>CM061534.1:68294178-68348839 GCA_030545055.2 Neoaliturus tenellus
TAATAAAAAAAATTGGTTTTGTATGGACAATCGGGACTCTAACAAATTTACCAACACCCAGCGTAAAAATGACTATCTTTTAAGAAATCAATTTTTCAATTAATAGCTAGATCGCTTTAATACACTCTGAAACGCGAAAAGCCACGACCTTAGGTTGAAATAACGAAAACTTAAATTTTACCTATAGTCACTCCTGACAGAAATATTCTATCAGTCTACTCGCAAATTTTAGTAGAAAATGTTAGTTTTTCAAATTTTTAAGATAAGCTTAAACACTCTAAAATACGCTGAAACATGTAAATCCGAAATCCCAGACTGAAATATTGAATAATAAAAAAGTTTGGTTTTGTATGGGCAATATGGACTCTAACAAATTTACCAACACCCAGCGTAAAAATGACTATCTTTTAAGAAATCAATTTTTCAATTAATAGCTAGATCGCTTTAATACACTCTGAAACGCGAAAAGCCAAGACCTTAGGTTGAAATAACGAAAACTTAAATTTTACCTATAGTCACTCCTGACAGAAATATTCTATCAGTCTCGCATATTTTAGTAAAAAATGTTAAAAGTTTTTCAAATTTTCAAGATAAGCTTAAACACTCTAAAATACGCTGAAACATGTAAATCCGAAGTCCCAGACTGAAATATTGAATAATAAAAAAAATTGGTTTTGTATGGACAATCGGGACTCTAACAAATTTACCAACACCCAGCGTAAAAATGACTATCTTTTAAGAAATCAATTTTTCAATTAATAGCTAGATCGCTTTAATACACTCTGAAACGCGAAAAGCCAAGACCTTAGGTTGAAATAACGAAAACTTAAATTTTACCTATAGTCACTTCTGACAGAAATATTCTATCAGTCAACTCGCAAATTTTAGTAAAAAATGTTAAAGTTTTTCAAATTTTTAAGATAAGCTTAAACACTCTAAAATACGCTGAAACATATAAATCCGAAATCCCAGACTGATATATTGAATAATAAAAAAGTTTGGTTTTGTATGGACAATCGGGACTCTAACAAATTTACCAACACCCAGCGTAAAAATGACTATCTTTCAAGAAATCAATTTTACAATTAATAGCTAGATCGCTTTGATACACTCGGAAACGCGAAAAGCCAAGACCTTAGGTTGAAATAACGAAAACTTAAATTTTACCTATAGTCACTCCTGACATAGAAATATTCTATCAGTCAACTCGCAAATTTTAGTATAAAAATGTTAAAGTTTTTCAAATTTTTAAGATAAGCTTAAACACTCTAAAATACGCTGAAACATATAAATCCGAAATCCCAGACTGATATATTGAATAATAAAAAAGTTTGGTTTTGTATGGGCAATCAGGACTCTTAACAAATTTACCAACACCCAGCGTAAAAATGACTATCTTTTAAGAAATCAATTTTACAATTAATAGCTAAATCGCTTTAATACACTCTGAAACGCGAAAAGCCAAGACCTTAGGTTGAAATAATGAAAAACTAAATTTTGCATATAGTCACAATTGTTAAAGTCCCCAAGGTCATCGCAATTCCCCCCCCCCCCCCACCACTTTCCTTATACCTAGGGCACCCGGAGCCGTAGGATCAGTCGCTCGGCGACTGTCGTGGGGTGCACACTGGTGTCGGCACTCTGCTCTACGGTTTTAAGTTAATGTTTAGGATTTATCATGTACAACAATAAAAACTTAGCAAATTATAACATTTTAGCCAGTTCAATTTACCACACTTACACTTATTTGGCTAAAACATAAAACTGTTGTACCATGAGTAAATTTTTCTAAGTGTTGGTTCAAACCTGGGGGTACTTCTGTTGAGATGAAAACTTTAACTCTAATCGTACGAAGAGTAAATATTTCTAAGTGTTTGCTCAAACCTTTAGGTAGCTCAACGCGCGGGGACGGGCTGCGAGCCGGCTGTGGCCGGGCCGCCTTATATCCCCACCGGGGTGGTCACGCCCAGGATATCAGGGGTGTGGGAGGGGGTGGGGGTGGGGGTGGGGGTGGGGGGGGGGTCACTTCTCGTCCGGAGCAAAAAACTTTTTGGTCAAGGTCAAAAATTTTTTTGAAAAAAGTTCGGGGGGGGGGGTCACTTCTCGTCCGGAACAAAAAACTTTTTGGTCAAGGTCAAAAAATTTTTCGAAAAAAATTTCGGGGGGGGGGGGTCACTTCTCGTCCGGAGCAAAAAACTTTTTGGTCAAGGTCAAAAATTTTTTTCGAAAAAAAAAGTTCGGGGGGGGGGGCCTCGCCAAACTTTTCGCCGGGGGGGGGGGTTCAAGTGGGTCAAGGTCACCCACATCACTTCTACTCTAAGTGTTGGCTATACCCCCACCACAACTGAGTCCCTAGGCTGCACAACACCGCTCGGCCAGTATGTCTCCGGCTTCCATGCGGTGCGTCTCGCTGTTCTCCAACTCTCTATATGTAAGTATTTTTACAAGTTTTGAATCTAGGTCACTTCACTTTAACTCTGGGACAATATCGACTTGTGGTATTTCAGTGTTTTCACTCAAGGTCACCACACTTTAACTCTGCTGTTCTCCAACTCTCTATATGTAAGTATTTTTACAAGTTTTGAATCTAGGTCACTTCACTTTAACTCTGGGACAATATCGACTTGTGGTATTTCAGTGTTTTCACTCAAGGTCATCACACTTTAACTCTGAGACTGCATCAACTTGTATTATTTATGTGTTTTGACTCAAGGTTACCACACTTAAACTTTGGGGTGGTATCAACTTGTAGTATTTCTATGTTTTGACTCAAGGTAATCACACTTTAACTCTGGGGCAATATCGACTTGTAGTACTTCAGTATTTTAACTCAAGGTCACCAAACTTTAACTCTGAGACTGCAGCAACTTGTATTATTTCTGTGTTTTGACTCAAGGTCATCACACTTTAACTCTGGGATGATTTTGACTTATAGTATTTCAGTGTTTTGACTCAAGGTCGTCACACTTTAACTCTGGGGCGGGATCGACTTGTAGTATTTCTGTGTTTTGACTCAAGGTCACCACACTTTAACTCTGGGACGGGATCGACTTGTAGTATTTCTGTGTTTTCACTCAAGGTCTTCACACTTTAACTCTGGGGTGATTTCAACTTTTAGTATTTCAGTGTTTTGACTCAAGGTCACCACACTTTAACTCTGGGACGGTATCAACTTGTAGTATTTCTATGTTTTTACTCAAGGTCATCACACTTTAACATGTAACTTTAAGGTAGCACCGAAACGGTGCTACCCGGCTTGACATTTTCAAGTTTCCCAAGGTCATCGCAATTTCCCCCACCACTTCCCATATACCTAGAGTGCGCGGGGCCGAACAGTCAGTCGCTCGGTGTCTGTCGTAGGGTGCGCATCGCGGTTGCAGTAATGGTCGAATGGGGGCTTCTGGGCCAGTTCGAAGTCACCCGAGCGGTGTCACATGACGGTTTAGGCAGAGTAACGTTGCAAACTTCAAATTTCCTCGGCACTTTTGCTGTTTCTCATCGCAAATTCGCTCCAAGTCGTCAAGGTCATGGTAACTGTGACTGAAACTCGGAGCGTAGTGCGAGAAACAGCAAAAGTGCCGAAAAATTTTAGGTTTCAGCGTGACCTTGACCTTTTGTGACATCGATGACGTCATCTTGGTGGCGTAAGGGGTGATGACGTCATCAGCACGTCATTTCTGTGACGTCATGGGTGTGACGTCATGGATGTGACGTCATTGGTGATGACGTCATCGATGATGCAATTGATGACGTCATCGACGAGGTCATTGACCTCGATGACGTCATCGATGACGTCATCGCTCGGGTGACCTTGAACTGTTCCAAAAGCCCCCATTCCCCACTACTTATGATTATATTTTTATGGTTTTAAATTTATTAATATTTCAATATTAGACAAGGTTAAGTACACCAAATATTATATGTTCTCAAGGTTATAATTATAAAATGGTAATGTATGTAAGTCAGTGTTGGAAGTGAAAGATTTTTATAAAGAATTATATGTTTAAATTGTATCAATAAAATATTACAGACTGTTAAATAATATCAATTGCTGTTATTATAATATTATTTCTAGAGTCATTAAAGTGCTAAACCACTATAAATAAAATGGAATGTCTAAAAAGCTTAACATTGAATATTGAGTAAAAATAAAACAAAATTACTTACATGAGTCAAGGTTTGTTATCAAAAGACATTTGTTGTTTTAGGATTCTCCTTCTGTCGGATTGCTTTTTCAGTGTTACGAACCTTAAAACAGTATTTCAAGTTGTTTATTTAAGAACAAAAATAAATAAATTGTATTTAAATAACTTATGAAGAACTCATCTATTTGACTTTTTCCTTGCAAAACGATAATGTAACATGCACTCATCATAACTGCCTATCATTTTCCAATCATAAATTTTATAGCATTTAATCTTTAATTTTTTGTATTTAATACAAGGTGTTTCATAACATTTTTCTAGACAGTCATTATAAATTAAGTAAATTGAAAGCACTAATTGTTACATAACCGTTTTGTTGTTAACTTTTGTTGTTACATAACGACTTGAACATGAGAAAACTCTTGAATTGTGAACCTGTATTATTACCTTTACATCGTGTAAGTCAAAACGCAGTCCTACACATACAGTCCTCATCTTCGTCGTCCACTGTGGGGTCTGCCACTGAAGGCGTCAGGTGGCTACTGATGAGGTCCACACGATAATTGGTTGGTGAAGATTGATTTTCACAAGTCATCATATACATCGGGACGGCTATAAATAGGGTATTCAGGTAATTTATTAAGAAGTTCTTGGACTAGGAGTAGTGGGGAATGGCTACAGTTGGGCCAGTTCAAGGTCATTGGTTGGAAGAGGCAGGTGTGGGGTTGGAAGTGTGGGGTGACAGTGATGGATGGGTTTGGGAAGTGGGTCAAGGTCATTTGGAGGGGGTTTTAAAAAAGTGGGAGCCTCAGGGTCTCGGTGGGAATGGGGAGGGGTGGGGCGGCGCCGGGCCGCGGGAGGTTTTAGTTTATTTTTAAAATTAAATTAAAATAATAGTTGCATGATAGGAGAGCTCCTAGGTGTTTACAGTGCGAGTTGATACAGTAGAATGAGACATGTGCCCAAGGAAGAACGATCATATAAACCCGGTAATATAGTGAATAAGAATAATTGGATAGCATCGTCAATAGGTGTAACAAGATTGAAATTTTGATACTGCAGCATGTCAGTTAAGACAGCGTGCAAAACAGTATCAGTAGAGTATGCAGTGTTGCACAGGCTAGGTTTTGCAAAGTACAACGGGTGAAAACTGTAGTATTTCTTAAGCCTAGCCAATGTAGTACGCGGTTTACAAACTTTGGAGTTAGATTGTTTCTGTAAAATATGTTTTGTGCGTAAAAGCTTTAGTTGTAAAGAGTGCGAAGCCATGATAATATACGAAGGGGAGATGTGTACTCTCCGACAATTGGCGAGTATATGACCGGCGCCCGCGAGTGTGTCTGAATATATAGAGACTAATTAGCATAATAAGTGCAAACATATGTTAGAGTAAAAAAGCGTAAGTAAAAAAGTGTTAGACTAGGTGTTAGAGACTTGCGGATAGTTGTTTACTGTTGCCCTATCGCCACTATAATGACGCGCGCGCGGTACCGATGCCCGTTTTATGGGGGTTGTGTGCCCCCCCCCCTCCCTTCCCCAACCCTCCCCCTGAGAGGATGACATAAAAGAACAGAACTTCGGAGAGCTCAGTTATTTGTCGGGCGGCGCCGCGAAAGGTTGTAGCAGGGGGAAACATATAGGCGAAGAAAAGTATCGGTAAGCCGCAGAAGTTAATTAATTATTCAGGTGCAGGATTGCAAGTAATGTTCCGTGCACGAATAAGTAGGAATACAATTATCAATTGCACAGGTAAATCTTGTACTGTAGCAATAACTATAAAATTAGACGGTTGTAAAGTGTATGACCTGGTAATGTGCAAGAAATATCCGTGCACGACTAAGTGGGATCACAATTGCCAATTGGACAGGTAAATCTTGTATTGTAGCAACAAGTATAATAGTAGACCGTTGTAAGGTGTATCACCTGCAGGTGTGCAGGAAATGTCCCGTGCATAAATATAGAGACTAATTAGCATATTAAGTGCAAACACATTTTAGAGTAACAAGCGTTAGTTGTAAAAGCGCCAGAGACTTACGGATAGTTCCTCACCCGACCGATTCCGCCACCGAAATGGCGCGCGCGCGGCAGCAACCCCCCTTTTTATGCGATCGATGAGTCACGTGCGACGCCCCTCCAACCCCCTCCCCGAGAAAACCGCATAAAAGAGCGAGGTTCGGGAGAGCTCGGTTATTTGTCAGTCGGCTGCGGCTACGGTCACAAGAGTCAGAGGAAGAGACGGATAGTTTAAAAAAGTACTGGTGATCGCGGAAGTTAATTAATTATTCAGTTGTAGGATTGCAAGTATTGCTTTGTGGATAATCAAGTGGGGGGACCAAAACTGTGATTGAACAGGTAACCATTGTAGTATAGCAATAATTTTAATATTAAACGGTTGTAAAGTGTATAAGCTGCAGGTGTGCAAGAAATGTCTCTCGTACTGTAGCAATAATTATAATAGTAGACGGTCAGTAAGTGTATTACCTGCAGGTGTGGAAGAAATGTCTTGTGTAATGTAGCAATAAGTATATGATTGTAAGGTGTATTACCTGCAGACGTGCAGGAAACATAGCGTGCACTATTGCACAGGTAAATCCCGTAGTGTAGCACTAATTATATTAGTATGACCGAGAAGTAGCGGTTAGAGTTTAAGTGTTGTTAAAGTAAGAGAGTAATTTGCATATTAAGGAGGAAACAGGTGTGTAAGAATGGAACCTGCAATTAATCAGTGTGAGTTTCCTGCACACGATGTTAATTAGCATATTTTAATTAAAAAAAAAAAAAAAAAATGGAAACTCGACACGAAAATAAAATTAAGATATATAAAATAACTGATGTAGTGTTAAGAAATAGTGTAAAAATAATAAAAATGTTAAAATAAATAGTGTGTTAAAGTACTATGTGGTATGAACTCACGGATTGGTTGTTTACCGTTGGGGTGTCAGCTCCCTATATGGGAGGCGCGCGAGCTTCCCATCGTTTATATACATGCGGATGGTTACTCATGCATGACCCCCCCCCCCCCCCGACCGGACCGGAAACCGGAAGCCCCCCCCCCCCCCCCCCCGACGTCACAACGTCTTGGGTGTAGCGTGTAAGAAGTACCGACCAGGCCAAGGATTATGAGCATAAGTAATGCATTTCCAAACAATAGTCTATTGTATGTTGAAAACAAGTTGCGTGTTTTGGCGGCCTATTTCTGTTGGAAGTATAATTAAGCGGCGGAAGAGGGTGGATAACAATCGACGATAATTATGCTGCCACGCGATGGGGAAAGCTGCGGATGTACTTGTCAGCGGATGTAATTTGATGCTATCTAATGCAAATTGAGAGGTACAAGGCTCCACCTGCGTTTTAGGCGACCCACATGTAACAAAGCACATCCGTTTGGAATTTTCCACTGACATTTCTGGAAAGTTCCGCGCCCCTGAAACCCCTCCCGGCCCCCCACCACTCTGGGAGCCGAGAACTACCCCGACGACTATTGCCGCCACAGTCGGCAAGGTGAGGTCATCGATGAGGTCATTGACCTCGATGACGTCATCGATGACGTCATCCCTCAGGTGACCTTGAACTGTTCCAAAAGCCCCCATTCCCCACTACTATCATAAAGTTTAAAATTAAAATATTGTATGTAGTTGTAATGCATTTATTGGAAGAAACATTTAACCTAATAGAATTCTGTACTGTTTTAACTGTTTAGTTTATGCGTTCCGGTTATGGAAACTTTAAGTTCAAATAAAAATGAATCGCAGTTGTGACAGTCAATAAATATTGCATACAAACTTCACATGTTTAACAGTATTTTACATTTCACATTTTTATTTAAGAACTCCAACACAATTATGATGTAAAATGTCAAGTAGGCCTAAGGTAAAAGGCCAAATTATATAAAACAGAATGAAAGTGGTATACACTAAAAGTTTATGATGAGAAATATTTCGATAAGTTGAAGTAATTCCAATGGAATAAAATTTTATGTGTGTTTGTTGGATCTTCAAATTACCAAGGAATATAATATCGTGATATATATGACACTGGTATTATGTGTTACATATGAACATGTAAATGTTACACTTTTAGTCCCATATTTTTTTAATTATTCATAAACATGTTGCTGTCACTTTAAATGACAATAAATCACATATAGGTTTGTTGCCTATAAAAAATTTCTTCACGATTTACCCTAAGTCTTTTAATAAAAATAACGAAAATGATTAAATTTATTGTGTAATGTGTTTGTTTAATAGGTTGCTTATACTTAACTAATACATATGTAAGCTGAATATGATCATATACAAACATTGTTTGGACGTATTCTTTACATAATAAATAAAGAAAATGACACCAAATGTTGATTGCTGAATGGTTTAAAAAAACAGCTAGCAACTACATCTTTAATTTTTTTCATCAAAGACTGAAAGAATAATCAATTTATGTTTTGTAAATCTTATTTTTTATGATTTTTGTACTGAAAAATGCTATTACAGGGACAACCCAATTTATAGGGAATGATCTAATATCATTTGAAATCTAATAGTGAAATACTCAACAACTTGTTTTGAGGCAGTTAAAATAAAAAATAAACATATTTGATCGATTACTTGTGGGGATATCAACATCAAGCCGCTAGGAGGTAACGTGTATTTGACTAACATCAGCTTGATTACTCTATCAAGATTATCAGATTGATTAGAAGGGATATACGGGGCGCTCCAGATTCTCGGAGCTACCGGTACTGCGGGATAGGGAACTTACCATAAGGCAGAGCACGCCTACGCCCATACCACAACTAGTGGTTACATAGATATTCCTTAAATGAGTTAATAAATTGGTATTACATTGGTATTTCCCAAATTGAAACCTTTTATCGGTTACAAAAAATATTATCAGATTGCCATCTAAGGCTGATTTTATTACTATTAATTTTCTCGTGATGTTTCTGCAGTTATAACCTCCGGTTAAGATAATATTATATGTTTAAGATGGTGGTTGCTTTCTTCAAGTAAAAATGCTTAAAAAACCTTATAAGTCTTTTAATGTTTTGCTTAATTTTGTTAAGCAGAAAAAAAAAACAATCAATGCAATTAAGAAAACATTTTAAAAGTGACTTTTAAGTTGAACTATGACGAGGTTGAAGATAGATTCTATGTATTTCTTTCTTGATTGAATATGTATGTGTTCATGATGTTTTTTCTATAATATTTCCCACATTTCAAAATATTGTTCATAAAAATGTTCTACAATTTTCTCTTGTTATTAGTTCTTTGTTTTTTCTTTGTTATTAGTCTCTTGTTATAGTTCTTAATATTACCATTTGTAAGTTTAAATATAGCCTATAATAAATCATAATGTAAATTTGTAATAGCGATTTTCTGGTGAATTTGATTTTAAATTTTTTAAATTAATAATTTCAAATGTGTCTCCCACCCAAACACAGAAGACTCTGTCTTCTCAAGTGTGTAAATCATTTTTTCTGGAAATTGTTATTTTCTTCAACAATATACTTTAAGTTTTTCTCTGTTATATTTGTAATACTTGCATAGAAATAAAAAAAAATATTATAACTTCTTTAATATAATTAGAATTAAAATTATTAGAACTTATTTAAATTATTAGAATTTTCTAATTTAATTTACGATCTAAATATTAAATTATTTTTCACAAATACTTTTGACAAAGAATATGTAGCTTTTGATTGAAAAAATATTAAAAAATACAGCATTTTGGTTTATAACGTTACATGATGTACCAAACATATTGTATTTTTTGAGGATGTTCTGCTTTAAATCATAAAGTGCACCTCTTTGTGTGCGTTAACAATGGCGAGGTCCCCTGCTAAAGGACTGGTCTAACGTGGCAAAAGAGGAAAAGAAAAGAAAACATACAATTTACCTTTCTTAAAATACCCTATAAATTGACAATGTGCTCCCTTTAAAGCATGTACGTTTATCTTAAATTTTAAAATCGTAAACAATATCTCGAGTTAGATATTTTATTTAAATCTATTACAGTGTTAAACAATTAAATTCTGAAATTAAAATTAATAACAAACAGAAAAAACCAAACAGTGATGCGTGGTAAAAATTTAAGTAAGTGAATAGTGAAAACAATGTGACTTTTCAAAATTGCTATTCGCATACTAATAGAGAAATATTGACAAATTTAGTTAGATTATCTATATGGAAATCAAATTAAATATTGAGTAAGAAGTGGTTCATTTCCATAGGAAACAGTTACACACTTTCTATGTTTTTTTCCTTAATTATAAATATGTATAGTTCTCAAAGTGAATAAAGAATTGCAGCACTCACGCCGGATTTTTTAATCAATGCAAGTTCATGAAGCGAATGGCCATTGAGGGAGGAGTGGTCGAGGTGGGCTAGTTATTATAAAAAAAAAACTTTATTTCAACTGAAACTCCCACCAAAACACAGGAGGCTTAATTTGTATTAAGTACATATTGTATGTATTAGCACTTATACCCGTTGAACTTGTCAGAGCGTTACACAGCCAAGATAGAGTCTACATTTGATTACTTCATGGTTAGGCTTCTAGATCACCCAAATAAAAAAATAAAAAATAAACCATAAACGCTTAAAATACTTGTTGTACCGTCCAGATACCCAAATATGTAGCACTTATGCTGCAGCTGTTTTGAAGATAAATAGGCATTATATTCGTAACGTTAAACTAAATGCATCCCTCAGGTTGTAGAAAAATAAAGTTCAACATAAGAAAAACTTTGAAAGGTTATACATGACCGCCCCTCAAAACGAGTGAGTCCACACTGCGGCACGTGTCCTTGGTTAAGGGGTAGCAAGATCCTACCCCTTATGAATTTCTTGCTGTAGTGTACTCTGACCTCTGCTGTCTCCATTATAATACTAATAGTTTTATGGCAAGCTTCGTGGAATTTTGATGTCAATCTGTTTGTGTTTTGAGTTTATGGTGGTTACATCGCTATTATAGCCTAATTTACATCTCCACATAGTACGCTGAACAGTTCATTTCTGTTTACTACTGTATTATTATTACTAAAAACAATTTGCTGCTCATTTTTTCTGGAGAATCTACGCTTAAGATATGAATTAAGTTATTCGGCTGTTTTAAATACTCATAAATACCAAAAGACAACAAGAAGATTGGGCAACAAGCTGAGCACAAAAATATGTTTAGACATTGAAGATCCTACATCATTTTGAACTACCCTCACATGGGTTATGTTAACTATTAAAAATCTCCAGATCTAAATTAAGGAGTGAATTGACTTGAATTCCCTCATTCTAGACAATTTTATGCTCGATTACAAGGGAAATACCACTTTGATGAATTAATTTCACTCTATTAAGAGTGAAAACACCCTATTGAGGATTCACTCCCGTAAAAAAATTACTATACATCCTAATTTGAATTAAATTTCTTCAATTGGAAGGTGAATCAAGTTCTTAGTGTTAATAGAATAACATTCTATTTGAGTGAAAGCCCTCTATTGAGTAATTGTATACACTTCCGAAAGAATTCACCTACAACCAAATTAGAATAAATTTACTCAATCTTTTAGGGGTGATTTACTTTTCTCTTTTAAGTGGGCTCACTAAGAAGAAGTGGCACAGTTTAAACTATTTACAAAAGTGTTAAAATGGTTCAACAAGTGTGAAAAAAATTCCTATATACTAAAAATACGTCATAGAAATAGTAAAATACTATTTCTACGACGTATACAAAAAAGAAACTCGCTTCTACAAAGCAAAGATAGTATTTTTTTTTACAAAATAGAAATTCTATATTCACTACGATTTATAAATTACAGTGTCATCGTAATTAAAATAGTTCCATTTCGTTAAAGGCTTTTAGAATTCCAATATATTTACTGAATTTACATTTGCGTCCGTATAATATAAAGGTATTAACTCTTCATTTAAAAACCATCTCCGAAATATCGTTTCTTAAAATATAATTTCTTAAAATCTTCAACCAATCCTTTAACAAAACAAAATAAGTAGCTTAAGTGTAAAAAACAGATACGAGTAGTTAACATTTTCATCGGATCATTAAACTTGGTATCACCCAGTTTGCTTAAGTTACCCTACAAAACTGATTAGGCAGGGATCATGCGGGCTTAATATTTTGACGCTAAGGCTGTTGACTTATCTCGTTGGTATATCTACACAAACACAGCTTAAGAGTCTTGCCATTTTTGTAGCAGTAAATAAATTTCACAAAACAAACCTCTTTAAAATCAATTTTTTTTATAGAAATCAAATACCCCTGTCTTTAATTATGAATAAAAACATCTTAACATCTACGAAACTCTTAATTTGTTTATACATGAGTAGCTTTACACCCCTAGTAGCACAAATATTTGTCGTGAAGCCAACCTCGTTATAAGTTCTCAGCTTCCCGTGTTGCCCTTTCACGCCTGACGGATGGCTACATGGCTAAACTCTCGTTGTAACTTTGGCACCGCTAGCATTTGATGTGAAATAGACTTTAGAAAATTTGTTAAGTTCTTCATATTCAAGTTACTGTCTGTGGAAAGCTTGATTTTATGATCTTTCTCTTTAAATAGTGTGAACTTATTAGAAGTACTTTTGTTACTTATTTTTTCAATTACAAAGATTTTTTTTGTAATTCAAAGATGATTTAAAAAATTTAATTACTAGTCAAAAAAATATTTTTTTATTGAATAATAACTTTTTCAGCATTTTCAACACGATGTATTATCAAATTAAATTAAGAAATATTATCTTGGTTTTGTTTACTTGAAGGCTGATGCATATTGATATGATATTTTATAAATTGTTCATTAAGAGAATTGCTAAAATGTTCACCAACTTTGCACTTGGTGCATTATGTTACTAAACAAGATTGATGATTTGGTACAGCATGGCGCTAAGTACTTTCTTACTGAATGAAGAAAGTGCTTAACTTTCTACTCTAGGAAGTACTCTCCTTAGCACAGGTCACAAACCAAAGAAAAGTCCGAAAACACATAGTAGTAGAACATACTCAATGTCGGCGTTGAAAAATATTTTGACTAAATATGGTTCCAAGTTAATGTAAAATAGTTTGCGCAAACACAAGAGTGAACTTTGAAATATATGAGTTAGTCAATGTATGTCACAACTCGTACATGAATCTTATACTGTACATTGACAAATAAATATACTAAATTGATTGTTTTGTTCAGTCTAGATAAGCCCTAAAACAATATGACGCACAGCCTGGGGTGGCGTTAAGTAAATATTGCCCAAGTAAATCCAACCCAATAAGTGTTTATCTGAGAAGAGTTTTTTCCAAAAATTTTCTACATATTGTATGGTGTACCAATTGTTATCGGTACACCAATCAAAAATAAATAAAAATAAAGAATAAATCTTTTTAAAACATTAAGACCATGAAATGTGAATTATTCGACGTTCGGTTATTTTTAATATTCCTGCTTTAAAAGCTAATTCAGCATAAAATATGGCATCTACATATTTTCATTGTATTTAGTTTTCATATTATTTACTGTAAAAACAAACCGTCTTACTTTCGTAAGCTTAAAAACAAAATCTCAGTAAAATTAAGATTCCTCAGAAACAAATCCCACATAATGAATAAACCAAATAATTGACAAACATAATAATTTTTGTTTAAACTGTTTTGCAGAAAGTTTGTTATATTGTATCTTAAACCAACTAAGCACTTGAGGATATGGATCGGAAAATAATCATACTTTTTAGGTTTTCATGCTACATGAAGAATTTGTCCCCAATATTTTCTAGTCATTGAGAAATAAGAACTGAGCATTACGACCTGTAAAATTATTTTATATTATGAACATCAGTGGAGGAAGGAATTTTAACTGTATCATTTCGTTGAGGTCAGGCATTAACACTTCGTATAGTTTGAATATACGAATTCTAGTAAAACCGAGTTTATTAATTTACTTGATCTAAAGTCTTAAATTTACTATAATTCAATACTAATTAGGATCGTATTACACAGATCTTCTCAGAAATTTAAAAACCAAACATAACCTAAATTTATTGAAACAAACAAAGTGAGGTTGTGATGAGAGAAATGAAATTTAAATAAGATTAAATCAAATGAATCAACAATACAAATAAACAAAACAATTATTTACCAGGTATTCTTGATGATTGTAAATATTATGTAACCGAACACTTGAAAGCGTATGTATTCTATGTCTCAAGTTTGTCATATAAACACAAATACGTTGCTCACATCCTTCACCTTATATGATACTGCACAAAAGAGACTTTTCATCACAGGCAATGTTTTATATGTCAACAGAAGGGAAGATAAATACATCACTTTGTCATGCCTTTATAGGTTGAGGTATACATCTTCAAAACTGAATTTTTATGGACCATTTCTTCCAAATCTAAAAATCAACAGTTTTCATTTCTTCGTTTTTAGGTTCTTCAATGGTTGTTAGGTATTTATATAAACTTTTTGTACTTATGCTATTCTTTTCTATCAATCAGTGCATAGGTGAATATAATACGTGTACTAATTTGTATTGTTTTTTTAGCTAACATTAGGTTACTTTTAGGGTTTCGAATATGCATTTTATACTATGGTAATAACTTTTCAAATTGTTCGTTTCCTTTAAACATATCAATTTCTTTTGCGATAGAACTGAGTGAAGGGTCAACACGGGGCTTGTTGTGAGCTCCGCGCCACTCAAGAGCTTCTATTGTTTTCGGATTCTAGAGGCCTATACCATAACGTCAACTGTTGAACTCTTCCATTCCTTTCCCTCTCAAACAAAAACGATGTAGAGCTTGCTTTTAGTTGAGTTGCACTTGAAAGGGTGGCCTTGGTAATGTTGAAATAATAATTTAAATTATTAAAAATGAAATTCTTGGTAATCAATTTTATTATTAAAAAAGTATTGTAGTTTATGCAAACTATAACAATAGAAAAGTTTTAAAATCCAGTAACTTTCATTGGTAGATTTCTCGTCACACAAATTACAATACTTTTTCATCACGTTGCCACTGTAAAGGGCTATTTTCAAAGGCAGCTGAGAGTAACGATAGTGGCCGTTATTCTCGATCAAGGTTTCGCACTCCGTTTCGCCTCCCACTTAAAATTGATCAATCCCCGAAATAGGTCACATTCGAGACTACAAATAATATATACTGTTTAATCACTTTGTACTGTAATACATTATTTTTTCAGACATCTAAGAATAACAAAATTTTCAGTTTTCTAGGAGTATGGAAAAATTAATCTGCTGAATTTTCGTTGAACACAATTTAAATATTTGAATAACGCAAGAAAGTCATTCATTTTCAATCTGTAAGATGATAATTCTTATAGTTTCGTATTTAAAAAAAACTAAGAATGTGATTATCATCTTTTTATTGATTAAGAATGTGAATTCATAAAGTTTTTGAAATACTGGATTTCGCAAGTTACTTTGGCCATTAGCTTTTTAAATGCTTGGTTAAATGCTTTATCGAACAAAAATAATTCAACAACAAACGGCAGTTCTCTCGGTATCACACTAGTTAATATATCAACTGAAATTTGTTATAACCTCGAGGAAACACAACCCTGATGCCTGGTTATTTTAAAGATATTACTTATTAAATGTATTTGAGGAAAAGAATTTCTGTATTGAAATCAAATTACAGTTTTTGAATCGTTTGAGAAACCAGTTTAAAAGTGTTACGACTTGGTAATTTCAAACAAACATCAAACAAACAACATAGTTATTGATATTAATTTGAAGATATGTTAAAAAGATTTTTACGATTAAACAAAACGTTGATACCAATTACCTTTTTCTGAACGTTAATGGTAAAAAATTATTAAGGCACAAGTTGGTTTTTTTGGCTTTGCTGTACATGTGTTGCTCGTTGTTGTTGGTATAGGTGAGTGTGGGAATAGTAAAATGGCAATTATTTATATTCAAGAATAGTAGCAAACTATGTAAATTCGTAATCTCTGAGGACAATATTTAACAGTTTAGAATATCGGTAGACCACTTATCCTATTATCTTCTTAATACAAAAGTTTTCACCGCCATAAATTGAAATATTAACACTAAAGAACATTTAAACAGCTACAGGTGAATAAATTATAAGCATTCATAAGCTCAGTACAAGCTTTTTACACACTACCTGAACGTGGAATGCTACTGTTGTGTACCTGAAAAAAAATTCAAATAAAGTTTTTTTTATACTTAGTTTTTGCTTTTTGCAATTGTTTTGAATGTAAAACACTGAACTTAAACATTAGATAGAATACATAGTAAAATATTTAAAACGCAATCTTATATTTATATATTTAAAACAGTAAGGTAAAAAACACCTTTGGTTATTTCTTCTGAGAGTTCTACTGGGCCAATTTACATAGTAGTTGTATGAAATCAAACGTTTTCAGTCATATATTAGCAGATTTTATTTGTATTTCGGAAATATTTACATTGAATTCATAAAAAAATGTAAAAAAGTTTTCTAATGGAGATTTAATATGAAGAAAATAGTAAAGTTTTCAAGTCTATGAAAAGTTCGTCTGAGACTTGAGCTGGACCGATTTACATGCAGTTTGTACCAAATAAAAGCAAACATTTTCTTATTAGAAGGTCTTATTTGCTTTTACGTTATCTCACATCCTTATAATATTAAAATACTAAAACCGAATATTAAAACCCCTTGCAATTATTTAATATACTTTACAAACTTTCAATCAGGTGACTGTAAATACAGAAGGTATTTGTCTAAATACAGTAGAATAGCCAAAAAGTATTTGGATCATTATGGCCAGTACCTAAAAACGCATACAATTATAATGTATTAGTCTTTTAATGGTAAGAAAAATAATAGAAAGTTATACTATTTAAACTACTTAACTTCATAGTTGTTGCATTTAAAAATATATATTTTTGTAAAAAAGTATTCGTCAAGTATCGATGGGTAACAACTCGTAAGTATGTAAATAAAAATAGTTATGACGATTGTTAAAACTTATCCTAATAGTAAACTTTAGAATAAATATCGTTTTGTCATCTTAATACACTAATGGAGTGTTTTAAATTAAAAGAAATATACATAAATATTGTAGACTAAGCATCAATTTATGACAAAAGACCTTAACTGGAAAAACCTCCTATCCCGTATTATTTCTTCGCGATTTCATAAAAAAGATAAAGCTAAGACATTGAAAATTTTGTTAATAACTTAATCCTATAAACATGATTGGGAATTGGATGTCCATAATAAATTACCAATTAATTATTGAAAGCCAATGCCTGATGTGGGGTTTTGTGGGGTTTTAAACTAAAAATAAAAATAAATAAGTTTCCTTCGATGAGTGGACCAGCCAGAATTAGAAGGGATCTGGCAAACCAAAAGTTATTTGTTGAATTGAAATGCAAAAAAAAAATAATAATACATTAAAATATGGAAACAATTACAACATTGCAACATTCAAGAAATAATTATAATTAAGTTTAATTTGCAAAACAAAGTTTTAGGTAAGACATGTAGCACCAACCTTTTCATTACACTTTTCAATGGGTATGAGTCCGTTTTGTCTTTATTTTCATGTTCTTCTATATAGATAAAGTCCTTGTCATAATTCTTGAAATACGCACTCACTCTTTCTTCAAGTATTTAATACAATTAAAACTAATTTTCTTTTTGTTTCCATATTTAACATTGTCTTGCTTCTAACTTGGTTTTTTGAACAATTAGATTTGAATTAAATAAAAACATGTGAAAAATAAAAACATATGATTGAAACATTTTAATTGAATTATGAATACAGGGTGGAGATAACTATATTGAGAATCAAAATATATATATATATGAAATGAAAGAAAGAAAATAAAGAATGAGAGGGGGAAAAATATTATAAGATAAAGCAAGGGATTAAAAAGAGAAGATGATTGGGAATAATTGAGGGAAATTAGTGTGATGGGCCTTGTCTAGTTTGAACCAAACATACTCCCGGCCTTGAAGTATCCTTACTTCAACAATCATTCAATTGGCAACTTGCACAACTTCACGACGGGGCGGCGAAAGGAGTGTTTTGGTGTTCGGACTTCAGCCACTCGTACAACTCCATCTTTTTCCAGGGAATACTTGAGTCACTCTGGCGAGGGGCCACTGTAGAGTTGGTGTTTGTGACTGTATGAGTACTAAGTCCCCTACGTTTAGGTTCTTCGTTGCAGTTGTCCATTTTGGCCGTTGTTGCAGCGTATGAAAGTATTCGACGGTCCACCTTTTCCAAATGTTTTGGAATAACGCCTGAGCTGCTTGCCAATGGTGTAACCGATTAATAGGAACATCAGACAAGTCAATTTCAGGAAGCGAGACAAGAGGAGCGCCGGTTAAAAAATGTCCTGGAGTAAGTGCTGCCAGATCGGATGGATCAGCGGAGAGTGGTGTCAACGGTCTTGAGTTAAGCATGGCTTCCACTCGAGTAATGAGAGTAGTAAACTCAGGGTAAGTAAGTATTGTCGAACCAATGACTCGTAATAAATAGTGTTTAGCTCTTTTGATAGCCGATTCCCATAAGCCCCCTTGATGAGGTGAAGCAGGTGGATTAAAATGAAATTTGATTCCCTGTTCTGAAGTGAACTTGTTGATGGATGCACGATTTTCTTTAGTCTTGAGATTCTTAATAATTCTTTGCAGTTCAAGATTAGCTCCGATGAAATTTGAACCACAGTCGGAATAGATATGGTTACATTGTCCTCGCCGAGAGATGAATCTAGTTAATGCAGCGATAAAAGCAGGAGTTGATAGGTCATGAACTACTTCGATATGCACGGCTTTAGTCACCATACATATAAAAATGCAAATATAAACTTTGATGTGTTTAATGAATCGTAAGTTTGTGATCTTGATGTTAAATGGACCTCCATAATCAATTCCAGTTGACGAGAATGGTTTAGCAGGAGTGATGCGACAGGGAGGAAGATCACCCATTAAAGGTGTCGATGATTGTGGGCGAAGCTTGAAGCACCTAATGCATTTAAAAATGCGGGATCTGATCACGTTCCGGGCACATAGAATCCATACTTGTCTTGATAAAAAAGATTGAATGAATTGAGGGCCAGCATGAAGGTAGTGAATATGGTAATAGTCAATTAGTATATTAACGACATGATGGTTTTTTGGTAAAACAACTGGATGACGAGTGTCATAGGAAACAGGTGCTTGGTTAATACGTCCACCGACACGTTTTAAATTGTCTGAGTCGATGAAAGGTGTTAAGCGTATCAGACGTTTAGAGCAAGGTTTATCTTGAGACAAAAGTTGAAACTCGTCATACATGGTGGATTGTTGGACGAGATAAAATATCTTGTTGCGTGAATTTGTCAATTCTGGAGCAGTTAAACAACCAGAATGGTGGGTCATGTTGCGACAGTTATTTATAAATCTTAGCACATATGACATAACTCGAACAAGAGTCATCCATGATGAAAACTTTGTTAAAATAGGTAGTTCAGGTTTGTGAACCGTTACCAAAACTGGCAAAGGGTCTGACTTTATTTCATGAGATGAGTCCAAAGTGATGGGATTGAAGTTAGACGTTGGCCAGTGTGACGCAGGCAAGGAAAGCCAACTTGGGCCGTGCCACCAGATGTTGTGATTGACAAGAGTTGAGAGACGGATTCCACGAGATGCACAATCAGCTGGATTGTGTTCTGAATGTATATGTTTCCACATTTCAGTAGGTACTAGATCTTGAATCTGAGAAACACGATTTGCTACAAACGTCTTTAATCGGTAAGGCGGAGTTTGTATCCATGTTAACGCTATAGTTGAGTCACATCATAAGTGGGTGTTCTGTGAGTTAAACATGGAAAATAAGGATTGAATGTGTGCAATCAATTGAGCTAGTAGAAAAGCTGCACATAATTCCAGTCTTGGAATTGTGACCCGTTTTAAAGGAGCAACTCGACTTTTAGCCATGAGTAAGTTTACAGACACTGATTCGTCCGGGAATTCGCATCGTATGTACGTAACGGCAGCATATCCCAATTCCGATGCATCGCAAAATCCATGTAATTCCATTTTGCAAGTCGACGATAGGTTTAGAGAACGATTTATTGATACTTGAGGTAAAAATTGAGTTTCGTCAGTAAATGTTTTCCATTGAGTACGAAGATCGTTTGGAAGTGGAGAGTCCCAAGACAGGCCTTTCGTCCAAAGAAGCTGCATAAAACATTTGGCCATCATGATGAATGGGACTAGGAATCCACATGGATCATAAATCTGAGCTATCGTGCTAAGTACAGAACGTTTGGTAGGAGGTTTGAATGAAGTTGGAGTCTGAAAATTGTATGAGAATGAATCATTTTCTGGAGACCATTGAAGCCCTAAAACTGAAAATTGTGGTGTTTCTGAGTTTTGCAAAAACTTTGGTGTTTCTAGATGTGTGTCAGGTAAGTTACTTAGGAGTTTAGGAGAGTTAGAAACCCATTTTCTTAGTTCAAAGCAGCCACAATTTAGCAAAGAGATAAGTTGGGACTGAAGTGTTAATGCTTCATCTTCAGTGTCAGCTCCAGTGATAATATCATCTACATAAGTATGGTTACGCAATACATTAGCTGCCTGTGGAAATTCATTACCGTGGTCATCAGCGAGCTGGTGCAAAGTTCTAATTGCTAAAGGAGAACTATTCATTCCATAAGTCACTGTATTTAGTTGGAAAGTAGATGGGGATTGAGTAAAGTTAGATCTCCATAAAATTAACTGGAAATTACGATCTTCTGGATGAATAGTAATTTGACGATACATTTGTCTAATGTCGCAACAAAAGACGACATTGTGGCGACGGAATTGTAAGAGCAGGTCGCAAATGTTGTTCTGCAACTTGGGGCCAGTCATAAGTATATCATTGAGGGATAAGCCAGAACTAGTTTTACAACTGGCGTCAAAAACAGTACGCAGTTTGGTGGTACTGCTACTTTCTTTAATCACTCCATGATGGGGAAGAAAGTAATGAGGTTGAGTGGCATCTAGGTGTGATAGCTTAGACATGTGTCCTAGATTTACGTATTCGTCCATAAAATCGTGATAAAGTTGAGAAAAGTTATGATTAGAGTGAAACTTACGTTCCATAGCAAAGAGCCGTGTCTCAGCAGCATGTTTAGATTCACCAAGACAAAAATAAGATTCTTTAAAGGGAAGCCTTACAATGTAGCGGCCAGTTTCATCACGTGAATGAGTTGATGAGAAGTGATTGTCACAAAGAGTTTCTTCATTCAAGAAAGTACGTTTAGAAGGGACTTCTTCCAGAGTCCAGAACTTCTGAATTGCAGAGTGTAAATCATTGTCATTCATAGCATGGAGACATACATTGAGGGTTGAGATAGGGTTTCCAGTGGCATGGTTGACTGGAGGTATGCACGGAGCAGTGCCCATAAGTACATAACCAAAGTGAGTACCCAAAGCAGTGGGTAAATTAGGACCAAGTGAAAACTGATTCTGAGTGAGAAGATGAGGAAAAATAGCACTTCCAATGACTAAGTCAATGCGACTTGGGACGTGAAAGGTAGGGTCAGCGAGTTCATAAGAACGAGTAAGTTGTAAAACTTCTGAAGAGATGGGTGAGCGGGGAAGATCGATTGTCAATCTATCGAGAATCAGCGCAGGCTGAGCTTCTATTACAGTATTCCCAGACAAAGTTTTAAGATCAATGAAAATCTGTCCTTTATTTTGAGTGACATGTTGGTCGATTCCGGAGAGTTGAACTGTTGACTTAGTTCGTTTCAAATTCAAAATCATAGCAGCACGTTCGGTAATTAAATTGCACATACTACCAGAATCAATGAGAGCTCTAAATACATGTGGTTCACCACTTGAGGATGTGATTTGAACTAGTAATGTACCTAGCAATACGGTAGTGTTTGACTTTGATTGATTGTTTGAAACTAAGGACACAGATGTGTTTGGTGTGGACTGAGCAGCCTTAGTTGAGGGGTTGTGTGTTTGTTTTGTTACATTCGATGGTGGAAGAACAACTTGATCTGTCTTATCATGGTCAAAATGTAACAAAGTGTGATGCCATTGGTTACCACATTTTTTACATGAAGACTTAGACTTACATGCTTTGGTAGAGTGTAATCCAAGACACGAAACACATCGTTGCAATTGTTTCACTAGTTTAAATCGTTCGTTTGGCGACTGAGCTAGAAATGAGGAGCACACGTATACTTTGTGACCTAACTGGTTACATACAAAGCAAGGAACAGACTGGGTGAAATTACTGCTACTACGTGAAGATTGTGTGACTGTCATAGCGACATTTTTCTTGACCGAAACTTGTTGGTTATTTACCTTACTTTTACTAAGCTTATTTTGATCAGTAGTAAACCGCATTTTTTGGGATAGCATAGCATCTTCCAAATTATTGCACTCTTTATTGAGAAATGAAATTATTTGCTGTGATGTAGGTAGCGAATGGTCGGAAACATCCGTAGGGTTGCGAACGGATTCGAGTTTCTGGCTAAGTTTGAGATCCAATTTTCTCAGTAATACTACGGAAAGTAAGAGATTTGAGTTTTGGATGTCATAATTTAAGGCTTGAAGAGCTTGAGTATTTTCGTTGAAACTATTGACGAATTGTCTAACCCCGTTGATGTTTGACGCAGACACATTAGGAAGATCTAATAGTTGATTGATATGTAAAAGTTGGAGTCGCCTTTCATTATGATACCTTTCGCATAGTAGGTTGTACGCGATGATGTAGTTATCAGAGGTGATACTGAGACTGCGTACGAGGTTTAGAGGTTCGTTCTCAAGCAAGCCTAATAGGTACTGGAAACGTACAACGTTTGAAAGGGCATTGTTATTATGTATGGTCGTATCATAAAGGTTAATGAATGACGACCAAGTGGCAAGGTCACCGTTGAATTTGGGCAAGTTAATTTTTGGTAACCTGACTTGTCCATCAATCAATGTGGATTTGTTAGAAACTTCACTAAGTTCCTCGCGATCAGTTGAAGAATCGTTCGCTGAAATCAAAGACTCGATATAACTAGAAATATGAATGTAAAGGTCATGTATTTCATTTTTATCGGAGATTAGTGGCTGAATGTCAATTGTTTGGTCAGAAATACTATGCAGAATACGTTTAAAGTTACCTTCAAAGTCATGTTTTTCCGTGTTTGCTTCTGAGAGGTAAGCAGACAAGGTCTTTTCCTGTATTTTGGTTAAGGGAGTAGCCTGTTCAATGATGTCATCGACTGATTTTTTAATGGAAATTAGTCGTGCTTTGGTGACAGACGTTAAACGTTGGTAGGTTTCTATGCGAAATTCTGCTGTTTTAGGTGGCGCCATGATTAAGTCTTGAATCTTATGGGTAATGAGCAGTTAGGAGTATGATGTGTGAGCTAGACAAAGGCCAGACACGTAAACACATAAAAGAGGAGCATAAAAGATGAGTGGTATATTAAGTGAAAAGTAGGACATAATTAATGGGTTTGATAAAGGACATAGTTATTGAGGTAAGGTTGGTAAGACAACATAACATGAGGGGGTTGGTAAAATAACATGAGAGAAATAGCCATGGGACTGAAATTAACATACGGCTCGATCAGGACCAAAAACTTTATGTGGGGTTTTGTGGGGTTTTAAACTAAAAATAAAAATAAATAAGTTTCCTTCGATGAGTGGACCAGCCAGAATTAGAAGGGATCTGGCAAACCAAAAGTTATTTGTTGAATTGAAATGCAAAAAAAAAAAATAATAATACATTAAAATATGGAAACAATTACAACATTGCAACATTCAAGAAATAATTATAATTAAGTTTAATTTGCAAAACAAAGTTTTAGGTAAGACATGTAGCACCAACCTTTTCATTACACTTTTCAATGGGTATGAGTCCGTTTTGTCTTTATTTTCATGTTCTTCTATATAGATAAAGTCCTTGTCATAATTCTTGAAATACGCACTCACTCTTTCTTCAAGTATTTAATACAATTAAAACTAATTTTCTTTTTGTTTCCATATTTAACATTGTCTTGCTTCTAACTTGGTTTTTTGAACAATTAGATTTGAATTAAATAAAAACATGTGAAAAATAAAAACATATGATTGAAACATTTTAATTGAATTATGAATACAGGGTGGAGATAACTATATTGAGAATCAATATATATATATATGAAATGAAAGAAAGAAAATAAAGAATGAGAGGGGGAAAAATATTATAAGATAAAGCAAGGGATTAAAAAGAGAAGATGATTGGGAATAATTGAGGGAAATTAGTGTGATGGGCCTTGTCTAGTTTGAACCAAACACCTGAAATTAATAATTGTTTGTTTTTAACATTGACTATTTTGTAATTTATGTATAGTACATAATTAATGACTTATTTATTAATCATTAATATACTTGGAGGCAGTCGACCATTTCACTCTTGATTAATTCAAATTTCCATCGCATTGTTTATATTAAAGCAATATCGCTATAACTTGAGCCAAGTGACATATTATTTATGAATTACATACTTTAAATTTTCTTAAATCTTTTCAACTTGTAAGTATAACTTGTTACACCCAACATTTAATACAGATAACTAATATAATATGCTTAAATTTTTGTAACATTCCGTTCTGGTCATAAAGCTCATTTCCTGTAAGGGAAAGTGATCTGTTACTGAGATCACTTTCACAAATATGGAAGCAACGACCATATATATATATATATATATTTTTTTTTTTGCTGACAATTAAAAATTGCATTAGCCTATACAACATGAACTTATATGATATCTAAAAATAATTTTAAATTCATCATTTTGTTCCGTAAAATTATTCCATGGAATAAATACACTTTGTCAGTAATATAACTTCTTAATTTCTTCTTAAACGTCATTAGGTCTGTATTTATATTTTTAATTTCAATAGGTATATTATTGTAAATTTTTGCATAGTTATATATTATGTGATTTTCAATAAATGATGTTCTATGGTAGATTAATGGAATTTGATTTGTTTTTCTCAAGTTCAATTTAGTCGGGTTGTTTTCTAAATTAGGAATTTTGTTGTTTTTCCTCATTAATACTAATATGTCGTGTACATAATAAGAATAAAATGTCATTAATTTGTTTTTCCTGAAGATTTCTCTACAAGACTAGCCTCTTTTTAATTTAAAAATGGTTCTAATAGCTGATTTTTGCAATAGAAAGACGTTTTTAACAGAACAGTTATCCATTCCCCATATTGGCAGTCCATACCTCATTTGAGAAACAAAGTGAGAATGATAGACTGAAAGAAGGATTTCTCTTGTACAAAATTGGGACAGCCTTCTTATAATGAATACAGTTTTACAAAGCTTCTTGCATAACATTTCAACATGATTTTTAAAATTCAAATTTTCATCCAGTGTGATTCCAAGAAAGTTAATTGTCCCAGTTTTTTCTATCATTTGATTTTCAATAATTACATTAAATTTTTTATCTTGGGGAGTTATGCTAAAATCTATAAATTTTGTTTTTGTTGTGTTAATGGTCAGATAGTTATCTGAAAACCATTCTGTTAATTTATTCGATTCTTTAAAAGATTCAATTTCTAAATCTTCTTGACTTTCATTTGATAAAGATAACGATGTGTCATCAGCAAAAAAAGTGATGTTTGATACTTTAGAATTTTAATTATAATTATTTATGTACAGTATAAACAGAATTGGGCCAAGAACTGAGCCTTGAGGTACTCCTGAATGAATTTTGAGTGGTTTTGATTTAACGTTTTTAATACAATTTTCTTGATTCTTGATGGGAATTTGAACAATTTGGGTTCTATCTGCCAAGTATGATTCAATCCAGCTTAAAGCAACATCCTCTTATGCCAATACTGAATAATTTTTTTAATAAAAGATCATGACGCACTGTATCAAACACTTTTTTCAGATCAACAAACAATGTTACTGAATGTCTTTTTTATCTAATGCCGAAGTTACAAAATCCACAAGATTAAAAATTGCATCTAATATAGATAGATCTTTTCTAAATCCAAACTGGTTTGGAGCTAAAATGTTGTTATGTTCTAAAAAAGACAATAATCTTGTGTAAAAAATCGTTTCAAAAATTTTGCTTATAGTTGATAAGATTGAAATGGGCCTATAATTATTGCAATCTAAAGGATCATTTCCTTTGAATATAGGAGTTACCAATGCATTTTTTTTAAAATCTATGGAAATTGGCCACTTGCGAGAGATATATTAATCAAATACGATAGAGGTGATATAATTTCATTACAACATCTCCTAATTAGTTTTGATGACATATTGTCAAATCCACAAAAGTTTGAAGATTTGAGACAACTTATTGTTCAATTTCTAATTATTGGGCAACACCCACCTGGTTTGAGTAGTTGTAGCGGATATCCTTGTCAAGTTTTAAAAAACACACCACACACATTGTTTTCTAATTATTGGGTGTTGCCCAATAATTAGAAATTGAATAAATACCCTCCACCTACAAATAACAAATCATGTCATTTAGATCTACAACTTATTGTGTAAGAGACTTCTTCTTTTGTAGTTGGTCCTAATTAAAGAGATTTTCTAATACTTTTGGTTTCATATACATTTTTTACCTCTTGGCGTTGGTCCATTGTAGATTTAACTATATTAATAAAGTGCTGATTAAAATGTTCCGCTATTTCAACTGGATCCTTAATAAAATCTCCTTTACTGTTTCTTAATTCGTAATTGTCTGACTTGAACTGCTTCTTTATGGTGTTTTCGTTAATTATTTCCCATATTTCTTATGTTTTGTTTTTAGATGAACAAATTCTAAATTTAACGTGGTGTAATTTTTCTTTTCGTATTAATTTCTTATAATCCTTTTTCACTTTAAGATAGGTTTTATAGGTTTTGCTATTTTATTATATGTCTACGTCTATGAATTAGTAAAATTAGAATCAAAATGTCTAAACGCATTTTTTTATTGTTATCTGCACATATTGTGATATGAATCCAAACGTCATTCTATTTGCTAGTCAAGCGATGTCAATCAGCCCCCGTATCGGACCGTAGTCAGCGGTGGTTGTGGTGGAGGGGGGTGGGGGTATTTTGAGGGGAGAGTGGGAGGGGGTGCGTCCAACCGCTTGTCAGGGATTATCAGATATTGAACCGATAAAGCCATTACGTCAAACACTCGCTAATTGTTTTACCTTATTCATTAACAAATAACTAGAGAATTTATTTTGCGTTCAATCACAATTTGTAATGCTACATTTTATTCCTGGTCCATTTAGAATGTATAATTTATTGTGAAACATGTTAAGTTTGTATAAATCTCAGAAATTTACTTTTGTTAATTATGTAACTATTCAGAACTGTACATCAATTTCTGCACCACAAAAGACTATCACTTCAAATTAAATTTTTTCTTCCCTCCAAATACCATAGACCATTTTTTTTTTTCAGACGTGCTCAACGGTTCGGCCGGGGTCTCCTTATCCACTAATAACAATAATAATAACAACCATAGGCTACATTATTGTTATAGATCTATTTTTTTTTAATATTGGTTGTTGCTGGAATTACCTGCTTTAAACTGTAAGGGTTTAAAAAGTAATTTCTTGTGATGTAAGTGTTTTTATTCACCCATCTTACTGTACTCGCTAATTTTACATCATAGTTTTTACATACATGACTATTTTTTCTTGACTGTAAAATCAATTAATTTTTATATTGCGAGTATGTTTTCCCAAAAACCATAAAACTGACATTTAAAACGTTGGAAAAAATTAAATTTACGACTTCAATTCCCATTTAATGATCAATATATAATCTTTTAAAGTCCTGATCAAAAGACATCTTAATCACGGGTTGGATCTCTGTTGAGATTTCGGTTCACGATTGTCACTATCAACACATATCGAAAAAAAGTAGAAATATTTTTCTTTTAAAAATGTAATTTAAAACAAATTTTGCCTGTGAAGAGAATGTTTTATAATACAGTATTGTAAATAAAATGTAATTTAAAATTGTACCACCTCACTTTAGTTATGTATTAAGTGAATATAGAGAGGAATAGTGAGATAATTGTATACATAAAAAATCCAGTATCTATACAGTTTGGCCCATATAGGTACCTGCTTTTTCTTAAGGGCTTCAATTTTTTCATCTTGTCCATTATTAACCGTTGGTTATTGTTATAGTACACACATTTTTTTTATAATTCAGTACAAATCTTTTTTTGACAATGAGGTGATTCGATCATCAAAATGTCTACGTGGATTGTTGGTCGAATCTGATTTCTTTAATTTCGTGTATCTTCAAGAGATTTATGAATTTTGGTAATGAGTAAGCTACATGTGATGCTTTGCAGTAGGAATTACCTAAACTCATTACCAGGGTTAATCAATCACCCTAGAGCAGTTGTAATCTGTGGTTTACAACGCAACATCACGCGTTATCCAAATCACAAGGTGATTACACCTGGGAATCTGTTTTGTTATCACTTTGACACAAAACATTCCATATGATGATATAGGCCCTCATCACAATGTGACTAACTAAAAAACGTTGGTACTTTTAGTTCGTAGTTTTAAAACATAGTAAAACACACCGAAAAGTGTTTAAGAGGGATAATATTTTAAGAATAATTTCCTTACTGGCAGAATATTTAAAGTTAGTAAGAAACAGGTTTTATATTTCATTAAGTTGATTTTATACATTTAAAGCGTCTATTAACATTATAAGTGGGTAAAATCTATAACATTAGTAGTATTTATCAACTTTTGGGCGTTATTTTTTTACCAAGCTCATTGTCGCCAAACAATGACACTTTAATTGAATTATTGTCTATTTTTTTATCTTCTCAATGTCAATAATAGAACACAAAAGTAAAATAACAAACAAAAAGAAAAAAAGGTAATTTAGAAACATTATGACTAACTAAACAACTTTGGTACTTTTTGATTAGTAGTTTAAAAAAAGTATAGAACACACTGTAAAGTGTTTATGAGAGATAATATCTTAAGCGTAATTTCTCTTATATTAAACTATCAGATATACATCAAACTCCCTTTTTTATGTGATCGTAGAGAAGCCATTGAAAATGGCTAATTTAAGCTATTCTAACTATTTAACCTAACCATTTATTCAAGCCATTCCAATTAAATTTAAGCCTTTGGACTATATAGTTGCAGCAAAAAGCACAATGTCAATTTCATGAATCAAATAAAGGAGTTTTGCGTTCTACTAATATGACGCCAGCGCTGAATATAGTCTGATATTTAAAATCACGTATAAAGATACGGGACCCGTCTTAAAATCATTAACTAGGCTTTTTGACTTATATCTGTCAAGATTTAATTTTTATGTCACTATTTTTGGTTTCTTATACATAATGTCTTGAAATAGTACAAAATCAAAACAGTTTTTACAGCTATAGATGTAATCCTTTATTTAGCTCACAACAAAATAATCGATTTATTAATTTTGTCAGATTCAATAGTTTTAAATTGTTTTGAATTTTGTCATATAGCCTACGTGTAGAACCACCAGTTTATTTGAAACCCAATAAATGATTCGTCAAAGTAAACTTTATTTCAACTATGAAAAAAGTATTGTTTGATAAATATAGAGACCTGCTAGTGTTTAAATTTCCGTATTACGAAATTCTGTTCGGCACGATTCTCTTCCATTTATGTATTTGCAAGTGTTTGTACAGATTCCTTGTCAAGAATAAATACTCTTGAAAATCTTCGTTCAGCTCAAGCATACCATAGAGGTAAGCCATAGTATAAATGTGGATAAATTATACCATAATAAGTTGAATTAAAAAAATGTATCCACAGTATTTCGAAAGTTTGCGCAAAAGAAATATTCCTAAGGAAATGTTCTTAGAGGCATTTTGTCAAAATGATTTTCCCAAGTTAAATTTTCTTCTATGTTAAAACCTAGAAATTTTACATAATTGGTTTGTTCTAAAATCTGTTAAGTCATCATAATTGCTGGTGTTTTTAATTCAACTGTGCTACCTAAATTGAGATTTATATATTTTGAGTTTGAATAAATTTAATCTTAAGTTTAAAATACTAAAAAGTTGAACACAACATATTTTGCAATATGCACACTCTATATCTTTTGTTGAATTAGCTGTAAAACTAAAGTTGTATCATCGGAATGTTGTGTAATTAGTTCAACACTTATTAAAATTATTATTTCTTCTAAATTGTTTACATAAAGCAACAACAATACCGGGTCTAGTATAAAGGCTTGGGGTACACTATACGCTTTATTTTCTCTACCAGGCAATTTATTTTCTATAAATACTTTTTGGGTTCTTCCTTCAAGGTATGATTTAATCTACTTAAAAGTAGTCCCCTAAATACCATATCTTTCAACTTTTTTTCAAATCCTGATCAACACTATCAAATGTTTTACCGAGATCCAAAAAGATCTAAATTAGAATGAAGAATTAGAAAGTCCAATTAGATTGAACTCTAGGAATTCATTTATAGCATGTAGTGCAATAAAACCGTCTCTAAATTCAAAGTGAGCTTATGAAATAATATTATTTTGATAAAAGAAGATTTGAATCTAATAAAAAAACATTTTCTATGATTTTTACAAAGAAAGACAGAAAAGCAATCGGGTGGAAATTGTTCATGTCTGATGGATCTCTTTCTTATAATATGTATGATTTTTGTGAATTTGAATTTATCAGGGAACATACCTTGTTCAAAGGACAGATGGATTATTTTTTTGTTAAACTTTTGCTAAAACTTTAAATTGTTTGTTTTAATAACCACATTGACAAGCCACTGATGTAAATTCCTTTTTTTCAGGCCAAAGTTTGATGACATACATTTATTCCTCTTATGTAAAATTAAATAAAAATAATAATCATGTAACTTAAGTAATATTCTTGAACAGAACTTAAAACAATACTTACTTATATATTTTATTACTTTTCTTTACAACATAAAATCTTATATTTTAGTTGTACTTTAAAGTTAATATACATTATTTTGAGTGAATGCTTATGGGCATAATTATCTAATAGAATCGTCTCTATGACACACAATAACCCAAACACGACAACATAACAACATTGTGGTGTGTATAGATAACAATCTGCCTCTATTGTTGAGTGAATAACTATGTGAAATTATGTGTCCTTGTCATCATAATATATCAGACCTGGTGAAGTTATATTGCTTTTGAGGTTTAGTGTTTGGGGTGTTTTTATTTCTTACTTTGATCAACAGTGGGTGTTTAGTGTGGTGGGCTTAGCATTAGGGAAAACAGTAGTTTTTAACAGTACCAGTCGCATTTGATTGTACTGTAGCTGCTTACCACTTTACTTCTCTAGTATGTTACTCATGAATCTAGTCCCGATGTTAACTTGGCAAAGTAAGGTGAATACGCCAACAATATTCCTAAAAAATTGCAAATACTTTGTTTACATATTAGCTGCTTCAATAATAAACACCCTCTGTACTGACCACTACATCATCTATTCTCAACTGTAGCCATGAGCCGCTGGTTCACGCCCCGTCAGTCATGCACCGACCTGCCAGGGCGGAGGACGACGAAGGAAGCAAAAAAGGGAATCGATTGCAATAGCCGACCAGTAATGAAGCGCTTCATCTCAAAGTGTTTGTTGTTGCTCTCGACTTTCCACAGATTTTCAAATACTTCATACCCTAACACAGTTTTTATTCTTTATAGTGAAAAAAACGAACTAAAAACGTTATAAAAATTGAACAGTGCATTATTATCATAACATTCCTCGGGGTTCATTTTACAGTTTTTGAAACTAAGAAACTCTCCACAAAAGGAATCCAACAGCTTCGTTAACGCAACAACGACCAATTAGCAAGCTCGGGTTCTTAACTAGTGCCACGATCCTCCTTTTCTTTATTATTTTCACACCCTCCATGGGATGAAACTAAATTGGCCATCTTTTAGAAAAATACACCCATTGAAATATTATTGTAATAGTTTGTGATAGTGAAACGATGTAGTATTTATTTAAATTCAATTCAGTTAAGATTGAAAGTTGAGGGAAAAGTTTAATCAATGGTAAAACTGATTCCTGTTCACTTTAATTTATTTGGTTAGTGTTGTACCTGGTTCAATATAAGTTTAATCTCATTCTACTTCCTTCAAAAAACACCAAAGCCTTAAATAATTATTTTCATTGATAAGCCTAAATTAGCAGTGATTGAAAATTTTCGTTATCGGTTATTTAGATGTTGAAAACATTTATTTAACTCTTGTTTTTTTCAGAAGGTATAAAAATATTTTTTGGGTGGTCATGGATTTTATTATTAACATGAAATTGATTTTGCTGGCCTACTATGATAATTTGGGTTGATTGCGAAGTCTAATATTTTGACGTTTACTATTAAGATATACCTAACACATCTACCCTTGCTGTAGAGGTTAACCCACAAAGAAAACCAGCCCCAAAGGCTGTGAAGTTGAATTATTTATGTATCTTGGCAATTCTTTCTGTTCCAAATATCATCTTCTTCACGCTAACACAATTCCTTAAAGGTACCTATGTTATTCAATTCATTGTAAATTTTCATAAGCAATAAACTCAAGGTAAACTCGTTTAAAGGCATATAAGCGCAGTTTATAAAATGTTTATTAATGTCCGAATGTAAGGTTATAGTTGTTTTTATTGAGTCTACTAATTATAAAATAGCATTCCTATATATTTTCATACCCAAAATGTTAAGTTAAATAATTAACTAACTCTCTTGAACTAAATGATGTTAAATAACTTATTGCTTTATTTAAATTCATAATTATGGCTATTTAAACAATATAATATCATAGTATTAATGATAGAATGATGTGTTAGAGACAACTAAGACAGCTAACCAACAACTGCATTTGTACTCAACTTGATATCTTAGAGATAAATTCAGCTCCAAGCCACGAGAGAGGTGGAGGAAGATTTGTGGAGTTAACTCCCGACATTCAAGCTGATAATCTTGGGGCTCAGCACTACATGCGTCAGCCCCGTGCTGAGCCAATCGTGTGCTGGAGAAATTAGGTTGTAGCGGGGTAAGTAAGAGAACACAATACACCTATCATGATGGTAAAGATTATTAAGTGTATATATTTAAAATGTATAAATAGATAATGCTGTATCATTTGTAAAATATTCTTGGTAACTTGCTTGCTCATCTACTTACTTGCTCAGTAAGTAACGTATACCACAAGGAAAATTACTACCGGTACTATAATGTTAATAATATACCCTTTGTCCACAAAGTCTTGCCCGGAAAAGAAACCGAATTGTGTAAAACGGTAGTAGTTATACCGAATGACAATATAATAATGTTTCATTTTACGTTTTAAAAAGTAACTTCTTAAGTTTTTTACAACTATTTACAAAATCAATACAGAAGTGTGCCTCGGGTTACTTTTAAATATTCTAGGCAACTTTTCAGTTCGTTCCAGGTTTAGGGTGGCGCACATTTGGTGTAGTAAAATTAAGCCAAAATATGGCTGGAAAATGAAATAATTTTTGGACAGCGAATTTTTGCTGAAATGTGTTCTATGCCATCCCCTGACCTCCCTCAGAAAAGTCCCCTGAAATCCCTAGTGGGCAACATGCCAGAAAATGATGGGCCATCCACATGGAGTCAGAAATAAATAAGGTTAAACAATAAGGTTAAACTATAAACATTCACTTCGACCCATAGGTTTATGTACATCAAATTAAATCTCTTAAGTAGTAGAATTTAATGCCGCAAACCCCATATCAAAAGGTTGCCTGAGTAAAAAACGGCAGCCTGTCAAACTTTGAATAAAAACCAAATTTTAACCTAAACGCTTAAATATGTAATAATTTTTTATATACTTGACCTTTCGAGGTGCGGTTTGCGGCAAACGTTTGCTTTTGCAATTACCTTTGAAAATGCGGATAGCTAGTCATATGCTTATCATACTACCCTAGAACAACCCTCCACATGGACGTCCCAAAGAGGAAGTTTGAAAAATATTTTCTTAGTCCATAGCCATGCTATAAATAATTTTAAAGGTCTTAGTAAGGAGAGTACATAGACGAAAACCAGACCTCAAAAGGTCAAATATGTCGGAAGTTATTGTATTTTAAAGTTTTGATAATATTATTTTGTTCTAAACTTTGAATGCCTGCCATTTCACTCCCGACAGTTATATTGAGGTCGGGTTTACGGCATTGTATTCTACATTTGAAGACCTTAAATTTGATATATCTAAACCTTCTGGAATGTATTTAAGTTTAGTATGCTTAATATCAAATTTTAATGTAACTCCTTATGGGCCATCCCCTCATTTTTAAGCGTGATCCCCTAATGGGAATTCTGGGGACTTTTCGGAGGAAGGTCAGGGGACGCCATAGAACATATTTCAAAAGAAATTGGCTTTCCAAAAATTATTTCATTTTTCCCAACTAATTTTACTACTCTAACTGCCTCTTTTACAAACATGTACACATGTCCTCTTGATACTTTTACATTGGTCTTCAAAATGTCCACATGAAATATCTGTGTTTTTCCTGTAATAGGGAGTGAGTTTCATGGATCCATAAGACAGTCTGTCATTCCTCTTTCTGACTCACCATTCCTGATTTGTTTTTGTTCTTCATTGTAAGTACTATTTTAACAAACGTGGAATCTTATCACGAAGAGAGCTGCTCGCATTTTATCAAACGAAAAGCTACGTTGATCTTAAGAATTATCTTCACCCCTGGGCCAGTAGCCTATTGTTGCGCAGTCGGCAATGTTAATCATACGGCTTTTATGCTAAAACATGGTCTTGTATTCCCCTGTTTCGGACGCCGTTTTTCAACCGATTTTCTTGAAACTTGGTAAGTGTTTAGTTGAATAGTTATACTATGTCGCTCATACCTCGGAATTTTGAAAATTTAACAAATATTACTAAGGTAAATCGAGTTACTTTGCGATGCCTCAAAAAGTATTATTTGTTAAATTTTCAAAATTCCGAGGTATGAGCGACATAGTATAACTATTCAACTAAACACTTACCAAGTTTCAATAAAATCTGTTGAAAAATTGCGTCCGAAACAGGGGAATACAAGACCATGTTTCAGCATAAAAGCCGTATGATTAACATTGCCGACTGCACAACAATGGGCTACTGGCCCAGGGGTGAAGATGACTCTTAATGTACCATTTGTTAGACTTAAGAATGTTCAACTATGTGACAGTATTCTAACCACTAAACTATTTAACATGATTATTTATCCAGTTTGGATCGTACCTGAATCAAAATCCAAAAAGGGGGTAACGGACTATTATTGAAAAACCCAATTTACTCACTCCATGATTTTTTTTATTTTCAGAAAGAACTTGTAATTAGATTTTATATTTAACGGGTTGCAGTTTTTTTTTTTTTTTTTTTTTAGTTTGCTGTGTGGTTTTTCTTTGTTTCCATGGTACTTATCCCAAAGTTGCTCACATGTACAAATTGGTTCTCTATGCTCACATGAGTTGGTCATAGTTGGTCTCATGGTTGGTCACAACATCATGAGAAAAAATACTTTTAACTATAAGTCTTTGACGTTTTCTAGTGCAAGTCTTTTGTTAACATGTTTGATGGAAATAAGCATTCTTGATTCTTGATCAATACAAGGAACTTTATACCTTAATTCTTTTTCAATGACCTTTTGAGCTTTTGACACTATTTTAAAGTAATAATATCTTGATTTTTCAATAATATATGCACAAATGTTTGAAGTTTGATAAACAGTTTATATTGAAAAAGTGTTATCAAGAAAAAAATATTTAAAATTATGTTATGTATGAGTCAAATAATCTATAAGCCGGCACAATTACTTGGTAATTCGATTATAATCATCTTCGTGTAATATAGCAGTGTTCATCGAACCTTTTATCATAAAAAAGTAAACAGCTTGTTAAAGTGCATTCAACTGGTCATCTCTTATAACTGTAATTACCGTTGATCAGCAGAACACAGGATTGACAGGTGAGTGGAGGGCTGAGTGCTTGACATAAAGCTATTGAGAAGCGTCATACGGTATTGATCTCAGTTGGCTTTGAATAATTTAACAGCCACAGACCTGAACATGGCGACAGCTTTTCTTTCTCTATGTTCAGCCATGTCAGTAGTTGGTGCACAGGTTTTCTTGATATAAGAAATTTCAGGTAAAACATTTATTATGTTAAGTATAATACTGTGATAATAATTCTACACAGATTTAGAAAAAAAACAACTAAATGTCTCTGCTTTGTCCTATTAAAAAATTCTCATTATAAAAAACCACATTCGTAGCAGACCTGCGTAATTAGGGAATTTTTAACTGAATAATATATTTTTTCTATTTGTTCCATAAACACCATAGGAATGAGGAGGTAGGTTTGCTACCATGAAAGTATTGTAAGGAAATATAGTATAATTACTTCCCAGTGAGGGTACATACTATCTACTGTAACTGGTATTTATTTGATTCCCCCCGTAAACTATATGGTGGGTGAATAAGTAGTTTCTCCTACATCAGGGTGTATGTTTATTTATTTACTAACTATATTCACCATTTCAAAACACGCAATGATATTATGTAGTAAATCAAGAAGTCAACAATATAAGATACATGAAATATTTATTGTAATGACTATTTAGTTTGATCCATGAATTTATAATTTTTAAGCACACATAAATAATGAACTTTAAAGCAATGAAAAAAGTGGTGCTGTATGAAAATATATGTTAAACCCTACCTAGTAAATGAACATACCAAATATTATGAAGATATTTCTAAAAAAGCGAGATGTAGAAGTTTGTTCAATTCCCATAACAATAAATTGGGAGATTTATTTTTCGATTCTCACTGTAATCTGTTAAGCTATAGAAGAACACGAAAAGAAAAAACAACATTATTTGATACAAAATTAAACATGTAATTTTATCTGTACTAAAAAGGTAACATACCATTCACATTGCTCAGAGTGGAGTTGGTCAAAAGACTTGCTGGTTATTTCCCACTGGAGCTCTTTGTCGTGTAAGATTTTTCATTCTGCAAATTTTTTCAGGAATCACTTCGTCCTGAGTTATTTGTGAACAGAAATTATTCGTTATGATAAATATTCGTTTATTTTTTGTTTTGTTTTGTTAAAGTTAGGTTTTTATCGCTTCTTCTAGGAAACATTTACAATGTTACATTTTCAAAATGAATTTGTTTCCATTTCAAGTAATAATTACTAACCAAACCTCTATTCCATGGTATATTTAGTACAAATATCGAATATTTAATACTTATTGATTTTGAATACATAACTAAGGGTAATTTTCATTTATTAATTTCTAATTTTTTCTTATTCTCCAGAAGGCATATACCTCATCTCGGTAAAGTGGAAGTAAAATGTGCCGCTTTATCGTCGTTCTAACGTCTACATAGTAGTAAATACAAATAACCAAACTAATTGTATCGTGTAGCTGGTGATTAAACAATATCAAACTAGATGCTGCACAAAACAGCCGGTTGATGCGGTATACAAAGGTTTGTTTGCACAGCACCAATCGAACTCTATTGCTAATAAACATTGTGATAATGGGAGGAGCCCACATAACATTTTATTGGCAAATATCAGAGTTGAGCGGCGGCGGCTGTAGCCCCCAGTCATGGACGACCTGGCGTAGTGGAGGAAATGTCGAGGACCCCCCCCCCCCCACCCTCACCACCCACCAGCAAGCTGCCAAGCTGTGCAAAATAAAGAGTGGAATAGCATGATGGGTAATTATACTTAATTGTGCCTTGTTCAATCAAAAGCAGCTTTTATGAAAGTACTGGTAATTTTAAAAATTTGTTATATTTTAAAACTGTTTCAGAACAGGTTTTAATGATATATAAGACTATTAAGTTGCACACTGTTAAGAAATAAAAAAGTGCGTATTGTTAGAGTAAATTAATTCATAGGCTATAGTCTAAATAGTATTCAAATATTATTTATCTTTATTATATTGGTAATAGCGATTTGTTAGTTTAATTCTATTTTATATATCCGTAATTTTGAACGATAAATCTTTTTGCCATGTCATACTAAATTTTTGTCGCAATTCTTCATTGTATATTCATTTTAATACTAATGCTTTAATACCTTAGTCGAAAATGAATGTAGAAAATAAGTCAAAATTCAATAATACAGTAATTACCAGGCATGTTTGCTTCTCATCAACTATTGGATAATTTATTACGGCTTAAGGAACATCTTGTTATCGTATTCTGCAAACAATTCTCTTTCCTCTAAACAAATGTCTGAACCAACATTTGTGGGAATTTGGATAAAACTGTGAACCATCAACATAAAGATAAAGGTTAACAATTTGTACTTAAAAATGTGGCTGGTTAAAAAAATTTATAAAATAAAATAATAGTTAAAATTAAGAAAAATGTTTTAATAAAATTGGGTATTCAATAGATTTTAAACTTGCATTCTGTTACTGAGAAATAAAAAACCCAATTGTTATTACTCGTACTATAAATTTTGTAATGATTTTAGAGGGTGTTTAAAATTTAAAAGTACAATAGATTATACAAATAAAAAAGTAACCCTCTGAATCAAAACAATAGACTAAAACAACGTGAATCAGTAAATGTTTTATCTTCACTAAGGATATAATGCAACAGAAGGTAAATCTTTGGAAACATCTCACGGATTTACAAGTCGTTAACTTGAGATTCTGCCTTGTAATCCATTTCTGCACGCTTCAGTGATATTTGTATTTTACTGGGTGGAATTGTTTCTGAATTATTTTGTCTGTCATCAGATTGAATTTAAAAGAAACAGAATCCAATAAAGTTTTATTTCATTGCAACTTACTAGCAAATTACTTGTAAATTACACGCATCGTTTTGTTTCAACATACAATTGGACAGTTCGGAGAAGCATCCATACCATAGATTAAAATACAGATAAAATCAAAATTTTTTCATGAATTAAGCACCATGAAAAAAAATTTCAGAGGAAATTTTAAATTCTAGTGTTTTGGGACAAGGTAAAAATACGCATATTTATAAAAAATGCATAAAAGGTTTTTAAATATAAGGTTGTGACTTTTTTAATTGTTAAGGAAACACTCCCCGTCTTACTAAGTACTGCAATTAAGTACGATTTTAATGATGTTAATTGATCACTGTAATTGTATTGTGTAGCATATCTTGATATTGAAAAAAACACGTACACCTTTGCAACAATTCCGTACCTACAATAAATAAATTATAAAATATATAAAATTAAATATTTCCAAACTTCAAAGTATCCCGTTTCTCTACACAAAAACTTTATTTTTTACATCAGTCAAGTATTTAAATATTAATTTAAAATTTTATTTAAAGCCACACGAAAAAAGCCTCATCGATGTTAAATTAAACACTTTAAAGTAATAGTTCTCAAAAAAAGTTAATACAGATATTTTTTTTCATTACTTTCCACTCGATATCAAAATATTGCACGTTTGACATATTCATGATGTAACTTAGAGACTGAGGAGAAATTAGAGCAATTAGTGCAAAGTTACCTTCAGGCGATAGACGAGTCCTGTGGCCGCGATAATCACCAGTTGGGGTGTAATCTTAAAGTTTGGTCCGAGCGCAAAGACGACCTGGTCTGCCCTTGGACACCTCTAACTTTTGGTGAAGCATTTTACTTCTGACTTGTGTGGCTTATGGTTCGGAAAATTACTTAATAGTTTCACTTTATCATGAATAAACTATTCTTGGTCTTCATACCTATATTAAGATGAAAGATTTTATTCAGTGTTGTTCAATTCGTTGGTTTCTAAGGCGTTATTCTGCTTAAACTATTATGTTTCCTTAGTTGTGTAAGTCTAAAGCATGTATTTAATGTAAGTTTTTAGAAGACCCTTATAAAGGAATTCGACAAGAGCACATCAGCTTAACTCCGATGGAATTTCACAGCCAAAAAAGGTTATTAAATGTGCCCTCCAAATTAAATAATACCTCCTAAAAGGCTTTGATAAAATAAAATTGTACAAAATATAACTTTTTCACCGTAAAACATTTGTTTATAAATTTCTTATATTGTTAAAAAAAGAACATATTTCACGTTTGAAAAGCTTCATTTAATTTTCTTTACAAATTTTAGAATAATACTCATATAATATAAAACAACACATATCAGAATAAGGGTTATGAATAAATAAAAACATTGAAAAGCTGATGTAGCCTAACAAAGGTTTAAGCTCTAATACTGTTTTAATGGCTAATCGAGTTGTTATTCATGTGTAGAATAAGAAAAAGAAAACTTTATTTGCAGAACTGACAATAATAAATTGAATAATTTTTATATAAGAGTTTTTTGTTTTGCTAATTGTCTTGATGGTTTTCATAAAATAACATGCTTTTACAAAACGTGCAGGCCATGGTAAAAGATGGTTATCAAAAACAACATTATTTACAGTAGGCCTACTGTTTATAGTCATTGTTAAAAAAAATGAACACTCTTAAATCAGGCGATTATTGTAACAACTTTAACAAGTTGTGAATGTTTTTAATACAATATTAGTGTAGTAAAGTTAGTCGGGAAAAATGAAATAATTTTTGGAAAGCCAATTTCTTTTGAAATGTGTTCTATGGCGTCCCCTGACCTTCCTCCGAAAAGTCCCCAGAAATCCCATATGGGGATCACGCTTAAAAATGAGGGGTTGGCCCGTAAGGAGTTACATTAAAATTTGATATTAAGCATGCTAAATTTAAATATATTCCAGAAGGTTTATATACATCAAATTAAAGGTCTTCAAATGTAGAATACAATGCCGTAAATCCGACCTCAATATAACTGTCGGGAGTGAAATGGCAGGCGTTCAAAGTTTAGAATAAAATAATATTATCAAAACTTTGAAATGCAATAACTTCCGACATATTTGACCTTTTGGGGTCTGGTTTTCGGTTATGTACTCTCCTTACTAAAACCTTTAAAATTATGTATAGGATGGCTATGGTCTAAGAAATTTTTTAAAATACTTCCTCTTTGGGACGTCCATGTGGAGGGTGGTTCAAGGGTAGTATGATAAGCATATGACTAGCTATCCGAATTTTCAAAGGTAATTGTAAAAGCAAACGTTTGCCGCAAACCGCAACTCGAAAGGTCAAGTATTTCGAAAATTATTAAATTTTTAAGCGTTTAGGTTAAAATTTGATTTTTATTCAAAGTTTGACAGGCTGCCGTTTTCGACTCAGGCAACCTTTTGAAATGGGGTTTGAGGCATTAAATTCTACTACTTAAGAGCTTTAATTTGATGTACATAAACCCATTGGTCAAAGAAAAATTTATTTCTGACTCCACGTGGGCCATCCCATCATTTTTAGGCATGTTGCCCACTGGGGATTTCAGGGGACTTTTCTGAGGGAGGTCAGGGGATTGCATAGAACACATTTTAGCAAAAATTAGCTGTCCAAAAATTATTTCATTTTCCAGCCATATTTTGGCTTAATTTTACTACACTATATATATTTCAAAAGTTGATAAACGCTTTTATACTTCTTTGATAGTCCTATCAGACAAAAACAAAATATTACACAGGCCTAAAATTAAAAAAAAGCAGTTAAATAATTGTAAATATTTGGTTTTATACTGAATCCTATACGACCGGTTTGCATAGCTCAAGGTAAGTTACACTTATTGCAGGGGGAATAAGGAGTATAAGATTTAGATTCAACTTCTACAATATTTTTAATCTTACTGATATGAGAAACCAGTAGATACCTTGGGTCCAGTTAAACCTTAAAATATTGAAACGGAAGAAGAAAATGAATTCCTACTCCTGCTCAGGCGAGTGGAGATATTTAAAATAAACTCTGGAGAAAGGAGAATTTTACATGTCATTTGTATAAGTATTGTTTGGAAAGTCCTAGGTCCTATATTATAGTAAAATGTCAAAAAATTAGTTTAGTAATTAGAATAATGGATAAGATTTGATTTTAAAAATGACTTATCATTCTATGATTTCCTTGGAATTTACAGTAAAACTTATTTATTTAATCCATTTTAAGTAGATACATGACTTGCTGATCCACCTAGGCAAATCAAACAGTAGCCAACTTGTATTTGTAATATTTTAATTTACTTGGATTAAAATATATCAAAATTGTGGATATTATTCACTTTGTACTATCACTACCCTGATGTGAAGGCCACATCAATGTTATGGATAGTTGAGTGCATGTGTTCTATTTATACATTACACCTTGTAACGTTATCCTTTGCTGTCTATGAATGTGACACTGCCGTTATCACCTGTAATCACGGTAGTTAGGCACCCCGGGTAATCTGACGCTGTTTGGGTTACCATTCACTGCATCACGGGTGCGATGTTGTTATTGGAGAACAAAAACAATAACAATTTCCGTTTATGGTCCTTTGCAAAGTACAATTTTTAAAATCTCAATTCTATTTAAATAAGATACATTTAAAAGAAATCAATTAATGCTAAAGTTTAATTTGAAACCAAATTATACTAGGCAAATTATTTTTATCCTAATCATAAGCTTTCCCTAAACAAATTTAATCCGTCCCACAATGGTTTATTTTTACTATGATATTGATTTTACTGTTGAGGTTATGCTAACCGTTGTAACAAAAGGCTTATTATAATAGTCTAGGTAGAACTAGAAATAGCAATGTTATAAATTATATTTTGTATAACTTACCTCATGATTGGTTTGGCATAAGAGGCGAAGCACTTGACGAAAAAGAAGTTCCAAAAGTATAGTTTATGACAAATGGTGGTCCGTTTTCAATCCACCGTTAACTGTTCAGGCGATAAAACCCACTTTGGATTGAAAACGGACTGATTTAGATAAATCATTAGAAATCATTCGTAAATCATTATAAATAATTATCAGTTTTACAAAATGATTACTTGTTAATTCTATTTTTATAAATCATTATTGATTTTTAATGGAATTTTATTGTAAAAAAGGTTATAATAACTTTATTGGTGAGCATTTATAAACGTAGATAGTTTTCTGTTTTGGTATGGAAAGTCTAAATGATGGTCATTTTGCTATCTAAAGATTTGGTAGAAACCATCTTTCTGGTATTGTAAAGATAATATTTTTATTTTCTCTTTTAAAAATATATTCTGCAACGATAAAATACGCTAATAATTGATACTTTCAAGTATGTATAAAAAACTTTTGTTATATATATATATATATATATATATATATATATATATATTATATATATATATATATTTTTTTTATATTTTATATATGCATATATATATATATATATATATATATATATATATATATATATAACATTGTAAGGTGAGAAGTATTTTATAAATCCTGATGCAAGTCAAGAGCAGCAACAAACACTTTGCGATGAAGCTCTTCATTACTGGTCGGTTATTACAATCGATTCCCTATTGGGCTTCCTTCGTCGTCCTCCGCCCTGGCAGGTCGGTACACGACTGACGGGGAATGAACCAGTAGAACATGGCTTAAGTCGAAAATGGATTTAATTAGACAATTAGTCGTCAATAAGGGGGGTCACCATCATTCGAGTAGATCATAGTGTATGCAAGGAGCTGGTAGTTGCAATAGAATTTATATTTTGTTTATTTATGTAGCTTGTATATTCTTAATTATTTTCCATCAAAGGATTGCTTGAAGTTGGCCTATTATTGTGTAATCGCTGTATAACAGAGAATCCTACAAAATTTTTAAATAACTCTATTTAGACAGGTAATCTAATTACTGAAAGTTTTAATGAATAATTTAAATTCAATGGGTACTCAAACTTTAAAATAAAAACATAAAAAAATTAGAGGACTAGTTTAAAGAATTATAAGCAAACATTAAATTTGACATAATGATTAAAGTTAATGTTTTTTACTTTTGCATGGTTTATAACCATTTTCAGAAACTATAAGCAATTTAAAGTAAAACAATGTTAAAAAATTATTTGTGTTGTAATTTGTGTCAATAAAACTTATTCAGTGTAAAATTATGAATGAAACTTATACTTATAGTTTACATAGAATTGAACTCTATAGCTTAGATAAACGTTGAGGCGAAATTAAATTTTTTTGTGCAGCTCCTGGCAAGAAAGAAAAACGTTCTGCATCAACGGTATCAACAACAGCACTGGTTTCAAAAGAGGAGACAGAGCAAACAGGGACGATGCCAATTTTCTGTGTAATGTTAATTAGTCAATTAAAATTTATTTGAAGTTTCACTAAAGCCTGTGAGTTTTTTTTTACTATTTATTGCTACACTGCAAAAATGATATGAAACAAATAAACCTTGTTCTCCTTAACCATTGAAAAAACAATTTGTTACCGTGAAACTTAGATAATTTATTTGTTTTGAAAACATATTTTGTTATATCTTTCAAATTGTTGTAATGAAGTAGTTTTAAAGAAAACGTTTAATAAAGACGAATGAGCAAAAGTGTTATAGTTATTAATTGGTGCAGTATTAGTTAGTATTAGTGCAGAAAAAAAACTAACTGAACGTCAGTTGAGTACCTTAAGTTCAATGATAAAGTTAAAAAAAAATGTTTCTAAAAGTTAAAAAGAAGTTTCGTTGGAAGTTTATTTATTTTTATTTATTACTTTATGCTATTTGACATATCTGTATAGTTTTGGCTAAATTTTCATAAATATTTTCGATTTACTTTCATTTTTATTTGCGATGAAAAAAAGTCCATTGTTTTAAGCTTTATTCCTGTTTTCAGACCATTTTAATTGAGTCCAAAATTTATACAATAATAATTGTTGATATGTGAAAGATAAGCAAACCAAAAAATAAATAGTCCAAAGAGACCATAAGATTCACTTCAAAGCATATCCCTTTACTTCCCATAGTACATAACTTATAACACAATTTAAGACTCCTTAAATGTTGCTTGTAGTGTAAGCCCGGAGGATCCTAAAACAATAGACCCTCGAGTGCCCGCGCACAACAGTGCCCGTGTTGACCCTCAGCTTTATAACAAACCTTTTGAGTTATTGCCATAGGGCATTCAATATTTTCAGACCTCATATTTTTTTATTTTATTTCAGATTGGTCGAAAATTATAACAATTTATTTTTTGCATTGCTACCAATTATTTGAATGCTTAGTATCCATATCTATGAGATGGCTCATTAATAAATATTGAACCAAACTATTTTGAGAAATTCCAGTTTGTAACGAATCCAACTGTTAGGAATGAAATGAACTGAAATGGTTTAAAACATGTTCCGCTATAACTATCATTCGTCATACATTGGCTGTAAGTAAAGTTTTCGTTTTAAACTAACTGTTAAGTAGTTATGATTTAAGAGATGTTATTAACTAAAAGGGCTGAACGCCTTAAAATCTTTAAAAATCAATCTAAATATTACTAATTATTTTGGCCAAAAATAAAGATTTAAAACAAAAGCATATGCTCTTTATTTGCTCAGATAAATACGTCTATATAAATATATATCCATGTTTAATTTATTATGAACATTTATAAAGTATTTAAAATCAGTACTAGATTTATTACTATTAAATTTGATATAATAATAATAATAATATATAAAACAGCAAATACGTTTATTGAATATATTTATTAAATATCAAACATGAATTTCCTTGCCATAAAGATCACTGTAAATTAATTGTTATACTATTATTAAATATAGAGCTATTTTCAAATCTTAAACCGCTCTTTATAGGAAAGCCAAATTCTAAGGGTCTTACATAAATATTGAGACGAGGAGGACAGATAATGTCGTCCGGTCGTCGTCAACAATGGCGGACGATTGTTATCAGTGTCGACAACAATAACGTGATAACACCGAGGCTGCTGTTATGTGTGAAACGGACAATGATGGGAGAAAAATGACCCCCTTACACTCATAAACATGGTTTCAATATAGTTCTGCAAATTATTTATTCATCGAAGTTGGTTTAAATAATTTTCTTCTTATCAATAATTTGTCCATGATTATCTGACGGGATCGATTGGTTAAATTATTAAAATGATTGAACGTAATAAATTTAATAGTTTTAGTTTGACTGTTTACGTTACAAAAGTTCTTTGTCAAATAATTTTATAATCAATTGCCTGTAATTAATTTATAACTGACGCAAGTTAGAAATTGGAAAAAATCAAGATAGACTTTTCAATTAATAACTAGATTGTTATCGTAATTTTAACTTAGCCTAGCACTAAACATGTTTCAACAATGAGATTATGTAGCTATAAATATAAAAAAATTATGAAAATATTTAAATTAAAAGAGCTTTCTAAAGTTTAATTGGCCCTGATCTGGTACCAGATAACCAGATCAGGAACACTGACAGAGGCTTACGTAGCTTAAACCTTTTTGTTGCAATACATAGTTCATTTGAGCAAAAAATTAATAAATATTACACATAAAAAATATAATAGTGTCCTCAAGTTGCATTCATTTCAAAGTACATTATGTATAAAATATATTCACCAGTACATTATTGTAAAGAAATTCAATATAAGAATTAATTGGCTATTAAAGTTAATACCCGTCTTATGGGTTGGGTGTTCAATTTATATAATCCAACCGAGTATGAATTTTGAAATATGAGATTAATTGAATGGAGTTCATATTGCTGCTGCTGGAATTTTCCTAGAATTTTGACTGAAATTCGGTTACTTGTACGGTAGTGTTTCGTGTTTAAACTAAAGCAATCTCGTTAGCGATTGGATTAGACTGGTGGTTCTACTTTGTGGCTCATTAGCATCAGACTCACCCTTGAGTGGCGTAGTCGCACTTGTGGTAAATCGCCCTTGGAACACAAACGCTAGCTAAGTCGTTGGGACAAATCCTTTACTCTCTCGAGTAACTTCGAATCAATGTTATGCTGTAGGTTAAGCAAAAGTAAAAATCTCATAGGAATTTCATTATGACGTAGGTACATATAGTTTGCATGCTCCTATTTTACAAACCTATCACAGAAGTAGTATTTTAAGTGTACTTTGTACTATTACGGGAAGTTGGAGGAACTATAACTGTGTATAGGGATACTTTTATTAAAGATACGAGATGTGGATATAAGATTAGTTTCAGGAGTGTGCACCAATTTTGGCACAAGTTAACTTAGCACATTAACTTACGTTTAATTTTCCATGTTTACACTATAAATACAATAATTGACATACATGTAATACATTACAGAGTTAGTGCCCTTAAATTGTAAAGCTTTTTTATGACTTACCTGTTTATATTGTGACTAACTTGTTGTAATTGTGATAATTCTGGTGGATAGTTAAGAAGATTTATGATGTTCAGCTAGTGTTTAAATTGTTTTTCAAAAGTTATTTCAATGGATATTTTACCATTAAAACGATCGAGAACTAATAATAAATAATATAATGATAAACCCTAAATAGTTATTAAAGTTAATTGGTTTTATAACCGACAACTGGCAAGTTATATTGTATATCACTTGGTTGAGGTGGGAAGGTCAGAGCTGGACCGAAACTATTAGAAACGAGAGACTGTACTCTGAGAGGAGCTGGATGTAATTTCAGCCAGCCAATCCATAGTGTTAACAATCGCTTCATTTCCTAATGTATATTTCATGATTACCTTAATAAATAAAGAAACACTTACCTTAATCAAGAAACAATATTATGATAAAAGCCCACAACAAGGCTTTTATATATGATAAATCTAATTGAAACGTGTAAATTGGTTGTGGAAAATGTTTAAATATTTTTTTTTCAGAACTGTCTTACATATGTTACGATTTTCAAAATACAATCTTGAGTATAGATGTGATAGTTACTGTATTAGGTCATTATAATAATCATCAAGATTATAGTAATAATCTTGAATTTACGTCTAAATACATTCATTAGAAGAAATATTCAAATTAGAGGAATTCTTTAGTATGTTTGAGAGTTTAATGTATGCATTTAGTTTAAGCATTTCAGCTCAAATAGAAATGAAATTAACAAAAATAATTAGTTTTACTATTTAATGTGTTTGTTTAATCAGACGACTGTACTAAAATAATAAATATTTACTAAATACGATTATATCAGACTATCGTTTGGGCATTTACTTTACATACACAATTAATAATAATAAAATAACACCTAATATGGGATTGTGGATACATTAAGAAAACTGATACATAAAAAAAACTAAATCTTTCTTTATTTATCATAGATTGAAAGAGTAAAAGTTTTATTAATCTAAAATATTTTTGGGTTTTTGTCGCATGTATGCTTTAGCCTAATTCCTTTAGGCCTACAATATTTTGCCTAGACCTAGCCTTAGCCTTTTGTTAAAAACTTCAATATCCCAATAACGTTTATTCATTCAGTAACCTTGTAAATAAAATTAATTAATATTAGGTTCTATCATTTATTATTTGCATATTTAATTAATTTTTAATTCTATATGTAGTGGTTTACAGTAGCTGCTAGAACGAACGTCTAGAAAATGATAGAATAAGGAATTCAATATATGTTTGATAGCATTAATGTTTATTTAACAGTACTTATCCTTAATATCTTCCTTTTATTTAGTTGGTAGAAGACTGGTTCCTTTTGTTAAATTACTTAACACTGTGTTAATGTAATGCTTACACTTAATACGAAACATAACCTATAACTTCTTGAAAAATCGAGAGTATTGTTTACACTCGAACATACGCGACATAGAGGAACCGAATTCTCTGGAAATGTATAGTACCGTTTTAGAATGCATATATTTGGGCTGCGCCCGCATAGAGTCAGTCAGTGGTAGTCAGTCAGTGTAGTGAGTGAACAGTGAATCAGTTAGTGAACAGTGGTGTTACATTGATATAGTGCTGTTGAGTACTAATCTTTGCATGTGTTTATTGTGGTGATTAATAAAGTTCTGTTTAGTGAAGTGGTGTTTTTATTGTGAAGCGTCCCTAGTGATATACAGTGTGTGGAACAGTAATCGCTAGTGGTGACGACAAATTGGCGACCGTGACAGGACTTTACAACATGAAAATTGACAAGTTAACATTGGCTGCATTACGTCGGGTGTTAGAGGAACGAGGTCTGCCGTCCTCGGGAACAAAGACCGACTTGGAGATGCGTCTTCGGCAGCATTTACTGGATACTGGAGAAAACCCGGACACCTTTGAATTTGAAGAACCAGCTGATACGGTGAGCAACATGTTTGCACAATTGACAGCAATTTTAGAAGGGAAATTGGATGCCCAATCGAATTATTAGAAACTCAGGCAAAAGCATTAGAAGATAAATTAGAGGCTCAAGCAAAAACACTAGAAGAAAAATTGGATGCTCAGTCTGAGCAAATGAAATCATTAGACTCTAATTTCAAAGAAAATATGTTGAAAATTCATGATAAAATTACTTCCTTAGAATCGGATATGGCAAACATGGAAACCACGGTAAATTGTCTTGAAAATAAGGTTGATTCAAAATTTGAAGAAGTAAATTCAAAATTTGAGGAAATGGATTCAAAATTTGAGGAAGTTGATTCAAAATTTGAAGAGGTAGAAAGAGATTCAAACGAAATTAAGGATAAATTTCTCAACTTTGAGGAACAATTAGAAAAGAAATTTAAACAGATTGAATTGAAGTTCGCTAAAAGTGTCAAAATTACTGATTCATCCCTGGGCTCTCAACTATCCACCGGAATGCCTGTGGACCCCAGGGTTATAAAGGACAGCCTACCGGAATTCCAGGGTAGACTTGAGGAATGCCCCAGGTCCTTTATCACCACATGTGAATCCTTGTTGCGTAGGACTAACATCCCCGAAGAAATTTATCTTCAGATGGTTGTCCAGCAACTAAGGGGACAGTCAGGGACATGGTAACAAAATATTAAGGGACTAAGCCTCGACTGGGAGGAATTCAAGAAGGAATTTTTCCAGAGGTTTGACTCGGAAGCAGTCAAAGCCTCCGTACAGAAAAAGTTTTTGACAGAAGCGCAGCCCAGTGGGATGAGGTCGGGCGCATTCGTCATCCAGAAAATGCAACTCTTTAAGAGAGTAAACAACGGTGAGGATATTAGCAATAGTGTACCTTACATTATTGAGCTGCTCAACGATAAGGTGAGGTCACTAGTGAAAGTCGCCCAACCCAAGACATTCGAGGATTTAAGAAATATAGTGTCTAAGCTAGACGAGATATCCAGTTTTCCCTCAACGAAAACGAGGTCTTCAGCGTCGGATGAGTCTCCCAAGTGCTATAAATGTGGACGCTCCGGACACATGAAGTCTCGTTGTCCGGAAAACTAGGTCGGGACCATTCTAGCCGGGGCGGGGATGGTTCCAGGAATAATATTGAGCCCCAATCCGAATCATGGCTGAAAGGCAGGTGTATTGGACAGATTGTTAGTGAATGCGGGACCACACATCCCCGTCCGGCAATCGGTATAAAGGTGTGTGACCGACCGTTTACTGCAATCTTGGATACTCAAGCGTTCCATTCATTCGTAAATACACATGTGGCAAGACTTTTGAAACCTACTCGACCAGATAAATTATCATTTGTAAAGGGCGCTGTATCCGGAGTAAATTACCAGATTGAAGGATATACCTTTCTACAAGCCAAATGTTTAGATAATTGAGTTGCCGGTTAAAGTTGTTAAAGACCTAATTCCAGATATAATTCTAGGGCATGATTTCTTGACGAAATTTGGGGTTGTAATTGACTACATTGCCAATGAAATATTTTTTTGGTAACAATAGCAGAGTCAGGTTGGCATGGGTAAAGGACAAAAACGATGTTTCTAGAAATAAAAGATTGCCTGACGACATATTATCCGAATTAAAAACAGGACCAATATCGGTTGAACAGAGAAGAAATCTTGAAGAATTACTTTCAAAATTTCCAGAAGTAATGACTCACGAAATTGGATTTACAACAACAGTTAAACACAAAATAGTTTGTAAAGACAACAACCCAGTAAAACTGTGGCCCTTTCCACTGAATCCTGATAAACGGAAGTTCGTCACAGAAAAAGTAAAGGAAATGAAGAACCAAGGCTTAATTGAGCCTTCAACATCGGCATGGGCTTCACCGATAGTTTTACCAAAGAAGAAAAATGGAGATTACAGACTGTGTGTTGACCTGCGGAAAGTTAACAACAAGACTATCTCAGATGCTTATCCATGCCTGACTTGCGGAATTTAATCAAGCAAGTTAGTGGAGCAAAGATCTTTAGTACTCTGGATTTGAATTCCGGCTACTGGCAAGTGGAAGTTGAAGAAAATTCTCGTCCTATGACAGCTTTTTCGACGCCCAGAGGACTTTACCAGTTTAGAGTCATGCCATTTGGACTCAAAAATGCTCCAGCCACGTTCATGCGTCTGATGGACGAAGTTTTGTCTGGTTACACGGGTGAATTCTGCCAAGTCTATCTAGATGATATCTTAGTCTATGGCAAAAGTTTTCCTGATCATTTGGAACATTTGGCTAGAGTTCTAAAAAGGCTGAAATTACACGGATTGACTTGTCAGGTAAAGAAATGCCAGCTTGCCTCCAGCTCAGTGGAATATCTGGGGCACGTGTTGACTGACAAGGGATTGGAGAGGCAGCTAGAGAAGAATAAGGCGATTGAAGAGCATGAGAGGCCTCACATGAAACGACAGGTTCGCCAGTTTTTGGGTCTCTGTGGGTGGTACAGTAGCTTTGTACCACATTTTGAGACTAAAGCTGCATTATTAACCGACCTCCTCAACAAGGACAGACCATTTAGATGGACGCCAAAGGAAGATGCTGCGTTCCAGGAAATCAAGCGTGCCATTTGTGATTCCCCGAAACTTGCCTACCTGGACCCAAGTCGTGAAGTCTGCCTGCAAACTGATGCCAGTGACATAGGCTTGGGTGCTGTCCTGTTTCATGAAAGAGATGGGAACAAGGACATCATTGAGTACGCTAGCCGGAAACTTTCGCCGACAGAAAGAAATTACTGTACAGCAGAAAAGGAGGCCTTAGCTGTGGTCTGGGCCGTAGGAAAGTTTAGAGGCTACCTCGAAGGTAGGAAGTTTAAGTTATTCACGGACAATTCTTCACTACAATGGTTGAACAAGACTTCAGGGACAAAATCCAAGTTAATGCGTTGGGCTTTAATCCTTAGCGATTTTGACTTTGAGATCCATCATGTTCCCGGTGTGTCAAACCAAGCAGCAGACAGCTTATCCAGAAACCCTGTGGATCGGTCTAAATCGGAAGGAGAGTTACTGGAAAGGGATATTCCTCGAATGACCCAAGGGGAGCAGAGCCATGTGCTAATGGCTATTGGAAACAACAGTCTTGGATTTGACCTGGACTTGATCAAGAAATGGCAGACGGGCGATGCTGTGTGTAGCAAGATGAAGACCTGGATAGGCAAACCTATTATTGACTGTACATCCGTTCCAACTCAGTTCCGGATGTGTTACAAGAACTTCAGATTGGATGGTGATCTTTTGACGTACGTATCGCATCTACCGGGTTCTTCACCGGCCATCGTGATACCAAAGCATCAAGTGGGGCTCATTCTTGAGAAGTACCATGACAACCCTGAAGCTGGTCATCCTGGTCAACTGGAGACCTATACATCGATTCGTCCAACGGTTCTTCTGGGTTAATATGCGTCGGGACATCAAGAACTACGTCCAATCTTGCGCAGTTGCGCTTGCACTAAAGCAAACAACCAGAAGGCTAGCTCTAGCATGAGAGGACGACGACCACATCAACCTTGGGAGGTACTTGCTCTGGACCTCATGGGACCTTATCCCAGAACAGCTCGTGGGAAGACAGGGATTCTTGTAGTGACAGACCTGTTCACTAGATGGGTGGAAGCCTTTCCGATCCCTGAGGCTACTTCAGGAAGAATCCTTCATCTTCTGAAAACTGAGGTCTTCAGCCGCTACGGGTATCCACGATGTCTACTTTCGGACAATGGCAGTCAGTTTACATCAAGACAGTGGCTACAGACTTTGTCGGAGTGGGGAATAGAACACTGGACTACGCCTATCTATCTACTATCCTCAGGCTAACCCAACTGAAAGAAGAAATCAAGAACTGAAGAAATTGTTAAGGGTTCACCTCATTGACAAAGAACATTCAAAATGGGACCAACACCTACATGAGTCACTCCTCGCTATCAGACAGCGAGTTAATCGCGTCACCGGCTTCTCTCCCGCTGAGTTGTTCCTTGGACGTCCAATCAAGAGAACTGGCGACTGGGAATTGGTTCAGGAATAGAGGGGGGATTTGACTACTCCTACTAAGTGGTTTGAGGAGAACCAAGAGACATTCGTAGGAATAATCGTCTAGCTGCGGAGCGGTCAAGGGCAGAAGCCAAGCAGATAGACAAACGAGGAGAGGAAGACTTCAAGCCAGGAACTCAAGTTCTTCGACGAAACCACGCCCAGAGCAACAAAGTTCAGAAATTCCACGCAGGAATGGCACCAAAGTGGCTTGGACCTCTCGAAGTGGAAAAGAAGCTCGGGAATGGTGTTTACCTACTGAAGTCGAATCCACCGACCAAGGTACACGCTTCAGAACTGCAGGTGTTACGTAGACCTCTACGGGACAGTGAAGAGGATCAACGTGAGATACCTCAACTTGAAAGGACTACAGACTCCAGAGAGGATCAGCCAGCGATACTTCATCCTGAAGATCAACCGGCGAGACTTCCTGAAGTTGAGCATGACGAGGACCTTAGTGTTAAGATGAATATTTACAATTTAAGACCTAGAAAATTAAGAAATAGAAATAGGTAGAAAAACGTTAAGTTTGTAAATTTTTGATGATGATATTGAAGGTTTAGGGGGGATAATTGTCGCATGTATGCTTTAGCCTAATTGCTTTAGGCCTACAAAATTTTGCCTAGACCTAGCCTTAGCCTTTTGTTAAAAACTTCAATATCCCAATAACGTTTATTCATTCAGTAACCTTGTAATTAAAATTAATTAATATTAGGTTCTATCATTTATTATTTGCATATTTAATTAATTTTTAATTCTATATGTAGTGGTTTACAGTAGCTGCTAGAACGAACGTCTAGAAAATGATAGAATAAGGAATTCAATATATGTTTGATAGCATTAATGTTTATTTAACAGTACTTATATTTAATATCTTCCTTTTATTTAGTTGGTAGAAGACTGGTTCCTTTTGTTAAATTACTTAACACTCTGTTAATGTAATGCTTACACTTAATGCGAAACATAACCTATAACTTCTTGAAAAATCGAGAGTATTGTTTACACTCGAACATACGCGACATAGAGGAACCGAATTCTCTGGAAATGTATAGTACCGTTTTAGAATGCATATATTTGGGCTGCGCCGCATAGAGTCAGTCAGTGGTAGTCAGTCAGTGTAGTGAGTGAACAGTGAATCAGTTAGTGAACAGTGGTGTTACATTGATATAGTGCTGTTGAGTACTAATCTTTGTATGTGTTTATTGTGGTGATTAATAAAGTTCTGTTTAGTGAAGTGGTGTTTTTATTGTGAAGCGTCCCTAGTGATATACAGTGTGTGGAACAGTAATCGCTAGTGGTGACGACATTTTGAACTGACAATGACTAGCATCGCT
>CM061534.1:68348939-68391070 GCA_030545055.2 Neoaliturus tenellus
AGACGCCCTCCCTGCACCCTAGGAGCGATCGAGCAAACTAACTCTCTAATAAACTACAAAAACAGTACTACGCTAAAGCATAGAATTAACAAACTAGCATCATATTAGGTTTATACATGAAAAGCAAGAACCCTTTTCAAAGTTACTTTGACATATTAGACTTTAAAATCCGTTCCTACACAGATGCTGGCGTGGACCAGTGGTTAAGACGCTTGCCTACCAACTAGGAGACCCGGGTTCGAAACCCAGTCAGAGAAATAAATTTATTCAGAGTCAGTCGCGGGGGCGAGGGCGGGGGGTGTGAGTGTCGGGCGGGGTAGCATGATGGCAGGGGGAGGGGAGGGGTAATACTAGGACCGGGCGGGTGGAGAATCCCAGAGGTCAAAGTCCAAAAGTTCGCCCCGCGGGTGGCGAGGGCGGGAGGGTCGGGCGGGGTAGCATGAGGGTAGGGGGAGGGGGAATGCTAGGACCGGGCGGGGTAGGCCGGGTGGCGAACCCCAAGGGCAAAGGTCAGAAAACGCACTCTGGGGGGGTCCATAGTAGTGTTATATTCTTTTATCACAAATATAAAATAAAATAAATCAGTCCGTATCTTCTTTTGACATTATGAAAATCTTATTCACACTTATCAACGTGAATGATATTATTTAAAAAATAACATTTTTAACAATTAAGTTTTATTTAGTTAGAGTTTATAGTATAGTTATAATCGAATAACATGAAAAATCAGTTCTGTAGTTTTTTTAAGAACTTATGTTAACCGTTTTTGCTTTTTAATGATTCTTTGCAAAATAGAGATGACTTTGCTAACAACAAGCTGCATGGAGAGAATGAGAGAGTTTTGCGTTTGAAGTTTTGTGGTTAGCCGTGGAGTACACTGAAATGGGTTTTGCTTTCATCTTAGTTTCCAAACATTATCTGAAACATTTTTTACAACTACAAAAACTACACCAAGTTTATATAAATCCATATCCAGGTTTCTATTTGTGTGCTAAAAATGTGTACTACCCCAACCTTTTTAATACACCTTCAAACTACTTAGTAAATATAAATGACTCTAATTACGTTATCAGAGCGAGTTTTTGAATGCCAAGAGCGAAAAAGATGGGATAAGAAAAATTAGCTATGTGCACGTGTAGCAATATTTGTAATAATATATGTATGTATTACATATTTAGTATACAATAAAAGAAATATATATATTTAATAAAATAAATAAAAGAGTATTTATTAAATATTTGTAATAGAATATACAAATGTTTAATAAAAACAACTTAACATTTAATGAAATGGAATTGAAAATTAGGGAAATAACTGATAGTTAGATGAATAATCCTTTTAGGTCTAAATAATCCAATAAAAATATTAACACTAAAATATTTCAAATAAAATAATATCTATATAAAAGTTTGAACATAAAACTACCACGTTTAAAACAAGAGTATTGTTAGTTATCTAATGACCATCGATGTCCCAATTAGTTACACGCAGTGCGCATCTGACCTATAAATAGGTTAAACCATGGTAATGAATGGAAGATGGCATTTTGTAGTTTGCAATCTATTTGAGTTATATGTGTGAACAGAAAACACAGAATTACGTAACAGAACCCAACGGTGTATTTTATTTTTAGGAAGACAACAAATAAACTAACGTAATACAAATAAGTTGAAATTCTAATACTGTACTACATAGTGTACCATACCATCATTTTTAAAACACTAAGAAGACTTTTTATATAATTACTATATAAAAAAAACCCCTAAATATGTATGAGAAGCAAAATCAATAATTTTGCCCCTACGTATATTAATTTTATGAATTTAAAAACTTTTCTCCAAGAATGGGTTATGGCTTTTCTCAAAGTATACAAAGAAATACAGTAACTTAACACAACAGTATTTATTAATTAAATGACATTTGTTAGTGCATGGGGAGTTTTTCTTTAAACGAAGACGCCTAATTGTTTAACATACATCATGCATTCATACAATAGCAAAATATTATGTTGCTAATATTGTCTCTACATCCTGAGCAGGGGCAATGTTTTACCACTCTTTCAAATCACTATTAAATATTGTATAGTACGCAATTGCTGTCTTGATCTAGCATACGCCAAGAGTGTACGAATTGTCTCTTATTGGTTGTTTTCATTTTAGACACACCATAATAGAATTATTGACACTAACTTTTAAATTCAAATAATAATTTTTTACAAATAGAACTTTCAGATGTTTGGCAGATTTCAGACCAACTAGGCAATATTAATGGTTTAAAAACATCTTTTTCCGCAAATCTATAAAGTTGCCTCCATGATATTTACAGGTAAAAATGTTTAAATTTTACAAATCTCATGGAAATTTGATGAGTACGGGACTTATATCCGCTGCGACGGAGGTGTAATTTGTTATAAAGTAGCTCTACGAAATAATAAGAAAAACAAAAGTGTAAACTGATTATTTAAAGTTTTAAAATACACAGCTTAATAAAAATACTCGCATTTATCTGAAATGTGTAGTAAAAAAAACAAATGTTTTAGTATTTGATTGAACAAACCAAACCCCAGTCTTGTTACTATCTAACATCTACCAGTTGTTAGAAAGCATCATTAATTAATAGCCCAATGACAAATGGCAACTGGGTCCGGAATCGAACCTTTAAAAAGCTACTAGCTTTTCTCAGGATCGAAGCGGCAACTTTTGTATTCAAAGGCGAGCACTATAAGTACTCAGCTACCCAGCCATTTAAACTATTTTAAATGCATGTCTTGTAGTTAAACGTTTTTCATTTGAATACAACTGAATCAGGCTTGGACTTGAGACATTATTTATTATTGGGACTGAACTTGCAGAAATAGATTTGACCAGACCTGAAGTAAGAGGATTTTTTTATGAATCGGCCTGAATCAGGTTTGAAGTCAGACTTTCAGGGTCCTATCAGAAGTAGACTTGCTGAATCAAAATTTATCAGCCCTGAGGTAAGATGTTTTGCGACTGAACGAGGCTTGATTTCATGCTTTGGATAGATCCGATGAGGACTTTCAATTTGATTAGGTTAAATAAACTTTTCAGTATTTTTTTTTTTTTTAGATTTCCAACGATTTTAGTAAGTAAAAGTTAAAATAAATTATTTTAGGAAAAACAAATAGTAAACATTGTATTTCCTGAATTCAGTCAAGGTCTGATTCTGATCTCAACCAATTTTGATTCTGACCTGAAGTCAGGACTGAATTGAAAACGTTTCATTTAATTATGTTAGGTCTGACCCGTTTTTGTTAGGTCTTGAAATAAAATTTTCATGTGGGATTTTGGATTTATTTGTGATCTTATATCTATCTGGGGTCAGAATCTCAAGGTAAAATTTACTTAAACTGGATGGGTAATAACAGTGTCTATATTAAATAATCAATACTCTCTGAAATGTATTAACATGTGGTTGTCACCTGCATTTTATTATTATTATTATTTGATTAAGGTAAAATAATGTTTTATAAACATAGGCGGCCAACCTGTAGTATAGGACTTCTATAAAAAAAAATCGAGTAGACTCCCTTTAAAAAGCTTCTCTTTCGCTTTTGGACACCATCCTAGGATAACTTATCGGATTACATCAGAACTAGGCCTCCTTTGTTTAAAATATATAGCAATCCTGTCTAAATCGATCTTAGAGGATCGGAGGACTTTCTGGACAAAATGCAATAAGCAGCCCAAGTTATTTTCAGCCTCCAACATGTCAATGCAGAGTGAGTCCACCGATAGCACTCCAAGAAGACGTGTGGCCCCCATGCGTGGCTGTTCCCAGCCTGGACAACGGGAGATTGTGTGTTCCTCATTGTCGGGAACTTCCGAAAAAATAATGCAGTCAGGGGAACCGGTCTTGCCAATTATCTGCAGGTACGATGGAAGGACCAATGGCTACCTACAGAATTTTGTATTATAATACAAGCATTTTCATATGTGTATTGTGTATAACTTAAACACGACGTCTCTCCTGTCAGAAAATGTCTGAACCATATCCTTTGCTTTGTTGTATAGTTGACGGTAGCCCTACTGTTATATTTCAAATAAGTTTATTTACAAGACAGTTAAATTATTTTGGTTTCTTTCTTAGAGGTGATTTGAAATTTTAATCAATAAGCTTATATTACCTTACTGTTGTTTTATTATAAAAGTATTATAGTGATCATGATCATTGTTGAAGGTGTTGGGATTCATACTTTAGAGGTACATGTTGAATTTTTTCATCTCAAGTTTGCATCACCAACGAACGGTTCATATCCGATATAAAACAGGGAAGGTCGTAAAATGAGGGGATTTAAGTTTCATAAAACCAGAACATAAGTCTCTTAAAAATTTATTTGATGGCTTCATTATTAAAAAAAAAATTTCAATAATTTTTTTCTAACTTTGTATGAGTATATAAGTAATTATATCTACTGTTTCAGACATGTATAAGGTTTCTACCGCTCCAGGGGGGTCGATATATTAAGGTGTAGGGAAAAAAATGTTGAATTCAAGTATTTTTTATCAATATGTACATAAAATTAAAGGCTTCTATTAAACGCGAATAATACCGCAAACCTGACCATTAAAGGGTGGCCAAGTCAAAAATGGCAGATGATCAAACTTGGCATTAAAATCATAAGGCCGATGAAACGCAATAACTGTCAATATAATTTACCTCTTCAGATCAGGTATGTGGCACATTTGAAGGAATACAAAGCCCTTTATTATGGTATATCATATACAACGTCCAAAAATGCAGCATACCTTACTAACTCGATTTGGGACGTTACATAAAAGAAGTCCAGGAAACAACTTTTTTGAAAATGTCATATACGTATTTTTATATGACTATGAATTCTAAACCATTTATACAAAACAGACCGCAAAAAGTTGAATATCGGGAGTATTTGCGTTTTTTATTTTATTTTGGCAACATGCTTTTGATTCAAAGTTTGATGGTCTGCCATTTTTTACTCGGTCATCTTACGTTCGGGATTATGGCATTGTTTGATATTCATAGAGATGTTTAATCTTATGTACATATTGAACTATGTTTACATTCAATACTGTTTCTTGCTCTCCTAAGTCCGTGCTACCTCGAGGAAGGGGGGGGGGGGGGTAAAATCCTACAAATGTCATAACTTAGACTAAATTTTTAAATAAAAATTATTGAACCTATAATAATTTAAAATGGAATTTTTAAAGTATTTGGAATTCAATTACACTAAAACGCCCTCCATCACAAAAACTATGCCATTGCAATACAGCACCAAACAACATACACTCTGACATCAAATCTGATGTCCATTGAGTTGCTAGTTATTGGAGGAAGCTATTGTTTCTTACAAGCTGTTGCTTTCTTGGACCAAAAATATTTTGTTACCTCCCAGAATACATTGTAAACTGTAAGAGTGTACATTCATTTACAAGAAAACTGAAAGTTTGGCTGCTACAACACGAGAACATTGGGTTTATGTTAAAAATACAGATAGATGTAAAAACTAAAAATAGTTATAAATTAGTATTTTGATAAGAATACAATGTTTAATTTCTATAAAAAACTAAACATTCAGTCTTTTACTTGTGTTTTTGGTTGTATTTTCTTTAAGTATAAGTGGGAAATATCTATTACTTTTTTATGATAAATTGATTATCACTCTCTTGCCTAGATTTTAAGAAATGTAAATATAAGGAACCTCTCCACAGGCTTTGCCTTTTGAGGCCCTAAATTTTTCTGACGGACAAGGTAAAGGAAAAATATTATTATGTATGTTTTTTTGTCCATGCATGTATATCTGTTGTATTTAATATTAAGTACACTATTTAGTTTAAAACTGAAATTATTGTTCCAGGAAAATAAGACACTATGTATTACGTATGTAGTAGATAAATATTGTCTGAATTTCTGTTTGTATTACATGTATTGTCTTTCAGAAAATAAAATATATTTCATAATTCATAATATTGAAAACAAGGAAGTTTTCAACTGTAATTCATATGTTTTAACTATTTTTATAATACACAAGAAAGTTACTTCAAAGTCAAATACATATTATATTACCTTTTTATTTCCCTACTTTGTCTAGGATTATAGGATTTAATTTTGTTCACTAATACTTATTTATTGGAATGGCCAATAGTACCCCAGTCGGTACTTGGCCTCATCAACAAAGCCTCCCTGTCATTGGGTCCGGTCAGCAGCATCCTCCTTAACTAGCCCCATCTTCCAAATGTCTCTTCGTACCTGGTCCCACCATCTTGTTTTGTACCTACTAGCTGGTCTTCTCCCATCGGGGTTATTTCTTAATATACTGTTCGTTATCGAGTTATAACCTTTCCTCAAAGCGTGTCCAGTCCACCGTAACCTTCAGTTTTAATCTCATCCACTATGTCTGCATCTTTGAATAATTTGTGATTTCATACTTGTGTTTTACCCTCCAAACTCCGTTTTCTAGTGTTGGGCCAATGAAAAAAACAAGGACCTTTCTCTCCTCCTTTTTGTTTATTACCCATGTTTCTGACACATACAGCAGTACTGGTCTAATGATTGTTTTGCATAATTTTTTTTTGTATGTGAGAGGAGTCAAGAGCTAAACAATTTATTGCATGCAAAAACCTTTATTTTTCTATCTTATTCTATTGGTAACTTCTGATTCTTGTGTTATTTTATTTATATTTTTATTATTGTTATTGTTACTATTAGTTTACTAACTGCAAATAAAAAATAAAAACTCTTATTTTGTGTGTTTTAGGAGTTTTTATTTCTTTGCTAAAGAATGTCTTTATAATACAAAATGTCTTGGAGTAAAACTTTGTTAGTTAAGACTTTTAGCTAATCTTATAGCTTTAATTTTAATCCAAGTTTGTAAAGTAAAGTAGAATTTCCACTAAAAGATTAATGTTCTTCTCTGGAAGAGAATATAGACAAAGACCATAAAAAAGTTGGTGATAGTTAGGGGGCCAAAAGTTCTCTGTGGTTTGCCACCAAACTCCAACTCTGGGTCCGGCTTTGTTACGTTCAGTTGGTCTTCTTCTTTAACAGATCATTTTTGTAGTGGAATAGTTTTAAAAACTTTGGAATCAGGATGGAAAATTATTTCATGACGCTTTCAAGGAATCATCGATGTTTCATTTTTTCTATTAGTTTAAGAAGGATAAAATCAAATTTTTATCGTAAAGAGGAATTTTACGGAAATTAAATTTTATATATAATTTTAATTTTGTATAAACTAATTATTATTTTACGGCTTTAATTATTATTTTAGTAAATTTTCTCGATTTGTTAAAATATTTCAGGAATCAGTTAATAATAAAAAATTACTACCAGTATGTTTTTTTTTACCTAATTGATTTTAGCACGCCTTGTAAATATATTAAATCTAGACCGTTTGCAGTTTGATTACGATTAAATAGTAAATTTAGTAAGAGTATGTAGAATAAAAAAAAATAATAATAAAAAGAAGTCTCATGACGTTATCCACTTGTATTAACTTAATTTTCAATTTGTTATTTGCAGTGCAGCTGAATTGAGGTCGATAAAGAACTACCATTTGTTAGTAACTACCAATTGTTGGCAACACATATGAGTAACAAATTTACATAAAAAGTTGACAATTAGTCTGTTGCCAATGGCGTACGTTAGAAGATTTTTTTTCTTTTCAAAGTCATCATGGTTACTGTATCTTAAATTCTATAACAACGCTGTTATGAGTTTAGTGCCCTCAGTGGCCCAATGTTTCAGATATCGGTATGATTAAGCCGGTTGCATGATACAACCATAGCTCCAAAGATTACATCATTCACTTATGATGACACTTTTATGTTTTACTGCCTTTCACCTAACTAAAACTTAAAACGCTTCAGTAGAAAAATCTCATAAAAAGAAATGTTTTACTACTCAAATAATCATTCGAAAATGTTATTGGTTGACAAGGATCTAATTTTCAAAACAAAATAATCAAAAAGATCATGAGTTCTTTAAAGATTGTGGAAATAATAACGTTTTAAATTCCAAATAATATTTTTATTGAGTTTTTAAATTGTTATAATAATTGCAAATAAAATCATTATACAGCAAATGTGAATTGATAAAAGCTGCATTTTCATAATTGTTTACCTTTACAGACATTCGTGTGTATTGAAGTCATTAATACACAATTAAAATGACATTTATTCGGCAAGTAAGTGGTTCTCAGTCAGGAAGGCTGTTTTTAGAATAACTATTTTCGACAGTGAATTTGATAACAGTAAAACACAAATACAATTCTGCAATAACTAAAAACTGTTTTATCAAATAACATAAACAATTTAATAAACCAACTTTTTTATTAATTTTTATAGCTTTATTTAAGAACTCTAAATTAGAATTCAATGCAAATCTTTTTCCAATAGAATTATTTTAATTAACTTCGAAGATTCTGTAATTAGTTAAGTAAATTAAGAATTCTTTCCTAAGCTAGGCCTATTGTTATTGTAATATTTATGTGTAAGAACAAAAGTGCATACATTTTCATTTGATTTATTTTTAAATATCAAAGACATACATTGTAGCACCCTTAATCTTCTAATATGGTTACAATTGCTAACACTTTATTCATGAAAGCATTACACATTTTTTTAAGATATAGAAGTGGGACTTTTTGTGTTATTTATATATAGTCCGGGGAATTTAGCCAAAATATGGCCTTGACCTAGACAAAATTGGCCGGGTAACGAGACCTAGTGGAATGAGTTTGGTATGTGTCCCTGATCATTTGGTAAAAATTCCCAACTTTTCCCACAACAGGAACATTCGCCATTTTGGAAAATGGCGGAAAAAGTTGATTACAGTGTAAGTGTTTACTAAAATAGGATTTTCATAAAGCCCACACCACTTAGATTCTCCCAAAAAAGTTTATATTGTTCACAATTAAATAACGTACAAGGAAATACCATATTTATTGGTATAAATTATGTTTTAAGGTTCAATATGTACACTTAAATTAAATATTTCGTCAAAATTTTTAGAAGTTATTTTGGTTTTTTGGAATTTACTTCGTTAATATCACAGTTATGATATTTTTAGCCCTTACAAGAATTATAGCCCTTAAAATTGTGCGTCGATTGCATATAAAATATCTTTGTTGAAATAATAATAACGCTGATACGGTGCCTTAAAATCTGAAATATTCACGGCTTTCAAAGGGGTAAAAATGGGTTTTTTGCATTTTTGGACCTCCATTTTCAAAATTCAACAATTTTAACTGAAACCATTTGAAAGAGCTTAAAAAAACAAACAATTTAGTATTTTGAAATTTTAACTTGGATTGAACAGGTTACGAAGAAAAGCCAAAAATAGGTTTCCCATGTTAATCTTATGGGAAATCAACTAAACCCTGTATCTCGTTTATTTATTGGCATAAATTGATAAAATTTGTTATGTACATTCACTAGGTAGGGTTTAACTGATATTTGCTTACAGCACCCATATTTCGGCAAACCTACATACTCACACCCATGGGGTTTATGGGAAAAATTAAAAGTGCCTAATATTGATGCAATTAGATATTTACCTTAACTAACCATTATATTTCCTAACAACTAACATTTTATAACAACATCCTATGGTGTTTATGGGGAAAATAAAAAAATCTCAAATTCCTTTAGAAATTCGCTGAGTACACAGCTTTGCTGCGCCAGGGGCATTTGATAATATGACAAGAAAACTATATACAATTAATTTAATAAAAATAAATATTATTTTTACTGATTGCATGATATTCAGTGAAAAGAATATTTTGATGTAAATATGTAATTTAATTAATTAATTCTTTGTGTATTGTGTATCAAGAACTCATTACAAGAAAGTTTAAATAAAGAAAATTAAATACCAAAAATTATAAATAGATAGTCACTTATTTCAGATTATAAAACTAATATTGATGTTACTTTTTTAATATAGATCAATATCTTATATCTTAATAGATCACCTGAACCTTCCAGTAAAAATGAATTAACTAATCTTAAAAGGGAAAAAAGACATGGTTATTCTTAAAACATTTGCCATTATTTTATAAAATGTTGATAAAAATTAGTAAAATTAGTTTAACAAAATTAAATAGCGTTTTTTACAGATTGCATACCATTCAGTTGAAAGAGTATTTGATATTTTGATCATTGAGTCATTAGATGCAGATGTATATAATATCATATACGGTAAGTAATGGGGAATAATGAAATTATAACATAATAATAGTTGGAAATTACAGGTAGTTAAACTTAAAAGAAATCGTTAGAGGTAGTTTAATGAAATCAACCAATGGTTTTAAACTTTAAGTGGTATGAGCTTTACGAAAATATCATTTTAGTAAACACTTACACTATAGGTAATTAATTTTTCCGCTATTTTCTAAGATGGTGGACCACCCCAAAATTAGGAAACTACCAAATGATTATTAAAAGTTAAGCAAACTATATGTATTGTATCTATTATAAAACTACCCATATTTTTTGTGATTCGTCTAATAATGTTACAGAGATGATGTCCTTGCTAGCGAACGGCCTCACGAATCTAAATTTAAAAAATATTGGTACCTGTGTATTAATTTTAAATTTATATACCCATCTATTGTGGACTATACAAGCGGAATAAATGGCATATCGAATTTTGCGTTGTTTATATCTTGGTTTAAAAATCAAGATTAAATTGGTTTATTTGATTAAATTAATTTGTTTATAGTTTTCTCGTCGTATTATCAAATACCCCCGTAGCAGCAAACCTGCGTACTTAGCGAATTTCTAAAGGAATTTGAGATTTTTTTATTTTCCCCATAAACACCATAGGAATGAGTATGTAGATTTGCTGTCATGGGATGTTGTTATAAAATGTTAGTTGTTAGGAAGTATAATGGTTAGTTAAGGTAAATATCTAATTGCATCAATATTCGCATCTATTGCATCAAGTTAAAATTTCTAAATACTAAATTGTTTGTTTTTTAAAGCTCTTTCAAATGGTTTCAGTTAAAATTGTTGAATTTTGAAAATGGAGGTCCAAAAATGCAAAAAACCCATTTTTACCCCTTTGAAAGCCGTGAATATTTCAGATTTTAAGGCACCGTATCAGCGTTATTATAATTTCAACAAAGAATTTTATATATTCAATCGACGCACAATTTTAAGGGCTACAATTCTTGTAAGGGCTAAAAATATCATAACTGTGATATTAACGAAGTAAATTCCAAAAAACCAAAATAACTTCCCATAATTTTTACGAAATATTAAATTTAAGTGTACATATTGAAATTTAAAACATGATTTATACCAATAAATATGGTATTTCCTTGTATTGTATTTAATTGTGAACAATATAAACGTTTTTGGGTGAATCTAAGTGGTGTGGGCTTTATGAAAATGCCATTTTAGTAAACACACTGTAATCAACTTTTTCCGCCATTTTCCAAAATGGCGGATGTTCCTGTTGTGGGAAAAGTTGGGAATTTTTACCAAATGATCAGGGACACATACCAAACTCATTCCACTAGGTGTCGTTACCCGGCCAATTTTGTCTAGGTCATTCGCTAAATGTCCCGGACTAATAGACAACAACTAAAAATAGTTTATAATGAGACAATTAATTACAAATGCTGCTTAATTAAAGCAAATTGAAAAAAATAATCAGATTATTTACCATATTTTAAAAATAGTTTTGCTTTGTATTTTATGATAATAAATTTTTGTACTGATACTAGGCTTAAAATTTTAGTTTTGATTTGATGTGGCTTTTCATCATATTTGAGATGTATAGTAAAAAAGTGTTTACCGTTATATGAAAACATTTCATGCAGAGACATTTCAGAATCAGAGAGCAGAAATACTACGGGTGTATTTAGAAGATCAAAGCTCTTTCATTCTTCTTATTCAGTGAAATCCTGAATGTCAAAGAATCATTATTTTTATGAAATTTTAGTTTGAAATGCCAACAATTAAATATAATTACATGACGCCCATTTAGAATTCATGAGAATTTTCATGGATGTTGATTATGAATGTTAGTAATTTTCTAATAAATATGTGCTGACACTTTTTTATCAGTTCATTACAATCTTGTTATGTTTGGTAAATTATTGCGGACATTTTCCATCCCTCATCAGTGAAAAAACAAATTCACGACGGTCCGGGATCTGGAATCTAATTCCGCCTTCAGCTGGAAGAAATACCTTAATTACAAAGTTAGTAAAAACACCAGGTGAACCTGGAATAATCCATAGTCAAACCTGAAAATGCAGTCACAAAAATTAAATAAATAACTAATAGTTATAGTTAGTACACTAATAGTAAATAGTTAACTAACACCAGGATTAAACAGAAAACTGTGAACACAGTCAAACAATGCACGAAAAATCAAAATACTCTGCAAATTACTTTTACTTAATTTTTGTGACTACCTTTTCTAGTTTCAGGTTTGGCTATGGACTTCTCTAGGTTCACCTGGTATTTTTTTACTAACTTTGTTATGTTCTATCTATTTCTTCCACCTGAAAATGGGATCAGATTCCAGATCCCGAACTGGAAAATCAGTGATGGAAAATGTCCGCAATAATTTACCAAACAATAACATAATCCCACCATCACCAACTATGAACTTTAAACACAAAATTAGAATCTTTTAGTGAAAAATAAGTAAGGTAACCTAATTTGGTAAATATACGAGTATTTAAAAACTCAGTTTTCACTATTCGCCTGTTCATTTCCTTTAATAGAGAGTTCTCATGCAACAAACGGTGTCATAATATTTTTTTAGCGAATTTCCCATAGGGAATAAGCAACTACCGTAGGTCTCATGGTAAGACCTAAGCCCGGGACCATGTTACTTTTTCGTTTTTAGGTGCCCAGAGACCAAAAATAATAGTCATTAAAAATTTTATATATATAGGCCTGTGTCCCTAGACACGATAACTCTCGTAAAAATGGTCCGATCAACACCAAATTTGGTAGAGATGTGTAATCCTACGTTTATTCGGATGAGTTCGTAGATCAGACATATCAACCTACCGAAAGGGGTTGTTTTGGGGGGTTTTGTACCCCAAAAATGGGTTTTTTGCATTTTTCATCTGTAAATTTAAAAATTTTTAAATTTTCATTCTAACCATTGTATTTAGCTTTTATAAACACACAATTTAGTGTTTTGAAGCTTTGCTCTATCTCCATTGGTTACCGAGGTATTAAAAAGTCTAAAGACAGTACATTGTATTTTGGTTCTCCAATGTTAATCTTATTAAGAATTTTGATGTGTTAATATTTCACTCATTAACCAATATTTTTCGATGAAACTTGGAATTCAGCTTCATTTGGTTGAGATTCATCCATTTATGGCAAAAAATCCTGGTTTTTTTGCTTATCATGGCAGCAAACCTGCATACTATTTTCCCATGTTAATCATATGGAGTTTAGGTAAACTTCTTTAGAAATGGACAGATATTGATGCAACTGTGTACATGGCTTCATATGGTCGAAATACATTTTTTAATGATAAAAACCTACTTTTAGTGTTCCCCATGGAAGCATACCTGCATACTCTCCCTATATTTATCATAAGGAGAATAGACATTTATTTCCCTATTTATGAGCATGTGATGATATTTGGTTTTCAGTTTTATGTGGTCAAAATTAATATTACTAATTTGAAAATTCGCTGAGTACGCAGGTCTGATGCGACGGGGGGTATTTATAGTTTTACGGAAATAAAAAAATGCAATTATTTGTGTTTAGTTCAAAAGTTAAATACTCATTTAAATTTCGCTCTATAAAATAACCATTAATAGTTCAGATCCATCATTTGTGCCTTTGACATTAAAAATAAACTTAATTCACCATAAACTAAGACTTATGTTTTTTCAGTACGGTTTAGATGGCTGAAGCATACTTTTAAAATAACATTGAGATAAAAATGTTAAATGTAATCATTAACCAATGTCATCTGACCATTTTGCAGTTATTTTATCTTATGCTTCAAAACAAAGCAACACCACGTCCATTAGTGGCATTACCCATTAAATGCATGACTCTAATCCTTTTTACAAATCACGTTCGTCCAAATACATATTTTCTCGGAAACCAACAAACTACAAAAAAGTAATAGACCAACACTTTTTTACAGAAAAAAATAATGATTTCTCTGAAGGATGTGTATTGGAGAAGAATCAAACCAAAATAAAGTCAATTTTTTACCTAAGAAATTAAATGATATCATTTTAAAGAGAGCATTATAGTATAAATGTATATTGCAATATGAAATCTAAAGACAAGCAGGCAGCCGGTCTTCAGAGTAATATATGACGTCATATAGTCATGACGAGACCACCGTCAGAGCTTATTCTTTATTATATCATCAACTTGACTAATGCCGTGTATGAAATGTCTCCTGCCTTCCTTACTTACAACATTGCACTTCCTATTACTAACGATTACATAAAGCAGTTAATACTGAACCAGTTGTTTACAAATTTCTGCAATAAATCAGGAAATACAAGTGTAAGGATGCTGAGAGTCGGTATAAATGTTTATGAATTCAATTAAAATAGTTCAAAGACATCATATTTTATGTACATGTTCAATAAAACTACTTATTGTGGCATACAGATCCCAAAAAGGTGGATTATGGGTGGCATATGTTCTTTTCCAACAAACTTATATAATACATATATTGGATTATAATACTGAACACTACTTACACTAGCATAACACTACTCAACACGTGTTAAAGGGTGTCATGTTATAAACTTTTATTGTGAACCCGGCATAACATCTCACGCACAGTCATGTTAATAGCTTACTTTTCTACAGGAATCTTTGCTACTAAAAACATCGCGTAGACACTGTAAACAGACAAAATATACAAACGTAAAAATCACTTGCAAAATACCACGATAAACACTGTAAAAAATTATAATGAATTTTTAACGATGTTTTAGTAAAATATATTATATGACGACTGAACTTACATAGAACTTCGCAGGCAGTAGCGAAACGAACGCAGAGGTAATGGCGTATAAAGGTAAGGTTGGCCATAAAGGTTTGATATTATCTGGAATGTGGCGTTTAACGCGAATCGTCTGACGTAACTGTGACTCCACCTGTGTACTGGGGTACCAGGTTACGTTGCTTTCACTTGTGACGATCTCCAATAAACAATAGAATCGAATTTTAATTCGATATTGTTGCCTGTTAAAATGCAACAGAAGATTGTGTTTGAGGTTATTTGAATAATTGTCGTTATTTTTGGTGCACAATTGATTCCGTTTTATATTCCCAACAAATTAATCCTAATAATAAAACAATACTTCTGAATTTTGACAGGTAAAACTACAGAAACTATAAAGACACTAACTTTATCTTTAACCATAGTAGATGCGAAGAATCTAAAATCAAATTGAAAATTATCTTGAACACCATAAAATAAAAAATACTTTTTTAATGAATTTCAGGCTGATTTGTTCACTGCTAAAAATGACTTAAATCCTTCACTTCAATTTACCTTTTTCCTGCAGAACTAAATGACTTGGTAACAAACAGAAAACGGATAACAAATTAAAGTAATTAAATGATGCAGTTATATTCACCCGATAAAAGTCATTTTTAACAGCGGAAGCTAAATAAATATATTCGTTGCTTGGATATATTTTTTCCCTATATAACAAGGAAAGTTGATTTTCTCGATTTTATGACTAGATGACTAGATTCCTGACTAGATTTTAAACTTGTCATTTATAAACTAATTTGTTTTACATCCCGTTAAAACTTTAGGCGTTCACCAATAGCAATCAGTCTTCTTATTAAAAAAATAAAAGATTTTACTTTTTATTTGTTTTATGATTCAACTTTAAAATTTTTTATATACGTCATTTTTTTACTTAGATAACTGTTTTTGTTTTTCTTTTACCTTAATTTTTTAATACAACCCACAAAACGGCAAACCTCCCATGTTATTTTGGGGGAGAGGCGAATACCAAAATTACATTGGAAATTCACCGACTACGCAGGTGAGCTGCGACGGGGGTATTTTTTAAAGCTCTAATTGTTGGCAAAATTATGCACTTTATTATGGCTTCGTCGGTAAAAAAAACTCCCAGCTAAACGCAGTAAAACAAGACGTTACCAGAGGCAAAACAACAACAATGAAGCAGTATCGCCATTGTCTGCAGAGATTGAAGTTAGCGAGGTGAGAAATTCCGGTGAGTGAGAAATTCCGGACATTCTTTGGTATTATGTTTAAGATTACGTTGGAAGTGGGTAGGCAATTTTTGTAAAATAATAGAAAATCTACTATGTAGACTAGGCCTATAACCATAGGAAATAAGTCAAAACATTTAATTTTTGGACTTCAAATCTTCTTTGTTTTAAACGTTGTAACCTTCATTATAACTTAAGGCGTACCTTTATTATAATAAATGTTTACCATTCTTTGAAGTTTATATTATAATAAGCATTTTTAATACTGACCCCTAAATAATGAAAAACTAATCCTGATGAGTTAAATATTGATGTTGAAGTATTTGTCAATTTAACACTTGGCTCATACTGAATTCTGTGTATGTTTTATATTTTTTTCAGGGTGAGACAGGAAAAATGTATTACGCATACAGGGGGCCAGCCTGTAGTGTGGGACTCCACCTTCCAGTAACAGACCTTTTCCTATTTTTTTAAAAGTTCTCCACAATGTCCATAAAAGTTTTTTATCTAAATTTACCAAACTTATTAGCATTTTTAAAAAGTACACAAAAGTTCCTTCTAGAGTATTGAATGAATTTGAATTATGGCACCTTAAAGCATTGTGAAACCTACTTAAAAACAATTTTTCGAAAACCAAGAAAAATGGCACTATAAAATGTCAAAGACCTTTTTTATGTGTCAACTTACAAACTGTTCAAATACCGCAAAAAACTCCCCACTTTCAAAGCTTTAAAATGATAAGTAATCTTCCTTATTTGCCTAAGAGGTGAGAATTGGTGTTAAACATAGCCTAATTATTGACCTGTTTTTCATTAAATACCTAATGAAATACCTATACCAATTAACAGAACATGGGAGCTTCCTTGAAGGGTCGTCCATAAACAAGTTTTTAAACAAATTCATCAGATTTTATCACATCATACATAACATTTAACGCCTTAATATTTAGAGCAGTATGTTATAACCCCACCCATAAAAAGATATGTCGAAGATATTGCATTAAGATATTGCATTAAGTTTTTGTTATATAATCTTAATGGAAAGTTTAGTTATCATTTCCGCCTCGGTCATCAATTTGAAGTGCAGTTTGCCGCATTATACTCCACCAAGTAAGGCCTTTCATTTAATGTAGACATTAACCTATTCTTATATTTAAGATTTTGGACTGACTCCTAGTGGGCAGTCCCCCAGAGCTAGATGAGCCATCCTGTAGGTTGTGTCATAAGTAGATTATTATTATAAGTAATGATTTGTGGAAGTAGGTATTTTTATCTGTTGTGGTGTAAAACTTATTGAATGAGTTAAATGAGTCACAGACTTAATTTTCATCCTGTATTTCCAACAATGATAATTACATTTCATGTAAAACGGCTAATAATTATGTTTATGCCCTAGGGTAAATAAGAAAGGTCACATCTAGTATATCACTATAAAGTTTAGAGTATTTTTGTTGGTTTTTGACAGTTTGCAGCTTAACCAATAAAAACAATTTCTTCAGCAAGTTATGATGTCTTTTTTCATAATTTTCCACAATTTTTATTTCAAGTAGATTTTAGGAGAGCTTAATCGGGATAAACAAGTCTTATATACTATAGTAGACAATTTTGTGTACTTTCTAAGAATATATTAAAAATTAAAAATAAGTTTGGTAGATGTGAGAAAACGAGATTTAAGACAACAAAATTAAAATGACTGTTACTTTATGGGTGGAGCCCAAGACTTTACGTACGTTACTGCCTAAATTACGTATTTTTTGCATTTTACAAGCATGACATTTGAACAAAAGAGCTGTAAAAATTATTATTAGCTCGCTGTTATTTAAAATTACATTCATTATTTTACATAAGTTCTTCCAACTTTTTTTACAACAAAGTAACGTAGAGTCATAGTTGAGGTTATCAAAGTATTTGTTTCTTAACAGGGTTTCAAGTCAAATTTAATTAGAAAAAGTTAGTTCCGAAAAGATATATTTTTATTTTATTTATTTATTTTTTTTTTGCTCCGGGAAATATTTAAAAAGTCTTTAAAGTCGACCAATTTTTATTTATTTCTTTTTTTGCGTTTTTTATTAAAACAAATCTAGCCACCAAAAATATATAAACTGATACCTAGATGACTTTAAAAGTTCTTGAAAATATCATAAATCCTAAAAATAGAGTAATTAAACGGAGAAGGTACATTGCACAAAAACCATAGCTGTATATTAAAAAAAAAAACTTTCTTTTTATAATTATATTCTTTTAAAACCAACAATATTTAACATTAAAATGTTGTTTCTTTAACTAAACATATTTTTTATAAAAAAAACTGTAAATTTATTTCTGTTGTCAGGAAACACAAAAATATTTTGGGACAGATTGTGCTGTGCTGACAAAGAGCAACGAAACATCGAAAGCGCATTTAAGATCAAAGCTTTCTTTTAAAATAAAATAAATCAAACGTATAAGTCTCACATACATGTCAAACGTAAAGGTTTTTTTTGTAAAAAAATGAATTTCTTCTATTTCTTAATTTTTACATCGTTTATAAGTACGGTTTGTCATACTTAATAAGTTCTTGTCATACATAATATAAGTTTTATTTTTAAATAGGGACGAGGTTTTTACAAAATAAACAAAACTACATCTACATGGAGGATTTAGAGGTACTGATGTTAATAATGATGTTAACCTAAAAAGTTCAAAGAAAAATACGTTTATGTTTATTTATAGGATATCTCATGGCACAAAGTGTGATAGAATCGTTTCTAATCCTTAGGGTCAGTAAGGAATCTTTTAAAGTGTAAAGCATCAAGTCTAGAAATCATAAGGATATTTTTTTCAAGGTTTACTCTTCCGTCTTGGGTGGAAAATGTAATTTACAAACATGACTTTTGGCCAAAAGCCTTTTTTCGTGAACGAGTTTGTCATTTAAAACAGGCTTTCTTTTAACTATGGACACAATCATTTGCCGTAGTGGCATAATTGATTTTTATGGTTTTGGTAAATCCTGCATTTAATTATTATAGCTCATAAACATTTTATTTTAGAAATTTGTTTATGTAGTATTAATTTTCGTTATGACTGACTGATCATTTTCTGTATTATTAATAATGTTCAATATTTTACATGCTTTTATTTTGATTTGTTAATACACGACTGTGACTGATTAATCGATCAAGGTTTCAAACAATGTAGACATTCTACGCGTAAAGCAATTTTCCAATTTTATTAATAAAATATAAACATTATATTACAATAACATAGGACGTTAACAATTTATAATGCTACAGAATGATATTATTGATCTAATTTTATTTTCACAACTTTGTAATCAGCATCGTAAGATCGGTAATGATAAAAAGGAACAACTATATTTAAAAACATCTACGATTAAAAGCATGGTTTCCGAAGTTTATGCCTCAAAGGACTAAGTTTTCAATGGTGAAACAAAGGTTTGCAAATAACAAAGAGAGAAGAACTTCAAAGCCACCGTAACAAGAATGGACCACTGGAAAGGTAGTTTGGTAATTTGTTGTCTGTGTCCGGTGATTGAATTAATACTTAGCCAGCCTGCCACTTGGCCTTTTGCTAACCTCGTTGTGGGTTATTAGACAACGTCTTGACCACAAAGTTCATTTTAACATGGAATAATGTTGCACCTTTAGATTTTTATTGAATAGGCTAAAATAGGCTACAAAAGGTGGTTAAACCAAACATTATTATATAAGCCAAATTCAGTAAAAAACCCATTATTATTTACCGCAATAGCTATTTGTGTAATACGAGCGTAAAGTACGTCACTGCCACCCGAGAATTGTAGATGGCCGCACGAAGCGTCAGCTGAGTGCTGCCAAACAATTCGAGAGCGGCAATGACTATTTGCGCTCGTAATACACACAATATTTTTCCTACCAACATAATTGTTACATATTACATGTTTTATTGTATACAAAATGGCATTTAGATTATTTTTTATTTGTTTCTGTTGGTACATAATGTTAACTATCAAACATAGCCTCAAACTAAAAAAGAAGCAATTACTAAACGACAACAATGAATAACAGCAGTAGCATGGTTTGTAATAACAGCTGATTTAAAATTGCTGTTTGATCTAGCGTGCGGTAAAGAATCATTCCCGCTCTAGAACGGGAAAGAAACGGAAACCGGAAATGAACTGTTTTGCATAGGGGTTACAGGTGTGGCAATGCATCGGTAATTATTTCCATGCAGCCATGCGGCGGTAGGAAAATATTTCTTTAGTATCAGGTCTCACACCCTGAAGTTAAATATATTTCCACAAATTTTCTAAAAAAAAAAAAAAGAAAAAACGGGCATGCATAGGAAAGTTATGAGGCAAAAACATAACATTAAGCATATAGTTCCATTCCTATTATATTTTGGACTTGAGAATAATACAAATAAATATACATACTATTTTACGAATGTCCATGATATGGACCATAGCTTAAAATAGTATTTCAACTGTTGTAGCTAAAGACAGATTCACATTTAAACCATAATAAATAATTATAGATTATTTAATACATTATACTTGTAGTTCAGAATCATACTTTTCCCAATACTAACATCTTAAACTAGACTAATTTAATAATTATTTCTCAATTTTCAACACTAAACGTTATTCCGTAATTTTCCTATACACATTACATTAATAATATCACTTAATGTTATTTTTTACGGTTCTCAAGTCGTTTTCATATTTTCGGACATAACGAGTAAGGTCGTTTCAATCCTTCCTGTGCCCCTTTCCAGGAGCTTGAGATGTCCGTCTGCATCGTTATTTCTATGATTGTTATTTTCTGTCCTTTCTCATACCTTTATTTTCCTTGATATACAGTAAGGGTTTTATATAACGTGGCCCTTCTCGAAGAACACTTACAAAAATCTTCTCAACAGTCAACATGTTAAAACTACAACGATCGAATAGTGATGTTAATAAACTCGTCGGAGTATACTATAGTATATCTTTTGTAAGAAAAGTTGGAAATCATACCATGATGTACAACCCACTATAATTGGCGATTGATGTCTTTCCTTGTGTGTATTTCTTTTAATTAAAAAAGTTCAATTAAAAATCCTTATAACGATGTTTAATTACACTTTTAAGACACTAATTTTTTTAAATATTACAAATAAATCATTTAAGACAGCCTACACTATTAATATTTATTTTAAAGTATATTTCAGATAGTTGGTTTAAATCTGACAAAATGTCTTAACTGAATATTTCCTAGCAAAATCTTAGAAGTATAGCAGCCTGGCAGTTGTAAAATAAAAGATGAATCAAGGAATCAGAGAAAAATCTTTTTATGGGGTGTGTGTTTATATTTAACAAACTAATAAGATTTAACATTTAACATAACATATTTAACACTTTGTTTAATAAGATCATTTACTAATAAAGAATATTTTTTTACTTTTTATTCGTAAATCGTCAATAATAACAAAAACATATAATGTGCTCATAGTATGTGCGTTGACAATTAGACTTGTCCACACCGAGAAGTATTATTGCGCGAAAACATTGTATTTTTGTCATTTTATTTTATTATTTAACTAAATATGACAAAACGACCGATTACTAATACAGGTTAGTTTTATAAGTAGGATAATAAAATGAACACTCAATCATAGTTTGGTTATAATCACACTTTTCCCATTACATTATTGAAATTATTACAAAGTAGGCTACTGATAAGTTGTGACAATATTTAAATTCGTCACCCATTTCTACAATATTCCTTTTACTCAATATGAATTGTTGAATAAAGACGGATAAATCCATTATTTATAAACACAAATAACGTTAAGGATCAATAGATGGAAAATATGGGTATGGAAATTAAGTTATTTCTCTTGTATTTAAGATAAAATTAAATATGTAGAAAGCTTTAATCGTTGTCCTATTTATAAATTTAGTCATAACATATCGAATATAAGTGAATACCATAGAAGAAAAAACAAATACTTTATGTAGTCTGAAGAAAGTTTTGAAAGATTCCGATGAGTACTGAGATGAGTAAGACACCGAAAAGCTTTCAGCTACATTGAAAGAACAAAGGGTAAATTTTAAGACCTTCCTTTGTAATACTTTTGAGTAAGGTATGCGGCATCTTGAAAAGAAATTACATATATTTGTAATGTATAACTAGAGAAGTCGTATGAATTATGAAAAGTTTTGTGGGGCAACTATTCAATAAAATAAATATGTGTAGTGTTTTATCGCACTAATTTTTTATAACGCAGAGAATCTTTTTAAACCCTGACAACATATTAATCAAACTTAATCATTTTACAATTCCTTCAGCCTTGTAAATATTTATACAAGTAAGCTATCTTATTATGCATTATGTAATTATGTGAATATTAATCTAAAATGATTAAATTTAAATAAATTAAAATATGGTAAATAATAATACGTAATTTTTTCTAGAGATAATAACCAAAACTCTGCTTTATTGTCAGCTAACAAATAATATTAATTTTGCTGGCTTCAGTATAACTATATCTTAGTTTTCATCCTTCAATTTTCATGAACTTATACTTTTCTGCTTTGTTAACAACAACTATTTCACATAAACATCGTTGCACTAAAGAAATTCACTTACATTCATTTTTAAAGGCGCTGAAAATGTTTAGTTTTCATTAAAATCGATACATATTTAATACGCGATAGGGTTTTTTTGTACAAAGAACTCCTTCTACAGTTTCAACTGATTTAATTAATGACATGTGTCGGATAGAGCTCGGATTGAAATTGTATCTATAGTGGGTTGGCAACTATACATCTAAACGGAAGGGCTCTACAAACCCTTAAAATTCGTATCTGACCCATTTTATTAACATTGGTAGGGAAAGTGATTAATTTTCAAGCTTTACAGGTGTAAAGAGTAAGCACAGAACACCGGAGAAATCCATGGTTGTGCCAAAGAGACAGAGTTGGCCCATACACTGTTTAACGAACTGCATCAAGTGTGCAGCAAAATTTTTAGCCTCTCACAATTCGTTAAATGATGGGAAGGGTTTAAAACTAAAGGTCTTGGTATCAGGAAACACAGAAAACATAGCAGAGTGTCAAAAATGATACCAGGAAATGAGAAATTTTGTAAAAAGTCCTCCAAAGAAGAGCCTGGGGATTCGTAATACGTCTGTTTTGTTTTCGTTAGAACAAGTGTATGGTTTTATTTAAAAACTATATTCGTCTGACACCTAATGAGTGAAGATGGTCCGATAGTTACAGCCAGCCGTCGCTACTGAAAATTTAGTGATAGTGATAGTATTGCCAATAAAACCAGTTATAAGAGCCACTGTTTGTTCAACTTATGGTTGATTAAAAAATTAATAGCTTACGAACCATCATTATCTAACCGACCAACTAAGACAATTGAATGATTTTTATAATCTAGGTGTATACTTAATGCATTTAAAGTGTTTTAGTTGTGACATGGGTGCTGAGTACCGGACATGTCACATTAATTAATAAAAAACTCTACAATATTGGTTATACTAATAAGTTAGTGATCTTCACTCAAATACTATATGATGGAATGGTTTTTACTTTTAAAATTTATGTTTGAAAAAATATACTATATCGATTTGGGATTCAGAGGCCATCGGATCAGGCAAACGTCCTCACTAGACTTGTATCGTGGAATTAAAATTTATCATTAAATTTTTCGGTGAAGATACCTCATTCATCTAATTTCTAACTCTCACTACTTGAATAATTTTTAATATCAGCTAATTAGGGGCATCGGCTCCACTAAATCTCTAGGGCTAAAGCCCCTAAATATGAAAGTCTACGGTCATCTAGGTAAAGATGACAAATTGTACACAAAAAAGAGGCTTACCAAAACTTGTTATAGTTAACGAAAATTTCTTTTTAAATGAAAATTTGTATCAGTATCTTAACGGAGCTGCTTGATTTCGAGTAAAGGGTAACCTAGACTATTAAACATATATTTTTATTATTTATTAAGTGCCAGAAACCTATCGACACCAAAATGACCATGGTCTGTTCAATCGGACTATACATTAAAACATACTACTCAATTACTAAATAGGCAAAAGAAAAACTAAATTGTTATACATTAACGGTTTAGTTCAAATCACTGCAACACCAAACATTTTTACATGATAAAAAAATTGTGTTGTTATTCCCATCCTTCCTATTTAATAATCACTACTTCTATCAGATATTGCACCTCACACAGCGACGGACAGTTGTGGCTACAAGGGGGGCAGCAAAACCGAGTTCTGGATCATCAGTCAAACTGACATTAACATTGCGCCTTATTCAATAGATACCGCTTTATATTAAGTCGTCATAACTTTATAAACTTAGTAGAATATAAGTACTAACTAAGCTTGAATAAACGGGGTGTTTCTTTTAAACTTAAACCACGATCTGGAATAATAAATTGGAAACAAAAAACACATCCAAGATATGTTTCATAAATTTAAACATTTATTGCAACTAATTGCAGGAATTTAATTTTTCAAACAGATCCCATAAAAATGTAAACAATCTAATGCTCCTCTTGTTTAGTTTGCAACCACTTTTTTTGAAGTAATTATTATTATAAAGTGACTAGTTATTCTTCTTATTACATGTGTTGTATTCGTCTAAGTTCTTAGATACACTTTTGGTTATTTTCACGGCGTATACTCCTTGTAGAAAGTAAAAAGAAAATGTTGATGTCGAAGTCAAGCTTGAGGTACTTCGTCAGAGTGCCAGAGGATGTGGTGCGTGCAAGCAGTTGCGGTATACCTGGAAGAGCTAGTGTTGGACCAAGAGTATTCTGTACTGTTGGCTCTGCACAAGGAACTTGACAAGTACCGATGCTCGGAGACGTGACCTTGAGTTCCAGAAAGCTTCCAGGCGTTCCTCTAAGAAATACGAGTTAAACCTGGAGAACCTCTGCGTTCTTGCCATTCTATGTTACCTTATCTGTTTAAAATTTAAGAGTCCCAAAATGTGCGACTTCTAATGTACAGGGTGACAAAAGGGAGATGGACGGTTTTTAATGGAATAATACTCAGCCACTGTTAAAATACCTTTATATCCGTAAGATCAAAGCTCATTTGTCGCTATTTTAACTAACAAACCCCTTTACCTTCCATTTTAGTTAACTGTTCAAAATAAGGTCCCTGATGTTATGTCCATTATTTCGATGCAGGACTTTTCAAAACCTTCATCCCACTGACCAATTACTACCATCTACCCTGCGGGAATAGCAGAATTGTAAATGATGAACATCACATTGGCGACCTCATTTTTCACAATAAACTGAAATGGCAGGTAATAAACATTGTTAAGTAAAATGGCAAATAAAATGATCTTTTATTTTAAAATATAAAGTTGCATTAATTTTTTAATTCGATAAGTAGTATTTAATTAAAACCGTCCTTCTCACATGCATCACCCTGTATATATTAAGTGTTATCCTCTGTTATAAGTAGATAAATAAATCCTCTGCAGTAATATTTCTGTTATTATGTGAAAATTGGGGGGTATAAAAACAACTTATCATGTATAATAACAAAGCAACTTTAAGAAGTAATAAGTTTACTAAAGACAGCATTAAATTATATAAATTTTAATGTTGGTGTGATTGCACACCAAAACTAAAAATATTACAAAAATCCTGCAAAAAGGTTAACTTTGTACTAAATAATAATAACAATAAAATACAGTGTGTTTCCGAACAACCTGGAAATATATTGTATATATGTTCCTTAGGTTGAGACAGTAAAAAATCATATAAACATATGTCCTAAAATACTTTCTAAAGCCGCTAGCCACCATTTTGTTTTTTACACATAATAATTTTTCTTTCATTGACGGTATGTTGTATTAAATTCATATTTGGCATGAAATTGTATGAGACCAATGTCCATTTTCAGGAATAAAATTATTTTTGTCAAATTAGTATTTTCAAAATGACGGCCATTTTAAAACTTTAAACTCAAATATCTCAAAACCGGTAAATTTTATAAAAACTTTACAAGTGAGAAAAAAGTTGACAAAAAAATTACCTAACTAATGATATCAATATTGTAAGGGTCGAACAACACATAACGGTGTAATTGCCACTTTTATGCATACAATCATTGATTTTCTATTAAAATGCATGCAAATTTAGGTTATTTTAGAAGATAAATCTTAATAACTACGTTATTTGTTGTCATATACTTACAAACTTGATACTATTGGTTAGATAATTTAATTTTTCATCATTTTTGCTATTTATATTAGTTTGATAACATCTACCGATTTTGAGATATTTAAGTTTAAAAATTTTAAATGGCCGCAATTTTGAAAATACACATCTGACCAAAATAAGTTTTTTCCTGAAAATGGACATTGGTATTATAAAGGTTCATGCTAAATATGAATTAAATACAACAAACCGTCAAATAAATAGAAATTATTATGAGTAAAAAACAAAGTGGTGGATAGCGGCATAACGAAGCATTTTTGGACATATGTTTATATGCTATTTTTTATTGTCTCGACCTAAGTCTTTTTATTTTAAATCGTGGGCTTCGTTAAAAAAAAAAAAAAAAAAAAAAAAAAAAAAAAAAAAAAAAAAAACAGAATACATAATGGATGACTATAAAGTAAACACAATGTTCAATCCTTTACGCGGTTGTACGCTTTAGGGCTGATTATAAATACAACTTACTTAATTGTTACAGTTGGAATAGGTATAAACGATTTTTTTTATGTATTTAACAGTGTTTTAAGGACAATTTATTCTGGTTAATACTTAAACGACAAACATTTCCAAAACTCTCTGATAAAAAATTGCAAACTATAATTATTTTAGGACTATAAATCATACATTCAAGTTAAAAATAATACTTCTACTTACAACCCCTTCTTCAATGCACCATTTCATTTACCTGAAACAATTTGAATATTATTAATCTGTGTGAACAACTGTTAATAAAAATATTACAGAAATCAAATTCATATTTTGAATTAAATAACTCCTTCATTATCTAAACAAGTTTAACCAATCTTCTTACAAACGACGAAAAATGTATTGGTGGAGGGAAGTTTATAAGACTTGAAAATGATATTTTAAGTGAGTGGCGGTAATTAATTAGTTTACCCGAGACAAACGCACATTACGGGGAGTTCATTATCCCGGGGGGTGGAGGGTTGTTGTTTACTGTTTAGGGGAGTCGTAATGTTTCCTGGTAATCCACTACAAAATATTACCAAATAATTCCATGTGATACAAAAAGGTATTTACAAACTAAACTAATATTTAAAATTACATATTTATTACTTATACTCATGTGAAACATCACTGCATAGATAAGACTAAGGTGCATTGTCGGGTGAGAGGGGAAAGGCTGTCATTAAAAAAGAATCATGGTAGGGCAAATCTAAATTGATCTAAAAATATCTAAATCAATTTACCATCTGAACTATAGATTTCATAACAAAAAAGGTTACATACCTTTTATACCACCTTTTTTATTGTTTTTACTAACTACTCAATCTCGAATTTATAGGCGTTTAAATATTTAATACCTTGGAACCGAGCGTTTTTATGTAAAAATTATGTACCGTATTTATTTATAGCAATGATACCAGTCAATGATAAAGCACTAAATGGGCAAGCACAAAAGGCTTGTTTTTATTCAGACAAGCTCTTTCACTCAGCCCCCTCGCCTATAGGAACGTTTTGATATGTAAGCTTACAGGTTTGTCCTGTAATCCAACTACTTGGAGGTCACGAATTGTGGATAGTTATAGATATCTTGTGGATGCGGTATTCCCAAGTGGGGACTAACGTTCGAATTAGTGAATACCAGTTTATCCATAAAGACCATCCTCATAATTAGACCAATTCGTATATAAGAGGTCGAAATTGTGGTTCAGATCCACCTTAAACTGTAGGTTTCTAGATACCATTAGCTGTTAGGCTATTAATTAACAGCCCTGTCTAAGGAGAATGTCGGCCTTGTTAGTAACAAGACTACAAGATCGCGCCACAATCATCCTACACTCGTCTCTTATTCATATTCAGGTTGAAATATCCACTATGTGAGGTCCCTGTCTCAAAGTAGCCAAATATAATGATATAGTTCTGCACTCTAAGAAACATTTGTTAAACTACATGTTAAATCTGTAACACGTGGATTCTAATTCTACGGTCAAAAGCTGATTTTATCATTGTTAATAATTAATTTGTTTGCAAACTAAATTAAAAGTCTACAAATTATTGGTTGTTTCATCCTTTTACTTGACTTTTATTGATCTAAAAGATCAAAGAAAGAACGATAAAAATCAAATTATAAATTGGTTTTATTATAACTTAGTAAGTAGCATTCGGTAATTCATTGCATTGGGTTGAGTCAGCTGTCTTAATTATTTTTCTTCGTTTTGTTTCATAACTCCAGGAGGATAACGTTAATTTTTTAGAATTTTCATTAAAGCTTATAGGAAAATAAAATAGGTACCTGTTTATATATTATTTTTGTCCCGTTACTAGGTATTGCCATAGTTAGGAGAAAATCGTTCAAGCAGTTTTCGTGATCTGTGTGTATGAGAACATAAAGAGTATTACACTATATTATATGACACAATGGCGGAAAAAAACATGCTTAGTTAAAATAAAACATTAAACTATAAAACTAATTGTATGTAGACTATTTTTACAACAACTTATAAGTTCACTCGGCTACTTCACAGGCTTTGACAAAGCAATAAAATTACCTCTGTTATTTCAGATAGTTTACAACAACGTAGCTTTATGGTTGGTTTTACTTCTGCCATAACTTCTGGAATCTGAATTTGTAAATATCTTGAAGGCTAGGTGTAATTTATGCCTGCACTTTGGTCAAGCTGAGGCTATTTTTGTTGTACAAATAACCATATAATAAACTATACGAGGTGGGCAAGATAATTTTCTAACATTGTCGTGCATTGGTACATATAAACGAATGATATTTAATCGAAGCAAATATCTTGTGGTATAAACAGACGTTTGTTTCTATATTTGTACATAGCAATTAAGGTAAAAAATATAAATGTACATATTTACATATCGCTTGGATAATGAAACCTTAATTTTAGGTTAAAGATGTAAATATTGCTTACATGTTGAGACATATTTCGGGTCATCCACTAGTCACCTCCAACCTACAGACTATGCAGTTGCAATTATAAGTCAGGTCTAAGAAAATGCTGCCGGTAGTTCTTGTTTCACTAACTTCTATTAAAATCAATCCTTTCACAATAACTGTCAAAAAAGCTCATAAAGTATAAACTAATTACTCAAAAGCTACCCAGAGCTGGCATGTTTAGTAAGAGAAGTCGGTAGTCATACACGCTTTACAGAGACTGCTATTATTAGAGGACATCCATTGGAAATCATTACCTTCATCATAATCATTACAATCATAAACGATAAATAGGAGAGGTAATTCAAAATAACTGTAACGGGTATTTTGTATATACTTCCAGCAAATTTTTTTTTACTCGATGACGGATATACCCGTTACAGTTACTTCAGGCAGGTACAGACACTTGTAACGATGAATCAACAAGAGATGCCCGTTACAGATACTTTATGCAGGCATAATACTCGTAACGGAGAGAGAGATCCCAAAACTGTCTGTAACTTTAACGAATACTTCGCCAGTTAACTGTTAAATGGATAACATAGCATAAATATCAATGTTGATAGTAATGAAATATCTGAGGGTTTTTAATATATTTTACAATTATATTATACTAGCTGACCCGGCATGCTTCGCAATGCCAACTTGAGATTTTTTGTCCTTGAGGTGAGCTCGTTCGCTGCCCTCACTCCTTGCCAGGTTCAGCTCATTTTTTTTTTATTACCGTTTTTTAACAGCTTACCATGACGCTATAACAAAAGTGAATAAAAACCAACGAGCAAGGCTCGGTTAACCTGGTGGGCCCTACTATAATGTGTAAAAGCAAAATTTAAAGTGTCAGCTGTGATAAAAAACTGTTCTTTTCATAGTTTCAATATTAAAATATGGAGTTGTCCTGTGTTCGAAATCAAGAAGTATTTCACGTTGGTTTTTACTCAATGTTTATTTTATATTGTTACTATAGTAAGATGCACGAAAATAGTCCGATGGAAATTTTAACAGCTGTGTCCCCCCTCACCCCCTCTTGCCCTGCAATGTTGTCATTTGTGGTTTTGTTTACCATGTGTAATACAGTAGAAAAATGTGTTTCAGAATAAATTTGGCAACAATGGATCGACTCTCATCGGACTATATTCGTGAATCTTACTATAGCTGTTGCCCGTCACGGCTTCGCCCGTGTGATTTAATTAATTTTATAGGTAATAAAATAGAGTAACGAAAACTTCTTCCTTAAGAACATTCAAACAATGAATTAGTGTGAGAAGAGCTCTGAAGGAATTTTGCAAAACCTTTTCTTAATAAGAACCAATGAGCAAATAGGAATGGCCATGTCAAATTTCGACCCCGTAAACCCTATAGTCATTTTGAAGTCATCTCGGGCGGAGTCCTAAAGAACATAAAAAACTATATTTGCAAAGCTGTTTCTTAGTGAACACCTATTAGTAAACCGGAACAAAAACGTCAAATTTCAACCCCGTATGATCTATGGTAATTTTGAGGATTTGTGGAAAGGAGCCCTAAAGGAAATTTGCGACATAGTTTCATTTTGAACACCTATGAGCAAAAAGGAACTTCAATGTCAAATTTCAACCCAGTAATCCAGGGCGAATTAGTTTTGAAGTCATGTGGGGTGGAGCCCTAAAGTACTTAAAAAACTATATTTACAAAACCATTTATTAGTGAGTACCTATTACCAAAACTAAAAATCCACATTAAATTTAAACCCCTTAGGATCTATAGCAAGTTTTAGGTTCTGTGGGGAGGACCCCTACAGAAAATTTGCAAAATGATTTCTTATTGTGCACCTAGGAGAAGAAGAGGAACGTCCATGTCAAATGTCAACAGCATGGGCCATAGGGTAATTTCTGTGAGGCGGAGCCCTAAATTATTAAAAAAAGCAATGTTTATGGAAAACCGTTTCTTAGTGAGTACCTATGAGCAAAGAGGAAAGTCCATGTCAAATTTCAATACCGGAGGCCCTAAAGTAATTTTGAAGTTCAGTGGGGCGGATCCCAAAAGTTCTTCAAAAACTATATTTGTAAAACAGTTTTTTAAGGAGTATTTATGAGGAAAGAGAATCGTCCATGTAAAATTTCAACTCGTAGGCTATATATAAATTGTGAACTTATGTAGGGCGGAGCCCTAATAGATATGTAAAAAACATACTTTTTTAATTGAGCAACTATTATCAAAGAAATTTCAACTCCACAGGTTTATTAGTTAGTATTTAAGTTTGGTCATGTCGATAGCATTATATTGTAATTTTGAAGGCCTGTGGGGCAGAGCCCAGAAGAAATTTTGCAAAATCATTTATTAGTGAGCACCTAAGAGGTAAGACAAACATGTTTTCAAAGTTTCAAGTAAATTCATTTGGTAGTTCCTAAGATTTCGTAAATTCTTAAAAATTAAAATGCAATAAATACTAAGTTTAATTCTTCAATACTAATCACACATTTGTTAGAAGTTTATAAAACTTAAATGCGACAATAAATTAGGTTAATTTCACTGACACACAACTATGATGTTTATATCGTCCGAAAATAACCTTAGTAACCTTTTTTTCTAACAGCTGATGATTAAATAAATTGCAGACAACTACTGAAATTTCAAATAGTTCTCATCTGTGATAATGTAAACAAAAATCCCAAAAAAATTATTCTTCCTATACGAACTCCATGCTAACTTTGACCTTCTGTGGGGCGGAGCCCATTGGGAATTTTGTAAAATCGCTTCTTATTGTCTGCCTACGCTATAAGAGGAATAAGTATGCAAAATCTCATGCTTCTAGGTGCTAAGGTTTGGGCTGTGCGTTGATCGGAATTTCGCATTTATATATAGAGATTAACAGGCATTTTTAAAGACATTATACATTTTGCGGTTTATTCTAAGTATTTGTTAAAGTTGAGTTAGTCACTTCACTACTAATTTTATCATCCTTCCTATCAAAACAAAAAATGGATGGTTACTTAGTGTATGCTAAAAAATAAATACCCAGGAAAATACAAGGGTAATAAATTAACTGATTAGTAGTCATAAGGTGATTATGATTTACTAACTCAGCAGTACCCAAAGTACAGACGTGAGGCAGGGTGACGGGGTGTAAATGTGTATTGTAAAATGGGTGTTTAACTATTAGTTATGATTGTATATTCAATTTTTGTTGTATTGTTTTAAATGTACACAAACATTGTAATTTTGTTATGAATAAATATTATTATTATTATTTTTTCTTTTATTATTATTAGGGTAACCTAGTATTTGTATCGGGTATTTTGTACCCGGGTACTGAGGAGTATCTGTAACGGTTGTAACGGGTATTGAAAAGTAATTGCTTAGCGCACCTCTAATCATAAATATTATATACTACAAATATTATACAAATCCATAAATATTATATACACGGCAAATATTTATATACATCCATCCCTAATTCTTATTATTTGTGCCTATTCAGTTATCTTTTATTTTTTAACTATGTTTTCGTGAGTTGTAATTTCCTAGCATAGTAACATCCGGGAAAAACTAAAATTGAAACACTAAATAAGGTAGTACTGTGACTGAAAATGGGTGAACTAAGTGTTCTAAACTTCGTACGGTTAACAATACCTATGATAATTAATTTTATTCATTTTAATACCTATTTTACTACACATAATTTTATAATTTTGTGAGAGTGCCAAACCAGATATATCCACTTTAAGAAGGGTCTTCTTTACTGCATACAATGATTTTTTGTAAGGTTGCGTAAGATTGCTACCAAAATAAACATTAACATATTTTAGATGGTTAATAACACATTTAGTAACGAAAAAATTATAATAAATCGAATTTTAAAATATCCTTTAGGTGGCAACGGAAAATTAATTTTAAATTAAGGTAGTTTCTAATAAAAAGTGTTCTTCTGTGATCTATTTTTCCTTTGATGATGAAAAAAATAATGAATTTGTTTAAGATGACCAGCTAATGACCTGCTTCATTAAACAACCACTTAACCTTAAAAATTTTACCAAAAGAAGTTCACTTTGTGATTTCAGAGTTAGTTGCTTTTGATAATGTTTTGATCTTTTGAATCAACCATAAAGGAAAAGTTGCTTTGCTTTATAATATACCCTGTAAACAGTCCTTTGACTAGCAGCTTCTTTTGATAACATGTCCCCATCTCCACATGCTTTAATTTGTTAATACTTCGCTCAACCTTGGAAATAAATTCTAGAATGTTTATCTTCATGATTTTGAAACCTTTTAATAGTATTTTGAAATAAGGCATTGAAAATCAGGTAGTAAACTACATATAAGAAATCGCAATATTTATATTATTGTATAACAAAAATTACATTTTTAGTGAAAAAAATATACTAATCAAACTTTTTTCTGGCTTTAACCTACGTTTAAAAAGATCTGTATCCTTCATAGTTTTCTTTAGGTAGCAAGCTACCGAACCCATAATACTATATATTAATACACCATTGAAACGCTAAGTTCCCATCAACTACTGAACCTTTCTTCACGATTTATGTGTCAAATTAAAGGTAATGAAGCGTAGATTCGCAGAATTTTAATTAACGCACTATCATCCTTATGGTTAAGTACTATAGCTCCTTAAGATTTGGGCCAGTGTAATTCTTTTTAAAAGTAAAAATTAGTGAAAATTTGAAGCATTTTAATAGTTAGCTGTGTGAAGTTTGTTATGGTTTTGATATCTTCAATTTTAACATCCCAAATTTCACCTAGCGGAGGACGGCTATCTAGCTAGCACACTTAAAGACGTCCTTAGACCTATCTGACGATTATGGGTTGTGTAGAGAAGACCATTAGCAAAATTTCATTATCATTTTAACATTTACACTACGAGCTTACATTGAACAGTATTGAAATTACATTTCACTAAAATAATTTTTTGTTGCATGCGTTACAAAAGTCAGAATCCACATTTTTATTTAGGTCAAATTTATTGAAAAATGTTATCATGAACAATTTTTTTTTTATAACCATGACTTTTTGCCCGAAAGATACAAACTACAAAAGTTGAAAAACATAACTTTACGTTGTCGTATCATATAAATAAATCAATATTTCTAAGGCCTCGTTTTAGGTGTTTCATCCTTACTGTCTCTTTACGCGCTTAATTAATTAATTGTGTTGTCTTAACATGCAAACGATGAACTTTGACCTACCACGTTCAGGGGGACAGAGGTCGAATAAAACCTCCCTGAATACAATGTAATAAACGGGTGAGGCAACATGTTTCACCTCATAATGTGTTTAAAATAATTTTAATTTTGAGACAAAATTGTATTATAAATAATAATTTTCAATATCCTTATCTCTTATTAATATTAAATTTTAGCTATGAGAACATATATTTCTTACAAATAAAAACATTTTTGTAACAAATAAAGATAATTGTATATTTTTCTTGAATTCAATAAACATCACTTGGTTGACAAAATTATCAGCAAATCAAAATTCTTTCAAATGCAATTTACAATATTCTATCTTTTAGAATATTAAATTGTTATTGAAGATTCATTGATGATATACTTTATATATATTAATGACAACTTTAAGAACTAAAATTATTTATAAATGGAATTTGTTAACTAGAAAAGAATATGACTTACTTGCTTCCAAAATATCTATGATACCACAAAATGTACAATTCATTAACTAGATAACCGTCTAATTACAATTATATTAAACAAGATGACTATAAAAAAATAAACACAATTGTAAAAAGCGCAAAATGCATTGGTTACCAAACAAAACTTATTGGTAACTTGATAAAAGTAAATAACCCGGTCACAGTAGAATTGCATACTATGGGAATTTCCAGAAACATTTTGCAATTTCTTTGAATCCCCCCATTCAAAACCCCCCCCCCCCCCGCCGGGTTTATAGGTAAATATTTAATTACTACTTAGTAAAGGTACATATAAAATTGTATCAAGATGAAAAGATTTTATATTGCCACTGACCTTTTAGATAACATTATGGATTGAGAAAAGTTTAGTTTGAATCAAAAATAAAATTTAAATTTTCTAAAAATTATTGGTATGTTTTAAATAGTTTAAATTTAAAAAAGAAGAAAAGGTATTATTACGTTATTAGTAACATTACGTAATCATGTACTACCGAAGGATGAGCAATAGTGTTTTTTGTAGCTTAACAACACATCCAAGGTTAGATATATACTGTATGTTGTTTCCGTAGCTAGCTGCTAATATTTATACCCAATTTGCTCTTTTTTACAACTGTCGAGTAAATTTGATCTTTTTAAATATAACCAAAGCTAAACAATTTTAAGCAATATCTATTGTTGAAAAAGTAAACCTATTTTTATCGTAAAAAATATGTAATACATAGGGAAACTTTTTAAAGAAAAAAGTTTTATGGAACACATATAAAATATTGTGTGAATGTGCCCATTGTGTTTCACACATATCATATGTGTGAAATAAACACACATATGAAATATCGTCCTGTTAAAACATTTTTCCCAACAAATTCACTTTAAATGTCCAAAAACGTTTAATTAATAAGATAAAATGTGCATTTTACTATATGTTTTAAGTAGTGTAAAATTGTAGGGTCTGGGACGTGACGTCATCACGATGACGTCAGCAGTGATGACGTCATCAATGACGTCACTAATGACGCCACCAATGACGTCATAATGACGACACATGACGTCACAACCCATGACGTCATGGTGACGTCATTACCGCTGACGTCATCATGATGACGTCACTGACGTTAATTAGGTCAAGGTCATGCAAGAGTACAAAAAAATTTTTTTGCACTTTTGCGATTCCTCAAATTTTGTTGAGAAATTGAAATTTCTCGAGGAATCACAAAAGTGCAAAAAATAATTTTTTTTATTCCCTAGCGATCAGACTCTTGACCTAATATATCCGTCAGGGGTCATTGACCCGTTTCAGCATCCCCACTTGAAAAAAAAAAATAATTTTTTATATTTTACTTACCCACCGAGAGACTTAGAGCCGAAGAATAATTTCTTCAAACACCCGACATTGCGACAAACGACACGCGATCCGAACAGCACCGCGTCCGAAGACGTACTGACTTGGGCGCAGGCGGTTCCCCAGGTACCCGGCCCAGTGGTGGGGATAAGGAGGTGGTGGGGGTAAAGTGGTCAGAAGGAAGAAAAATTTATTTTTTTACAAACAACTCGTCCCAGCCGGTCCTTTACCGGACCTCCGTAACTCGGATTGGAAATATTTCCTGAGAAATATTTATTTTTTATTCTTTCTCAGGTGATGTTGGAACTTGGTCGGGAATTGGAGTCACCAACGTAACCTTACTGGCAAAAGTTAGCTCGTCTAAAAGTTTCTGAAACATTTTATCATCCATAGTGATATTTGTGTCCCTTGAGTAAAATTTTGGATTATTTTTGAAGCAAAGTTTCATTTTTGTTAAAGTGGAAGTCTTGGACACCTTAACAGAATTATTTTGCTTGGCCAGCAAAAATTTTACTCTTAATAATTTTTCTCGCAAAGTTTCAGCCATAGATGTGTCTCACAGTAAGGTTTGGATAAAACTGAAACACTTAGTCCAGTGTTGTACCTTAGCTGGAAGTAGTGGGGGAACAGGGCTATAGTGGGGGAATGAGTAGTGGAGGGGGTAATGCAGACTGTTGTTGACAAGTGTAGAAACAGTTTGCTGGGAACTGTCCAAGGAGTAACACGTACTGTGCAGAAAAATTAACCGAGAGACTTGTGTAAAATTTAACTCCAAGAAATATTTAATGTAAGACTAAAAGAGGTAGAGCCAAATGAAAAATAATTTTGTAGGAGACGGGTATGGATCAGTTTTGTAGTAAAGTTCAAAATCCACTTGTGTGGAATAAAATTAAATTGTGAGCGAAAAATATTTAGCCACACCTGCAAAATACAAGTGTATGAAAATATTAGGAGACCTGTATAGCTAAATAAAAATTAATTTTTGTATCAAACAGTCTTCCAACATTTCAGTTTCTAAGTCTTAACAAGTAAGGAATAAAATATTAAATAATGAGTGGAAAATAATTTGTTAAGTAAACGTAATTGTAGCAGTGTAACAAAAATTAATTTTGTGCAAAACAGGCTAGGTTCTGTTTTGCTAAGTTTAATAAGAAGGAAAAATAAAAATTTACTCACAGAAAAGTTGAGCGGTGGCGAGGTGTGGCGTGTTTGTTGGCTTGCAATAAACTGACTTACCTTCTGTTGAGCTACATTCGACCAGTTGGCAAAGAAACCAGTCTGTTATATAAGCATTATGTAACCGTCTCTGCCGGCTGTGCTGAATCCGGCAAGCTAAAATATTATTCTATAGTACACCTGACTTGGACTGAAAATATTCTAAGTCCCAAGACCCCTCCCCCTCCCCCCCCTCGGCTCCGGATGAGAAGTGAGCCCCCCCCCCCCCCCCCCGGGGGAGGAGGAGGTGGCATAGCCCGAGGCGTTGCCATACCTTGACACGTGTTGTATAATGAGATCCGGTTAGTAATGTATTCAGGTGTGGCTCTTGGAGATTGTCCAATGCCGCAAACAAGTACGTGTCGAGGTCTGGCTGTTTACGTAACCAGGTCCGGTTCCACCACTCCTGACCGGCCCAGCTTCGATTCTCTGAGGCTTAGCTTCTTCGCAGTTGCTTTCAAACATTTCAGCTGAGTGGTTGAAGCTCTGCCCTACAGGATTCGCAATGTAATGTTGGCGCCGCATTATATTGGGAATTCTTTTAGTCTAAGGCATGGCATGTGTAGTTTTAAGAAATATTTTATTTTGCGCTTGCTGCTTCTGCTAGGTCTTGGTGTTGGATTTATTTAGTCTAAGTGTTGTGTGTTGAAAAATATTATTTTGTACTAATCTTCACAGGTTGTCCCCAAGTTGAAATTTTTCTAAATTCGTATCTTGGAGGTACTCCTCCGTAAATTGGCAGTTAAAGTGTTAGGCTTTTTGAGACTTTACAGTCTCTGTAAAATAAAAATTTTTCGAGGTTTAGAACCTCAAGAATTATTTGTTACCAACAATAGCATGGCGCCTAACGAGCCCGGGGGTAGGCCCCTGGGGATCCACCCTTAGGCCTCTTTCGGTCAGGGGCGCTACTGGACCTCATCACTCTAGATGGGTGGTTGGCATCCTTTAGCACGAGGCGTCGGATCCTGACACTGACCGGTGTGCTAGGCAAAAGTCAGTACCTACGGGTTAAGACGGGATCCTCGGTCATGGTTAGCATGGCCTTTTCCAAATTATTGTAGCATGTTTCCCTTAAGGAAACTCAAAATTAAATAAATAATTTTTTATTTAATCACCTCCCCTTAAATGTTGAGATCCCCCCGATGCCTCTGGCCGCCGGCGGTCTTAGGCATCGGGGGGATTTCTTTTTTAATTCTTGAACGACCTTGACCCATATTCATGTGTGAATAAAATAAAATATTTTTGTTCCACATGTTATGTAGGTCAGTCATGACTTAGGCGGATTTTTGCCTGAGTTCTGGGACTGCTCAGGACTTAGAGCGAGATGCGGCTAAGTGTTGGCTGTCCAAACTGTGGTTCAACCAAATTTTATTTTATGTTCACACATGAGTAAGGGTAGCAGGTATCCAAGAGTTAAAGTCCTAAGGGTAGGTGAAGCCCCCCCCCCTCGGCGCCAGACGAGAAGTGAGCCCCCCCCCACCCCCGAATTTTTTTTAAAAATTTTTTGACCTTGACCAAAAATTTTTTGCTCCGGACGAAAACTGCCCCCCCCCCCGAAATTTTTTTTTGAAAAATTTTTTGACCTTGACCAAAAATTTTTTGCTCCGGACGAAAACTGCGCCCCCCCCCAAAAAAATTTTTTTTTCGAAAATTTTTTGACCTTGACCAAAAATTTTTTGCTCCGGACGAAAACTGCACCCGGGGGGGGGGGAGGTGCCAAGCTAGTAGTGTGAAATTGTTACTTCCAGTACAAGTTAAAATAGTAGTGGTAAATTGTTACTACAAACACAAATTTGTGTCTTTAAACTTCTAATGTAACTTAACCCATTTAAATGTAGGTGCCAAGCCAGTAGTGTGAAATTGTTACTCCCAGTACAAGTTAAAATAGTAGTGGTAAATTGTTACCACAAACACAAATTTGTGTCTTCAAACTTCTAATTTAACTTAACCCATTTAAATGTAGGTGCCAAGCTAGTAGTGTGAAATTGTTACTCCCAGTACAAGTTAAAATAGTAGTGGTAAATTGTTACCACAAATTTGTGTATTCAAACTTCTAATTTAACTTTACCCATTTAAATGTAGGTGCCAAGCCAGTAGTGTGAAATTGTTACTCCCAGTACAAGTTAAAATAGTAGTGGTAAATTGTTACCACAAATTTGTGTATTCAAACTTCTAATTTAAATTAACCCATTTAAATGTAGGTGCCCAGCCAGTAGTGTGAAATTGTTACTCCCAGTACAAGTTAAAATAGTAGTGGTAAATTGTTACCACAAATTTGTGTCTTCAAACTTCTAATTTAACTTAACCCATTTAAATGTTGCTACTTAAAGGTAGCACCGTTTTGGTGCTACCTTTCATGTACTATTTTCTACATGTCCAATTTTGCTTTATGTTTTTTTAAACAACACTTTTAATTACCGGTTTAATGTAAAACTATAAAATATGTTTATATATATGAATTATTAACAAAACCTTAGTTTTAACATTAAATGTTATTAGGAAACTTCTAATTGAGATAAGCCATTTAAATGTTGCTACTTTTAGGTAGCACCGTTTTGGTGCTACCTATGGTGTACTATTTCACATGTCCAATTTTTGCTTTAGGCTTTTAAACAACACTTTTAACTACTGCTACCAGTCTACCACTGAGGTACCTATGAAGCGAGTTTGGTTCATCTTTTTTTTCTCTAGTTGCTAAGGTGTTTAGGAATTAAAGGTTAGAATTACTTTTAAGGTTAAAAAAAAGCACATGGTGCGAACAGAAAGTTCACTATTGTTTTAACATTAATGGTCATTAGAAAACTTCTAATTGAGCTTAACCCATTTAAATGTTGCTACTTCAAGGTAGCACCGTTTCGGTGCTACCTTTGGTGTACTATTTTTACATGTCACAAAATATATGGGCCTCTGCTTGACGCAGAGACAGGTACTTGGCCCCGTTTCTACCCATTATTAAGTGTACTGAGACTTTAGGTTTTAAACAACACTTTTAACTACTGGTTTAATGTAAAACTACGAAATATGTTTATATACATGAAATCTTAACAAAACCTTAGTTTTAATATTAAAGGTAATTTGGAAACTTCTAATTGAGCTTAAACCATTTAAATGTTGCGAATTAAAGGTAGCACCGTTTTGGTGCTACCTTTGGTGTACTATTTTTACATATCCAATTTTGCTTTAGGTTTTTAAACATCACTTTTAACTACCGGTTTAATGTAAAACTATGAAATATGTTTATATATATATGAATTATTAACCAAACCTTAGTTTTAACATTAAACCGTATTTGGAAACTTCTAATTGCTCACTCAGAGACAAGTACTTGGCCCCGTTACTCTCCATCATTAAGTGTACTTAGGCTTTATGTTTTTAAACAAGACTTTTAACTACTGGTTTAATGTAAAACTACAAAATATGTTTATATACATGATAACTTAACAAAACCTTAGTTTTTAACATTAAAGGTAATTTGGAAACTTCCAATTGGGCTTAACCTATTTAAATGTTGCTTAACCTATTTAAATGTTGCTAATTAAAATAGCACCGTTTTGGTGCTACCTTTGGTGTACTATTTATTCCTTGTCAATTTTGCTTAAAGTTTTTAAACAACACTTTTAACTAAGTGTTTAATGTTAAAGTACGAAATATGTTTATATATGAGCCTCTGCTGACTTGGAGACAAGTACTTGGCCCCCGTTCCTGTCCATCATTAAGTGTACTGAGGCTTTACGTTTTTAAACAAGACTTTTAACTACTAGTTTAATGTAAAACTACAAAATATGTTTATATATACATGATAACTTAACAAAACCTTAGTTTTTACATTGAAGGTAATTTGGGAACTTTTAATTGAGCTTAAAACATTTAAATGTTGCTAATTAAAGGTAGCACCGTTTTGGTGCTACCTTTGGTGTACTATTTCTTCCTTGTCAAATTTTGCTTAAAGTTTTTAAACAACACTTTTAACTACGGGTTTAATGTTAAAGTACAAAACAACACTTTTAACTACAGGTTTAATGTTAAAGTACAAAATATGTTTACATATGAGCCTCTGCTGACTCAGAGACAAGTACTTGGCACCGTTCCTGTCCATCATTAAGTGTATTTAGGCTTTACGTTTTTAAACAAGACTTTTAACTACTGGTTTAATGTAAAACTATGAAATATGTTTATATATGAGCCTACGCCTGACGCAGAGACAGGTATTTGGTCTTGTTCCTGTCCCTAATTAAGTGTACTGAGGCTGTAGGTTTTTAAAAAACACTTTTAACTTCTGGTTTAATGTAAAAACTATGAAATATGTTTATATATAAATGATAACTTAACAAAACCTTAGTTTTAACATTAAAGGTAATTTGGAAACCTCCAATTGAGCTTAACCCATTTAAATGTTGCTACTTTTTAATGTAGCAACCGGTAGCACCGTTTTGATGCTATCTTTGGTGTACTATTTTTTTTTTTTACATGTAAAATTTTGCTTTAGGTTTTTAAACAAAAATTTAAGTATTACGTTAAGGTCAAACTACCAAACATGTTTGTTATCTACATGAATTATTAACAAACTTTTAGTTTTAACT
>CM061534.1:68391170-68463466 GCA_030545055.2 Neoaliturus tenellus
CATTATTTTAATAATTGCAAAACGCACATTAGTCTCAATTGAAGTTTTGCACACGAAAGTGTTTTTGTTTCAGTGTTGTAACAACAACAAAATGAAGATCGCCGTAAGCGATGTGATCTAATTAGTTTTCGAAGACCTCGGGGTCTTGGCACAGATAGTGACCGTAAGTAATGTGATGTTTGAAAATTATGACTCCAATATGTAAGCGACTGTTTAGTTATTTATTATTAAAAAAAAGTTGTGCTGGCCGTAGCTCGCTGATCGTCTAGTCTGTAATGTTCAGGTGGCGCCCCATCATTGTTGAAGAGTTGCCACGTCACGTGATCACATGACGTCGGCATGCATCTCGGATCTTGCCCCGGAGTTGTCTATAGCCGGAATAGTATATTTCATAACAAGAGTGGAAAGTGTCTTTTCCGGGCCGAGATCGAGTTTACGTGCGAGGCTTTAGCCGAGCGCGGAATTTCGATCAAGGCACGGAATAACACTTTCTACTCGAGTTATGAACGATATTTTTCATCACACTGTAGATAATTAATAATAGTAATTAATTAAATAATGCAAGTTTAAGAAACCACCTATGGATGCTCAATTGATTTCCGCAGTACCATGAAAACAGTGATTCTGTTTTACACAGCTGATTACATTATTGAGAACAGCTGATTTAGGGAATAATATACTCTTAGCACTGCTAGCGCTACTTGTGTCAGTAATCATAACTAATTACTAGTGTGGGAAAATCAACAGTTGATTTTCCCTCTCTAGAGAGGGAAAACAGTTTTTCTACACTCTCAGCTGGTGATGAATATAGCTGTTTCCCGTACAGTGTGATGAAAAATATATTTTATAAGATATGCGGTAGACAATTTTTTCTGTGGCTTTGAAAATCTTTTAATATTCGATTTCATCGCTTTTTACGTATTTGATATACCAGTAGAAATGGTTTTAGTTTCCTATTTTGCTGTTATATAATTTAAAAACGCATCATTAGTTGTACCTTTATTGCGACGTTGACAGCAATGAATACTTTAATTATTAAAATAATATTTATTTATAAAAGGTAATTTGAATTTCCTTATATACTCTCATATAATTTTAAAATCCCCACAATGTAACAACTAGAAACAAGTTTTGTTTTTACCATGAATAGTGGTACTTACTTACCGTAAAGGAAAGTACGTTATTTACTTTTGCTGACTATTTATTCTTTAATAGTGTTATGTCAGAATCTTTTCAAAATATTACAAATGAATAATTTAATGTTACTTTCAAAACAAAAATAATATAAGTAAATTTGTTTCTTAGACTGGTTCGACTTTTTGGAAGAAAAGTTGAATTTTTATGAAATTCTGTTACTTTTAGACTGCAATTAACATTTCATAAGTATTATGTCTTTTATATCAATGATAGTTTTTATGTACTTGTATTAACAAACTCAATGAGATAAATCTAATTTAAATTTATCATCTTAACTATTAAATTAAGAACTATGGATATATACCTATAATAGCTGGTTTGCCATGAGGGTGCCCTTGAGAAATAAAGATTTCATTAGAGAATGGAAGCAAGACGACGACGTCGTAAAAATACAGCAGCTGCGGTTAGAAGCGAAGGCACTAAAGTTGGGATTCATGCTTTATTCTACTCGGTAGACCATTGTACATATAACGTATGACCAAAAATACAAACAAACTACAATCCATGAGTTCCTATTTAAAAAAGTAGTCAATTACTTATGTGAGTTATCGAAGGTTAGCAGAAAAATCCCAATTTATAACAAACACTTTTTCGTTTGTTTTGGATGCAAGGATTAAGATGTAATTTTTCAAAATTGTGAAAACTCGTTTCCTATAACAAAAAAAACTACATTGATTTAGCGAACAAAGAGCAGTTTTCATAGTCAATGTCAAACGGTTGCGTCACAATGCAGATTCACCAAAACCTATAACGATGTCCCTCGTTAACGGTCGTGACGAAGGCTAATGTCCCGGTCTCACGGCCCGCTGCATAAGTTTAGTCTGGATCAGGGCACTTCCAGAACAACACAAGGTGCTTCGCTACTAGTGTAGTACAATAAGTTGGGAAAAATGAAATAATTTTTGATAGCCAATTGCTTTTGATAGCCAATTTCTTCTATATCATGACCTGACTTTCCTCCTAAAAGTTAACTGAAATTCAATATGGGAATCATGCCAATAAATGGGGGTTTGGCCCATTAGGAGTTACAATAAAACTGGATATTAAGCCAGAAGTTTTATACATATAAAATTGAAGGTCTTAAAATTAAACCTAACCTCAGTATAACGGTAGGTAGGAAAATAACAGACGTTAAAAATTTAGATTACAAGAGTACAATAAAAACTTTGAAATGCGATAACTTCCGACATATTTGACCTTTTGAGGCCTGGTTTTTGGCTATGTACTCTCCTTAGTAAGACCTTCAACATAGCATGGCAATGGACCAAAAAAGTATGTTAAGGACTTCCTCTTTTGGACGTCCATATAAAGGGTGGTTCAAGGATAGTATGATAAGCATATGTCGAGCTATCCTCATTTTCAAAGGTAATTGTATAATCAAACGTTTGCCGTAAACCGGACCTCAAAAGGTCAAGTATTTCGAATTATATTACATTTTAAAGCGCTTAGGTTAAAATTGGATTTTGGTTCAAAGTCTCTGCCATCGTCGACTCAGGCAACCGTTTCAAATGGGGTTTGGGGCATTTAATTGTACTACTCAAGAGCTTTAATGTGATGTATGTATGTACCATTAGTCGACAAAAGATTTATTTCTAACTCCACGTGAGCCATCCCATCATTTTTGAGCATGTTCCCAAATGGGGATTTTAGGGGACTTTTCTGAGGGAGGTCACTGATGACACAGAACACAAATTTGCTGTCCAAAATATGCCACTATACCTCCGATGGTAAAGTGTCTCATGAAGCACATTAAATATACGTGACTCATTTTCATTCTAGTATCATATTCAATATTCTCCATAAAATTTAAATTCGAATCTGTAATTTTTTCCATTTTAGAAAATTTGGATTATTCCGTGCAGTACTTAAGTATAGGGTAAAATAATAATTAGAATTAAGATATAATCTAATCTATACAGGGTGGTAAAAGTCTTGAAACTATGTAATGTCTTTAAAATTATTTAATTAACAAAATTTAAACTTTGCAAACTGGTTTTGAGTTTTAAAGGCTACTACCAAAGTACTTATTAACCCCCCCCCCTCTTCCCACTTACTTCTTAGCCCTTCAAACTCCAAAAGGGGACGGTCCACAAGTAGTCAGAAGAACATTTTAAATGTAAGCTTAGTTCAAATAAAAGATCTTTATGAATTGTAAACAACGCCGAAAACCCGACCTTAAAAGGACGACTGAGTAAAATTGGCAATCGATCAAACTTTGCATTAAAATTATAAAGGCGAAAACAAAAAATACAATAACTCTTGCTACACTCGACCTTTTGAGGTCGGATTTTTAGAGAAATTCTCAGAATGTAACGCCTTTTAAAATTATGTATCAAACGAGGTAGGCCCATCAAGTTCTTCCCAAGACTTCCCTTAGGGGCCTTCAGGGGAACCATATTGGCCCACGTCATATAATACATCATTTTAAATTGCTTTGTATTCTTAGAAATTTCTCATACCCTACCTCAAAAGGTCGAGTGTTTTGAGAGTCATTGCTTTTTCAGCAATATGATTTTACTTCAAAGTTTGATTGCTTGCCATTTTTTACTCTTTCGCCCTTTTCCTTTTAAATAAGGATTTGCGGCATTTTATCTATTCATATAGACCTTTAATTTGATGTACATATTGACATATCCTTATTTTAACATTTTCTTTTGACTACTTGTAGACCACCCTTCCCCCCCCCCCAAACATTGAATGTCAATAATCGTTTTGGGAAATACACTTAAAACCCCAAATTTATTTGCAAAGTTTAAGTTCCGTTACTGATAAAACTTTTAGAGATATTGTGTCGTTTCTAGACTTTTTCCACCCTATATACATTATATACAAGAAATGCGATTTTTGAAGTAAGCCTAAATTGCCTGAAACCTTATATGCGTAAAGAAAGGTTTCATGTTTTGCTTTCAAAGTGTCCACAAAATCGAAAGGGATAACGTAGAATCGAAAATTCTACTCCCCTCATCATTTGTAATCTGCTTATAGAGATGGAAATTTGTCTATTCATCGTCATATATTTTACAATTTAAATTAAATTAGTTTAAATACATTTAATTTTTATATTCATATTTAACGTGTAATATAGTGAAATCCTGTGTTAGGTGTGGAATTAGAATTAAATTAAGCTTACAAATTGAACTATATTTGGTTGGTTGAATAATCCACGAAATATTTAAGTAACAATTTTAAGGCACCCCTTCCTTGTTTTCGTTACAAAGTTTTATTAATTACAACAATACGATTATTCATAAAAGTTGTTGTGTTTACTAAATCACAACATCAAAAGCGATTATATTTTTGAATTAACGTGTGTTTTTTCAGCAATTCTCTGTGCCAAAACTATGATGTGAACATTTTTACTAATGCATTGATTGACAACATATGGGACATTCCAACAGAGCTTAAATGTTAAAATGGACCTCACTGGCCACATTAGCACATCATTCATCTTGGTTTGCAATGATCTGATTTATACTTTTTTCTTCCAGTTTGTGAAAAAAAATATAAAAGGTTTTGTTAGACGTGGAAACTGTCTCTAAGGTTTTAACTTGGAACAAATCTTTATCAACATTTTTTATCTTAATTTATTAAATTACGGTAACACAATACACAATATTTTGAAGAATTAAATTGGGTTCAGACCTAATTTATATTCAAGGTTTTTTTACGATTTCTCTTCACTTAGAAGACATCGTTGTTTGAAAATGTCGTTCAATTATGTAAAATGTTAAATCCCATATCCTACAAAGCATAACGTCGGGTTCATAACCCGGTGGTCGATTTCATCGTCTTTGGAGGGTAAACATGTGAGAATTGGACTTTTGGCACAAATACTTGTGTGTATCACAATTGGATCTTTTGAGGTGTGTTCTCTGACATTAGAACAAAAAGAAATTACAATATACAGAATCTTAAAGATATTGCATTTAAAGTGAGAATATTTAAAAGCGTAACGTGAGAAATATAGTGAATGAAAAAAAATTGTTTAATATTAATGACAATTCATTAATAAACGAGTCCATGAAACAATTAATTTTTTCTGAATAGTAAACATAAAAAATGTGCAAAGTGATAAACGCAAAGCAATTTTCGTTTGTGTTTTATTTTTTACGTGTAAACGCTAATTGAGTATAAGATTATGAAATGATACTAATTAAACTATTCTCTGGAGTTTCCAAAGTTTCAATTTGCTCTTGTCTCTGAAACAGAGAACGTCTTGTTAGCTCTAACTTCTGAGAGAATATTTATTGTTGAGTGTTTGTCTTTTGCCAATCCACGTTCTACAAGGATTTTCTTTTTAATGAGATAAAAATACTATGCCCGAACTTCTAATCTTAGTTTGGAAAATGTTTAAGATTGGTTGATGTTTATTCGCTAATGATATAAATGCCACTAAAAAACTTCTTAATATATTTATTAAATAATTATGTACAGTTCTGCACAATGACGAGGGTGAAGAGGGATAGACTAATAGCTTGTTTTAATTTTGATTAAACCACGACATATTTTACAACAGCATGGGGAATGGATTCATACGATATTACCATGCGAAATCCAGAAATAAATTTAATTGGAAAAGCCCATACGGTATAGAAATCTTAATAATTTATTATATTCTCAGTGATGTTAAGGGGGTTAAAAACCATACAGAGAATGAAAATTCAGTTGTATTACAAAGAACCTTTTAAAAGCAGAACATTACAATATTAAAAGTTGCAACAAAACGTACGAAACCCCACAATATAATATCCATTGCAATCCGCTGAAATGCCCAGTGCCCATCAAGGCTTATTTCTTGTTCAAGAAGAGCTCGTTCGCTTTGCTCACTCACCTTTAAGACTGTTTCAATGTAGGCATACGGGTGCTACTCTGGTGTATATTTGTTGAAACACATGTTGAATCTGTAACACGTGGATTCTAATGATTAAGTTAACAGCTGTTTCCTTACTAATGTTTTTTTTTATTCGAATGCAATTCTACAAATTAATTCGTTGTTTTATACTTTTACATAAGTTTCATGTATCTAAACATTCATAATGAGCAGTGTGAAGTATACGATTAAAAAAGATACATTACTTTTATAACAATGTACAGTATCACAAAATATAGTGACTGGCTATCATGCAAAACCACATGTTTATACTGAAACGCATGGTCTGCACTTTGACAGTTGAGTCCGCTATTTTCATTATTTAGTTGTTTTGATTTTTAATTCCATAAGACAAATGTTAAGATTTTTTTTAAAATTTCAATTAAAGATTATAAGTAAATAAGATTTTTATGGCATATAGACCTGTATTTATATTACTTTTATCCCAGAACTAAGTTATTTGCAAAGTTTGAAGACAATCGTTCGTGCCTTGGAGATCCTTGTGCAAACATACATTATATACATATAAACATACATACATACAAATATACCTCACTCGTATTAGATTATAGAATATCTCTTAGAACATTTGAGGTCGGAAAAACACCGTAATTTTTTAATGCAGGAACATCCCTCGAGGGAAAGTAAGGAATAGTCGCAGGTATCCATCCATCGATATCGACGACCGGATGTCAAGGTCTGCATCGATCGATCAAATGACTCCGTCCCCAGAACGGCCATTTTGTTCGGTTAATAAATTAAGAGCCTAATCCATCATATCATTACTTGTTATTTCGTTAATGATTCCAGAATTATAAATACGTCTAGAATGTTCGAATTTATTTCTAATTTGTTTGTTAATATTGAAACTTTTGGACCTCAAAGGTATATTGACGATATTATAATTGTAATGAAACTCAAATTCATATATAAATTTTTTCCGACAAAAAAACAGAAATGGATTGCACCGTCCACGTAATGTTGTATCCTCGATAATATATGCAAAAAAGGTGAACAGTCGTACAGCTCCATTTATAGGGTAAAAACTGCATACCTGTAATGAACGTCTTACGTAAACGGCCATGTGAGTATTTATAAGAAAAATACCTTAGCTCTCATCTACTCAAAAAATTTTTAATAGACTTACAAAAACATATATTTACGTTTTAATCTATGACATGAAAAATCATCCATTGTTTAGCCCCTGAACTGTGTATTTAAGACTAATTATATAATTAGTATATGAAAATCAATTACCTAACATTTTTCATTTATAATATTAGAATATTTAAATTTACAATAAATAAATAAATTTTATTTAAATTTACAGAATTGATGGGTTTGTAACGACAGAACTTATTCAAGGTGTTTTCATTTCTCTAAGATAAAAAAATAAAGATTTTCCAAATCTCTTCAATTAAGGGGACTCCCCCCCTTTTGTACATGAGTAGTGTCTTTTGGTTACTCCTGGCCCAGGTCAAGGTCAGCGGTTGGAAGTGGCAGGTGTGGGGTTGGAAGTGTGGGGTGGGGGTGACAGTGATGGATGGGTTTGGGAAGTGGGTCAAGGTCATCCGGAGGGAGTTTTAAAAAAGTGGGAGCCGCAGGGGCTCGGTGGGGTTTGGGAGGGGTGGGGGTGGCGGCGCTGGGCCGCGGGAGGTTTTAGTTTATTTTTAAAATTAAATTAAAATAATAGTTGCATGATAGGAGAGCTCCTAGGTGTTTACAGTGCGAGTCGATACAGTAGAATGAGACATGTGTCCAAGGAAGAACGATCATATAAACCCGGTAATATAGTGAATAACAATAATTGGACAGCGTCGTCAATAGGTGTAACAAGATTGAAATGTTGATACTGCAGCATGTCAGTTAAGACAGCGTGCAAAACAGTATCAGTACAGTATGCAGTGTTGCACAGGCTAGGTTTTGCAAAGTACAACGGGTGAAAACTGTAGTATTTCTTAAGCTTAGCCAATGTAGTACGCGGTTTAGAAACTGTGGAGTTAGATTGTTTCTGTAAAATGTGTTTTGTGCGTAAAAGTTTTAGTTGTAAAGAGTGCGAAGCCATGATAATACACAAAGGGGAGATGTGTACTCTCCGACAATCGGCGAGTATATGACCGGCGCCTGCGAGTGTGTCTGAATATATAGAGACTAATTAGCATAATAAGTGCAAACATATGTTAGAGTAAAAAAGCGTAAGTAAAAAAAAAGTGTTAGACTAGGTGTTAGAGACTTGCGGATAGTTGTTCACTGTTGCCCTATCGCCACTATAATGACGCGCGCGCGGTACCGATGCCCGTTTTATGGGGGTTGTGTGCCCCCCCCCCCCCTGAGAGGATGACATAAAAGAACAGAACTTCGGAGAGCTCAGTTATTTGTCGGGCGCCGCCGCGAAAGGTTGTAGCAGGGGGAAACATAGGCGAAGAAAAGTATCGGTAGCCGCAGAAGTTAATTAATTATTCAGGTGCAGGATTGCAAGTAATGTTCCGTGCACGAATAAGTAGGAATACAATTGTCAATTATACAGGTAAATCTTGTACTGTAGCAATAACTATAATATTAGACGGTTGTAAAGTGTATGACCTGCTGGTGTGCAAGAAATATCCCGTGCACGACTAAGTGGGATTACAATTGCCAATTGGACAGGTAAATCTTGTATTGTAGCAACAAGTATAATAGTAGACCATTGTAAGGTGTATCACCTGCAGGTGTGCAGGAAATGTCCCGTGCATAAATATAGAGACTAATTAGCATATTAAGTGCAAACATATTTTAGAGTAACAAGTGTTAGTAATAAAAGCGCCAGAGACTTACGGATAGTACCTCACCCGACCGATTCCGCCACCGAAATGGCGCGCGCGCGGCAGCAACCCCTCTTTTTATGCGATCGATGAGTCATGTGCGACGCCCCTCCAACCCCCTCCCCGAGAAAACCGCATAAAAGAGCGAGCTTTGGGATAGCTCGGTTATTTGTCAGTCGGCTGCGGCTACGGTCACAAGAGTCAGAGGAAGAGACGGATAGTTTAAGAAAGTATCGGTAATCGCGGAAGTTAATTAATTAATTATTCAGTTGTAGGATTGGAAGTATCGCTCTGTAGATAATCAAGTGGGGCCACAACTGTGATTGAACAGGTAACTATCGTATTATAGCAATAATTGTAATATTAAACAGTTGTAAAGTGTATAAGCTGCAGGTGTGCAAGTAATGCCCCGTGCACGATTAAGTAGGATTACAATAGTGAATTGTACAGGTGAATCTTATGCTGTAGCGATAACTATAATAGTAGATGGTTGTAAAGTGTATAACCTGCAGGTGTGCAGGAAATGTCCCGTGCACGACTAAGCGGGATTATAATTGCCGATTGTAGAGGTATTGTACATATTAAGCGTTAAAAATAGTGAGTAAAACAAGTGTAAGTATTAAACGTATGTTACTAGTTGGTAGATACTAACGGATTAGCTCTTACCGTTTTTTTGTCGCCGGCCTATATGGGAGCCGCGCGGCCGCGTCGCGGCTTAAATAGGGGTGCCCACTCACGCGTGACCCCCCCCCCCCGCCGACCGGAAGCCGGAAGCCCCCCCCCCGCCCCCGCCCCCGCCCCCTCCCACAGGCTGCGTGTACCGGCGATTAATTTCCGTTGGAACTATAATTAAGCGGCGGAAGAGGGCAGATAACAAACTGCGATAGTTATGCTGTCACGCACGCGACGGGGAAAGCTGCGGATGTAGCTGTCAGCGGATGTACTTGTCAGCGGATGTAATTAGATGTTATCTAATGCTAATTAAGAGGCACAAGGCTCCACCTGCGTTAGGGGCGACCCACATGTAACAAAGCACATCCGTTTGGAATTTTCCACTGACGTTCCGTGCCCCTCAAACCCCTCCTGGCCCCCCACCACTTTGTGAGCCGAGAACCTCTTTGGCGACTATCGCTGAGTTAGTTCGGAACAATTCGTCGGACGCGATGGTTGTTCCGAACTCAGAGGGGAACTCAAATATATAAGCGGCCGATATACATTTGAGTTACTCTTGTTATTAGGCTATTATTATTTAACATTTGTTTTGTGTGTGTGTGTGTGTGGCTATGTTTTTATGCGAAGCGTTATTTATTAGTTTTAAGTTGTGTTAGTTTTAAGGTTTAAATTGCGCATTGCGATGTTAGCATTAAGGTGTGTTATGGTATAATTTATGTTTAAGAAAATGTGTTTTTAATATTAAAAATTGGTTTATGGTATGTGTGTGTGTGTGTGTGTGTGTGTGTGTGTGTGTGTGTGTGTGTGTGTGTGTGTGTGTGTGTGTGTGTGTGTGTGTGTGTGTGTGTATCTATGTTTGTGTTTGTTTATGTGTGTACTAATAATTTTTTACATTTCACAGCTAGCTGTTAGGATGGGTAGATTAAATTTAAATTTAAATGTAACTTCAAGAAGTTCGATTGGACTTCATTAAATATGGGTGGGACATGCGCATTGTGCCGTAGGTAGCGCATATTTTTTATTGTTTTTGTTTTTAATTTTGGTCAGGCAAAAATATGTTTGGGTGGGTTTAGATTAAGGGTGGGAGGTTAGAGTTGCGTCTTGTACTAGCTGTTCCAGTGTCCCTAACTACCACATGGTCAAGCCCAGTGCCAAATGGCCCGAGACTGAACCGCCCGTATCACAGCTCACCAAACTGGATCGCCAAAGTGCGTGCGGGCAAAAAAAATTGGGATCCCTCGCAAGACGTAACTTTTTGGGTTGGGATTGGGAGTGTTTGAGGAACACAGGGTGGTGGAGACGGTTACGGCCGCCTCGATCACCTTGGATCATTATTATTTTTTGGTGACCTTGACCTCAATCCATTCATGCATAAACCCCCCCCCCCCGCCGACCGGAAGCCCCCCCCCCTTTCCGCCAGCCAAGTGCTAACAAATTTACTTATAACTTGAGAACGGTTTGCCGGAATAGGGCAAGCGATACATCATTGGAAAGCTCTAATTAAGAGTAATATTTTGGTAAAGACAGAATTAAATTATTTTCTTTTAATAAAAATTTATTATTAAAAGAAACCCCCACTCATTGACTTGCCTATATAAGAGTGTCGTGGTTTGCGTTGGGACATTCATTGCCAATAATAGCTAGAGTGAACATGTCTCCTCGAGATGCTCCAATATTTTATAACAAATGTACAAAAGTTGAAGAAGTATTGGAGGTGGATGAAGAAATCAATGAAGAAAACGATGTAGAAAACGATGTACAAAACGATGAAGAAAACAATGAAGAAATTGAAGAGCCTTTGTTAAGTGAAAATGTTGTAACAAGAATATTTGTGGATCCGAATTCTCCAATGGATATTATAGGAAGGTTTGTAATTGAAGTTATGACACGGATAGAAAATGAAAGATTAGTAAACATAGCATCTCCAATTTTAGTTGATGATAGACCCACCTTTGGTGTATATTGGCGTAACAGTGATCTGTTATGGCTATGGGCGGAGGCATATGTGGAGTATTTGCAATTGGAAGAAAATATAGGCTTTAATCATTACTTTTCAGCTTTAGTCTTAACCTACTATTTTTAACATCTCACTAAAAATCTTACCGTCCCCCCACTACAACTGGGAGGCTATAAAAAGGGAGCAGTAGAGAAGCATTTCATTTCGCTGCTAAATTTCAAAGAGTAAACATCAACAAGATGTATCAATGTGAAATTTGCATAGAAACTTTTCATGATAATATTCTACTAGAAATACACAAAGAGTTATTCCATAATAATAATGAAGATGTAACAGAAACCGAATATGAAGATTTAAAACTATATGGAGAAGAACAACAAGAAGAACAACAAGAAGAACAACAAGAAGAACAGCAAGAAGAACAACAAGAAGAACATGAAGAACCATTAGCAGGACCATCTAATGAAATACCGAGTTTAAAAGTATATGCTTTAGAAGGTAGAGTAGTAATGCATCACAAAATTCAAAATGAAAAATTGGAATTGGAGCAGTTTTTTAAAGAAGTAAGAAAAATTGTAAGTAGAACACTGGAAAAAGAATTGAGAAGACTAAACTTTATTAAATTTGGCATATTATTAAATGCTATGTTTACTAATGTAGAAGGAGAAATGTCACCAAGAGGATTTATGACAAAAAACCAGACCATAATGGCAAGTTCAGATATTAATTCAATAGTTGAAGATTGTTTGGAAGAAATTTTAACAAAAATTCAAGAACATGAAGGAAGAGGATCTGGTTGGAGTTTGGTTAGTATTGAGGGTATGGATATCAGAGTTCATAAACACGGCTACGGATTAAGGGGTAGCAGTTATATTCCGCTCCCAAAGAAAATTTCAGACACCAAATCGTGCATAAATGTTCAAAATGAAGATATGGAATGTTTTAGATATGCAATGAATATGAAACAGTCAAGAATATGAAACACACAGATATAAATATAATTTCCAAGGATTGACTTACCCAGTGGCTTTAAAGGACATCTCAAAGTTTGAAAAACAAAACCCTGGAACATCTGTCAATGTTTTTGGTTTGGACAGTTCGAATAAAGTGTACCCATTGCGTGTGGTGAAGAATGAACTACCAGATCATAGGGACTTACTATTACTTACAAGAGGTGATGTTTCCCACTATGTATGGATCAAAAAATTTGAAACTCTTGTTAGTAATCAATTATCTAAAAATAGAAATAAGAAGGTAATTTGCAAAAGATGTTTCAATTTTCAACGAGAAGGAAGATTAGGAAGACAGTGGTTAGAAGAGCATAAACGATTGTGTAACAACAATTATGAAGCCAAAATAATGTTACCATCACCAGATAAGGCCGAGCTAAAATTTGAGAAGATATATCATCAGTACCGTATTCCCATTGTTGTATATGCGGATTTTGAATCTACGCTTGTTCCTATTGAAAATGATGATGAAGCCAAGAAAAGTGTTAAGTATCAAATGCATGATCCGAACAGTTTTTGTTTATTAATTAAATCTACACTGTCAGAAGATCATTTAAATAAATATGATCTAACATCAAAACCTGTCATATATCGCGGTGAAAATGCTTCTAAAATTTTCCTTGACCACTTATATTTGATAGCAGAAAATGTACAAAAATTGTATAGTGATATTGTACCAATGATACCGATGGATGAAGAAGAAGAGATTCAGTATGAAAATTCAACCCATTGTTATTTATGTAAAAATGAATATACTTTGGAAAATCACAAGGTACGTGATCATGACCATCTAACAGGTTATTATAGAGGTGCCGCGTGTAACAGATGTAATATTAACTATCAAATTCGCAACTTTATACCTGTAATTTTGCATAACCTTAGTGGTTATGATGCACATTTTATCATACCGGAATTGGGACGAGATGATGGAAAAATCGATGTGATAGCGGAAACTACTGAAAAGTTTATTAGTTTTAGTAAAACAATTGGAAATATGAAGTTACGTTTTCTAGACTCTTACCGTTTTATACCATCTAGCTTAAGTAAACTTACTGAAAACTTAAAGAAAGAAAATTTAATAGAAACAATGAAGATTGTAAGTAAAGATAAATTGGATTTGATTCTCCGCAAAGGTGTTTTCCCCTATGATTACATCGATTGTTTGGAAAAATTTGAAGAAACATCACTTCCGCCAAGAGAAGCCTTCAAGAGTAAGTTGTATGAAGAGGACATCAGTGAAGAGGACTATCAACACGCTTGTAAAGTATGGAATGAACTAGGAATGACAACATTGGGAGAATATTCCGACTTTTATGTTAAATTAGATGTGACTTTACTTTGTGATATAATGGAAGAATTTAGAGATACCTGTTTTGAAGCATATGGATTGGACCCACTTCATTCTTATACATCGCCTGGACTAGCATGGCAAGCTATGCTGAAAGAAACAAAGTGTAGGCTTGAACTTATTACAGATATTGATATGGTTTTGATGATAGAGTCAGGTGTTCGTGGAGGATTGACACAAAGTGTAACTAGACATGTAAAAGCTAACAACAAATATCTCCCAAACTTCGATGCGTCACAACCAACAACATTCTTAGGTTATTTTGACGCAAATAACCTATATGGATGGGCTATGTCAAATCCTCTTTTATATGGTAATTTTAAGTGGGCGAACCCAGATTCGATAGGCAATATAATGGACATACCCAAAGATGGAGACATTGGTTACATTTTGGATGTGGACTTTGAATATCCTGAACAACTGCATGACCACCACTACGATTTACCACTATTGGCCAAGACGGAAATATCTCCAACTGGTAGATGGCCCAAGTTAATGATGACGTTAACCAACAAGTCAAGATATGTAGCTCATTATTGGACAATACAGCAAGCAATAGAATTGGGATTAAAAATAACAAGAATCAATAGAGCAATACAATTTAATCAATCTTGTTGGTTAAAACCGTACATAGACAACAACACAAGAAGAAGGACTGCAGCAACATCCGCTTTTCAAAAGGACTTTTTCAAATTAATGAATAATTCAATATTTGGCAAAACGTTGGAAAACAAAAGAAAGCATAAAGATGTAAAATTAGTTAGCGATCCGGCGAAATTGCAAAAATTAGTACAAAAACCAAACTTTGGAACAAGTATAATTATTAACGAGAATCTTGTAGCTGTTACCATGAACAAAATCTCAATAACAATGGATCGTCCTCTATATGTGGGAATGTCTATCTTGGATATTTCTAAAACCCACATGTATGACTTTCATTACAACAAGATGGTGAAGTTTTATGGAAGAGAAAACATCGGGATAGCATATATGGATACAGATGCTTTCATTTATTGGATAAGAACAGAAGACATGTATGAAGATCTACGTACTTTTGTATACACTACTGACTTTGACTTTTCAGATTATCCTAAAGATCATCCCAACTATGACTACGATAGAAGTAAAAAGGTGTTGGGCAAGTTTAAAGACGAAACAAATGTGTACCAATGGAAGAAATTGTCGCTTTAATGTCCAAACTGTACTCTTTTCAACTGTACATCAGTGAAAAAGGACGAACATCAAGTTGTGAAGAAAGCCAAAGGCATCAAGACGTCATATCTAAAGAAGAAAGTACAGTTTGACCATTATAAGAGATGTTTATTTGAAAATGTGGAAACAACCGCAACATTCAACACTATCAGAAGCTACAACCATATATTGTATAGTGTAAAGCAAACAAAGTGGGCATTAAGTTATAAGGATGATAAACGCCACATTCTTGAAAACAACATCAACACATTACCATTCGGCCACTATTCCCTAATCCCCATTGACCAGTAAACCTTTTCTTCGTCCTTCACCTTCTTCCTTTTTCCTTCCGTAAAGAAGAGGGGACATGACAAGCCCAATGTCATGTTCCCTCTTTTTTACACCAACATAATATGGCCTTGACCTATATATCCTACCCGTATAAAAGAGGATAAACCATTCTAGAGATCAGTACCTTTACAAGCGGTGTGGAAGACACAACTGAAGATGGAAGACTTAAAAAATAAAATTGTAAATGAACTTCATAAGCCAGCAAGAAGAAAATTTCCTAGAAGAAGTACAGTTATAAAAGGAATGAATGATCTTTTCCAAGCCGATCTCATTGAAATGATACCACATGGTAAGTTGAATAAAGGATTCAAATACATTTTAGCGATTATAGACTGTTTTACTAAAGTGGCTGATGCCTTACCGCTAAAGGACAAGACTGGTAAAAGTGTTACAAAAGCTATGGAAACGGCTATACAAAGAAATAAATTTAACATCAAACATCTACAAACTGATGATGGGAAAGAGTATTTTAACAAAGACTTTGCAGCTTTAATGAAGAAGTATAAAATAAATCATTATTCAACAAATTCTGAAGTTAAAGCTTCAATAATAGAAAGATTCAATAGAACATTAAAAGGAGCAATGTATAAAACATTTTCCAAACGAGGATCATATGTTTGGTATGATATCTTACCGCAACTTATAAAAGAATATAACAACAAGTATCATCGAACCATTGGTATGAAGCCTAACCAAGTAAATAGCGGTAATGCTAAGATGGTATTAAAACGTATTAGGAATAATACAACTCCTAAACGTGAAAAAATGCAGCCTAAAACATTTAAAGTTGATGATAAAGTTCGTATAAGTAAGTACAAAGGAGTATTTAGTAAAAGGTATCTGCCAAACTGGACTAATGAAGTATTTACAATCTATAAAGTGCAACCAACAATACCTGAAACTTACATCTTAAAGGACAACAAGGGTGAATTACTCGAAGGTGGATTCTACGGACATGAGTTGTTAAAATCATCAGTCGGCGATGTATATCTTGTTGAAAAGATTTTACAAAGAAAAAAGGATAAGGTTAAAGTACGTTGGTTGGGATTTGATAAAAGTGAAGACTCTTGGATCAATACAAAAGACTTGGTGTAGCAATTTATGAACTCATTACGTGTTTAACCTTTACACAAGATGGAGATTGTGCAACAAAAGGATCGATTTTTTATTAATAATATTGATGAATTAACAGTTGACAACGACAAGTTAAATCATGGAAAACATGGTGAACTACTGCCAAACACAATAAGATGTTTAATAACTGGACCGTCAAATTGTGGAAAGACGAATGTGGTTTTTAACTTAATAACAAATCCTAAAGGATTACGTTTCAACAACATTTACATCTTTTCCAAATCTTTGCAACAACCCAAATACCAATTACTGGATAAGGTACTTGCAAGTGTACCTGAAGTTAATTTTTATAAGTTTAATGCTAGTGAAACTATAATGGAGCCAAACGAGGCAAAACCATTTTCTATATTTATATTTGATGATGTATCTTGTGAAAATCATGACACTATCAGAAGTTATTTTGCCATGGGAAGACACTACAATATTGATAGCATTTATATTGGTCAAACTTACAGTAAAATTCCAAAACAACTAATAAGAGATAATGCAAATCTAATTATTATCTTCAAGCAAGATGAAACAAATTTAAAACACATATATAATGATCATGTAAATGCAGACATGTCATTTGATAAATTTAAAGAAATGTGTGGCAAAGCATGGGCTGAAAAATATGGATTTCTTGTTATTATGAAAGAAGAAGCTATAAAAAATGGAAGATATCGTATAGGGTTGGATAAATTTGTATTAATCCATTGAACGATTGATGATACGTTTAGTAATAGATTGGTCTTCGCAGCGTAAACATGGCGAACCAAGAAAAACTATTAAAAGAAATAAAATCACTGAGTGACTCGATTAGACTTAAAAATCGAGCATTAAGAATGGGTTTGAATGAAAGAGAAGAATTTTTGGAGACTACATTTAAGCCTATTACAGAACCTTTAAAACAGATAACAGAAACTATTGGTAAACCTCATTATGAAGGAGATGTTTTGCTACCTGTTTCTAAATTTGAAGTAAAAGGTTTGAAAAAGGAAGAAGATGATGATTCTTACACAAGTGATAGTGAAGTTTCTCAAAAGAAGAAGAAACAAGACAAGAAGAACCAGAAATAAATGTTGAAAAAGAAGAAGAACAAGAACAACATATACCTGAAGCAGAACAATCAATTCCAAATCTAACAAAATTAAGTAGTGATATATTGCAACAAGGACCTCTTGGAAGAAAGTATATCATGAAGATGTTACATGAAATAAAAGATAACCCAAAATAACACAAGTCACATGTATATGGTGCGAGAATTGATGGAAATGAATTAAAAATAGGAGATTCAAAAGTACATTTGACTGAAGATGATGATATTGTTATTGGTGAGCATAAATATAAAGGAACAAAAGGATTATTTGAACTGATTTTTAAAAATATACCTATAAGATATACGCTTCAAGATTTAAATACTTTAAAAGAAATTTTGCAAAATACCAATGCTCATAAGAAGAATTACTCCAAAGATTCAATGATAAATAGAACACGTGCAACTAAATATACGGTTGTAATAAAAAGATTGTTTCCCCTGAAAAAACTACCAACATTACGAACTGCACCTGCTGTGAAGAAACCGCTTAAGAGGAAGTCATTATCACTTATGGACTTATCACTTATTGATGAATATGGTAAAAAGAAAAAAGGAGAAACTTCGACATCTGGTAAAGGTTTAATGAAAAACCTATATAATACAAATGTGATTTACTATAATGATATAAACAAATTGGTTGATAGAATGAGACTATTACATGAAGCCATGGAAGCTGGTCATACAGGTTTAAATAATGAATGGGTGGCTTTAGTTGACGAACTTCGAAATCGTGGAATAGTTGTATAAATCATCACGGATATATAAGAGAGCTGTGAGCATACAGTGGATCAGTTCAATCATGAGCGTCGACAAGTTCGGACGGTACTCCGGGCTAGGAGTACAAGGAGGAGAAAACAGAAAAAGAAGTGGATTGCCGCAAACACCTGAAGGTGACTATGATATGAGTAACAAACGTTTAAAATTTGTTAAAGACCCAAAAGAAGATACTGATGGAGCGAATTTAAAGACAGTAAAAGAGGCTACTTCAACATCATTGAAATTAGACAAGAATACTTACGATGTTAAATCACATAGAATAATTAATGTTGGTAAACCAACTGACAGTTCTGATGCAATTACTAAAGAGTATTTATCATCTGAACTTTTAAATACTTTAAAATTGCAATGGGGTAATAATTTAAAAGATGGACAGACATATGATGCTGGAAATCATAGAATAACCAACGTGGCAAATCCAAAAAATGATAAAGATTCAGTTAATAAAGAATATTTACATTCTATTATACCGGAAAAGACTCAACGCGGATTTTCTTTTTATAAATTTATTATAAATGACATTGGACACCCAAAGGAAGACGGCGATGCTGTAAACCTGAAATACATCAAGGACAACTGTATTTTACAAGATGGTGATGAAATCGATTGTCATGGGAAAGTGTTGTCAAATGTAAAGTTCGGTTCTCAACCAAAAGACGCTGTTACTATGGAACAACTATCTAAAGAATTAAAAAGGGGAACATCGAATTTTGTAAAACATGAAGATGCCGTGCTAAAGCGAGGAGATACATTTATACATGGAAATGAAAAGTTTGATTTAATGCAAGGAAAAAATGATGAATGGGATGCGGGAGGTAAAACAATAACAAATGGAAGATTTGGTATAAAAGATTCGGATGTACCTTTAATGATACAAACATTAATTGCGAGTGGTGGTAGATTAGGTACATACGATGGTCGTAATAGAAGAATAAAAAATAATTATCCTGGTTATGAAGATGATGATTGTGTTACATTGAGACAAACAATAACTTGGGATAAACACTTTGGGACCAAATATGATGCAAAGATGAAGAAAATAATTAATATTTTACCAGGAGAAGATTTAAATGATGCTGCTACTATTGGACAAGTCATAACAACGTCGAAAAGTGATTCGACCGCTTACACGTGTAATGATAAACGTATTATGCAGTTACACGATCCCCAACATCCAAAAGATGCTGTAACTTTAGACTGTTTAATAAGAATAGTGGGCAATTTACTTATCGATACCCACAATCATATAGCTAGTACAACGAGTCATGTGATGATTCAACCCGATGAACGAGAAGCTTGGATTAAAAATAGAATTATAAATCAATATATAATTAATTTGAATAATTAAGTATTTAAATATAAAAATTGTACATGAGTTATTCATTTATGTAAAGCAGCTCGTGGAGTAAACACGCTGGTTATATAAGACGACATAATGAAGACCGCAACGCTCAGTCGTCGTCAAGACCTCGGCAAGAAAGGACGTGATATAACATCAGCTGCGTTATCCCTGCTAAGACGGATTCCTGTTGGTGCTGTTCTAAATCGAGCAATAGACGCTTTACCATACGAATTTCATCTGCCCGGAGGCTATCAATATTGTGGACCCGGAACTAAGTTGGCAAAACGTTTAGCAAGAGGAGATCCTGGAATTAATAAATTAGATCAAGCTTGCAAAGAACACGATATAGCGTATTCCAAGTTTGCAGATTCAACAAATAGATCAATAGCGGATAGAGCGCTAGCGGAAAAAGCTTGGCAAAGGGTTAAATCAAGTGACGCCAGTATTGCGGAAAAAGCAGCAGCTTGGGCAGTGACAACAGCCATGAAGACGAAAGCTAAGTTTGGTGGTGGAAGACGACGTGGGAGAAAACCTAGTAAAAAAGAAGCTGCAAAAAGAGGCGGGAACATCAAAAGAAGACGTCACACTAACCCTAAAAGAAAAGTCAAGAAAACATCCATATGGTCAATGGTAAAAAACGGATCGGGTCTTTACTTAAGACCGTACCGTGTGTATTAAATGAGAAGAATAAATTGATAATTCCAAATGAAGCATTAACAAACTATCAATTGTCAAAATATGTGAAATGTTTAAGAATACCATTCTTCAGAGGAGTTTTTATGAAAGATACATTACCAAATAGAGTGTGGAAAAATGAAACTGGAATAGTAAATTTAGACTCTAATTATGGACCAGGTACTCATTGGGTATGTTATAAAAAACTTGGAGAAAATGTTTACTACTTTGATAGTTTTGGAAATTTACCGCCACCAAAAGAACTTCAACATTATTTTCGGGACTCCAAGAATATATTCTACAACTACAAAAGAGAGCAACCTAGCAATACGGAAATATGCGGACATTTATGTTTAGAGTTCCTAGCGAAGAGCGTCAGTCAGCTTTAAGATGTCATCGTATACAGTGTCGCTGAGTGGAAATTCATCAACATTGAAAAGTACACTTTTCCCAGCGTTACGTTTATCTACGGACAAACTATGGGAAGCAGCATTATTGGATTTGACTACATACAATTCAATTCCCAATGTTACAGAAGGAAAAAATAATTTACTACATTATTATGAGAGTAAAGATGAAAAAGGAAATTATTCACAATTGAAAATAATTCCATTATCTACAGGAGCATATGAAATAGATGATATAAACCAAGTATTACAAAAGAAACTTGGAGAAGAAAATATTTCCATAAAAGGTAATAATAATACATTAAAAGCAGAAATAACTTCAAAGTATTATATAGATTTTAGCTTAGACCACTCAATCGGCAATTTGCTCGGATTTTCAAAGAAGAAAGGAATTTTAGCTCCTGGAAATGATTATACTGGCGATACAACAGTAACAATATTAAAGGTGAACAGTATTGATGTAACGTGTAATATTATACACGGATCATATAGAGATGGAGTAAATCAACATATATTACACACATTTTACCCAACAGTAGCTCCTGGTTTTAAAATAGTTGAGAAGCCACAAAACCTGATATACCTACCGTTAAACACCAGTTTCATTTCAGACATCGTACTGAACATATTGGATCAAGACGGCATTAGTGTTGACTTTAGAGGAGAAACAATAACTATACGGTTACATATCAGAGCGGCAACATAAAGTCAACATGGGATTATCATTTAAACCACAACGGAAGAGTCGGGAGCTCAGTAGCTCCTCAACATTCGACGAGTTAACACCGGACAACATACGCTTCCTACAGAAGATCGGACTAAAACTTGCCAACCATGGATATACTGGATATAGCGCAAGGACCGACATTCGACGAAACCCTATGGGAGAAGGAATATCACACTCACAACCCTTACACTTCATCAAAATTAAATAATAATGATGAAATAAGAATTCCCATTCAACAACAAGATATTTACACATTACCATGTGAAAGTTATTTATATATCGAAGGAAGAGTAACAACATTGGATGGAAAATCTGGTTCAACTGTTCCTTTTATAAATAACCCTATGGCATATCTGTTTGATGAAATTAGATATGAAATATCTGGAGTAACAGTTGATTCAACAAAAAAAGTTGGTATATCAACAACTTTAAAAGGATTGACTTCAATAACACCTCATGAAAAGAATTCTTTAATCTCGGCTGGATGGGTGACTCCTGATAAAGACACTATTACTCCTAATTCAAAAGGTTACTTTGATTTTAATGTGCCTTTACGATTGCTTTTGGGATTCGCAGAAGATTACAAGAGAATAATAATAAATGTAAAGCAAGAACTGGTACTGCTCAGATCTTCAACGAATAAGGATGTAATACAAGCCCCAAGTGGAACAAAAGATGCCGATTTGGAATGGCAACTTCAATTGGATAAAGTTGTATGGAGAGTACCACATGTCAGATTGGCGGATGAACATCGAGTATTATTATTGAAAAAATTAAAATCTGACCGTGATATTGTAATACCATTTAGAAGTTGGGAATTTCATGAATACCCCATATTGCCTCAAACAGAAAGACAAACATGGACTGTTAAAACCTCTACATATTTAGAACGAGCAAGGTACATAATAGTCGGTTTTCAGACTAAACGAAAAGATGTTATAACTGCGCACGCTGGTCAATTTGACCATTGCAAGATAAAGAATTGCAAAGTTTTTCTAAACTCTCAGTTCTTTCCATATGACAGTTTAAATGTTTCATTTGACAAGAAACGTTATTCCATTCTATATGACATGTATGCAAGATTTCAATCGTCATATTATGGTAAAACAAATACACCACTACTATCACCAGAACAATTTTATTCAAAAGCTCCAATTGTTGTAATCGATTGTTCAAAACAAAATGAATCTGTAAAATCTTCAAGTGTAGATATAAAAATTGAAATGGAATTTGAAGATAAAATACCAGATGGAACTTCAGCATACTGTTTAATTCTACATGACAAAATAGTTACTTACACACCGCTGACAGGAATTGTGAAGAATGTACTTTAAAAAGGATTAATACAACATCTGCACGGTTTGTAAGGTTTTTACAAAAGATCAACAATATCTAGGTCATCTGCGAGTATAAAAACGAGAAAGAAGAGCTGGAAATTCATTTCATCTTTGATTGTCGTATGGGTAACATCGTCCGCAAGATGAGTTCTACTACATCAAGTGCTAATGAAGAAACTACACCTCTTATGGCTGACAATAGTTTGGATACAGAAAGACAAGTTGAACAGGAAATGGAAGAGTTCCTCAAGTTTAAACATAAGAAGACAGACAAAGAGGAAGTTGAAAAAGAAACAAAGAAAAGGAAAATTGAAGATAACATTTCTACCAACATCTTAATGGAGGTATTTCTTAGAATATTTTATCCTATTTCTTCTTGCATGACAAAGACTGTGTCTGCTGGAGTAATGAAATCATTGGATTACTCTCCAACTGTTATTTTGAATCACGGATCTAAAATGGTAACCTTCACTGAATCTTCTTGGGAATCTTTTATGAAACATATACATCTTTTGGAATGCTATTTGAGTAACAATACGTTTGGAAGAAAAACAAAACTAGGTTTGTTCGAATCAAATATTGAAATCGATATTGTTAAACAACGTGGTCAACAACTAGTTCGATTTAGAGATTTAACTAAATATAATATAAAAATACATTTGACAAAAGAAGAGTTTTACGCTTTAACTTGTGCTACTGGTCCTATAACAAGATATTTAAAACAGCTAATATTCTCAAGTACAATTATCAAAGATTATTTAATTGATGCATTGGATAGACAACCATATGTTCCAATCCTATACGGTCCAGTAGATACTTCAATCTTCAATAGGATACCGCATGAAGTAGAGATGTGGAGACAGTTACACCGCAATCAAACCATCTTTAATTTAAATGAAGAAGAAAATCAAGAAAACAAGGAAAACGAATCACGTTTCAACAATCAACAATCAACAACAAATTAAACAGACAAAGAATATTGTAAGTAAGAAGAAGAAGAAGAATGTTGGAGTATAAAAGGATGTCAATCCGCATTGACATACCAGTTGTCTACTGAACGTCATCATGGATAAACAAGTTTCATTCTCTAAGAAGACGGAAATAATGGAAGTAAAGCGAGGTATCATAGAGTTTCAGGCATTCCGTGGTAATGATGGAAATTTTATAATCAAAGAGTTAGTGGTACTAGATATGATAACATCTGTTGTTTATCATTTTTTATTCATGCCTCCTTTGCCGTTCAACAGATTAACAACCAAAGCTAAAGTAACAAACAAATGGTTGATGAAACATTTTCATAATCTAACATGGGATGAAGGTTTTATAACCTACAATATGATGCCACACATTATGAATCATTTCTGCAAAGAGTTCAAAACTATTTTTACAAGAGGATTGGAAAAAGCAAATTGGATACAAGCATATACAAACCATGAAGTGATAAATGTGCAAATGGAGAAAGATTTTTATTGCTACTTTGCTAACATCTGTATTGGATCTAAAAACTTTAAACATCGGCAGTCTCAATGTGCTTTAAAGAACGCATATCGTTTGAATGTCTATCTCCAGCAAAGTGGTGGGGGAAGCGATGGGTATAAAAGCGAGAGCGGCACCATGACAATGCATGAGTATTACTCTAACCTCCGAGGAGTCAACACCTCTGACGTGCAAACACAAGAAGAAGAAGACGAACAATAGTAAGAAAAAATAATGGCATCGCAAACTTTTCTACAGTCGCTTGTTGATCAATTCAACAAACATTCTAAATCTACAATACTACCGACTAAGAAATGTTCAGAATTGAAAGAAGAAAAACATTACATTATTCACACTATTAAGAAGATGGAAACATCAATTGGAGACGCCATCAATTGCACATTGAGTGAAGCACCCTACACACCTGGTGATGAACCGAAATTTCAAGTATTTCTTCCCAAACGCTTCGTTCAACTGCTGCAGAATGAAGATTTACGACTGATTCACCCCGGCGCACTCTATTTAGCATCCCACGGTCCTAGCGGAACCAACTCTACTGAACTTACACTTCATGTTATGCCTATTAGCAACTAGTCTGTAATTTATATATGCTGTTGTACATGTGTGTAACTGATTTTAAATAAATAAAAATGAAAAAAAATAAGAAAAGGCAACATATCGATAGTGTTTCTGCACTATCGATATGTTGCTTTTTTAAAAACACGTTTGGATGACCTTGACCTAGTTTCGAGGGTATATAAAGGCCGTAATTTTCTTGAGGATCTCATCAGTCTACGACTACCTTTCGTGCTGTACACATCTCTGTTGGCTCTCCAGTTATTACGAATAACAACATGTCTCTTAAGGTTAAGTGTGCATCATATGATACCACCACCATCACAACTTTTGAAGAACTTGATGATTTCACTAATGAACTGCGAGTGTTACTTACCGGTGGTTATCGTTTAAATATTGATGTTTACGCTAACAACATGAGGATGTTTCCTAAACAGAAGTTCTGCAACGAAGAAGTATTCGTTTCCACACAACCTTCAACTACAACACCATCTACTCAAAGTAATGTTAAGTTCCAGAAATATTACTAATGTTAAATAATATCAAGTGGTCGCTGTAGCATCTATAAAAGGACCGTGTAACCTAACAGAATCATCATTTGCTCTCCAACTGACGCAGCGAAAACAACTACTAATACCATGTTGTACAGAATGATGATTGAATTCAATGGAAAAATCTACGGAAAAGACTATCAAAGTGTAGAACAAATGACGTCCGATCTTCAAGTATTGACTAAAGAGGGATTCCAACCAAAATTAATTCTAAAATTTCCTGAAGTACATCCACTCTCCACTGAAGATCTCATCGCCATGGCTAAAGAAGAAAAAGAAAAATACAAACAAGATGTAAAGAAAGAAAAAGAAAATGAAAACTCAGTATCTTAAATAAATACATCTTACACTTGTAAGATGATCTTTTTTAAAACTCCATTTGGATGACCTTGAGATTACCCCCACCACTTTTCCTAGTCTATAAAACACGCTATCCTACACTATACAACTTCATTTCTTGCCAACACTTAGAAGCGCCAACATTGAAGAGAAGAAAAACGAGGACGCACCGCGCTACTGTTGTGAACAAAAATGCACCGATTTAGGAAGATGGATGGTAGACGGATTAGCTTGTACAAAGTGTGAATTCTTCGGATCCTGTTACTGCAAATGCAAGACAAAGCAACTACCACCACCGGAATTGCGAATCATCAAGATTTATAAATCACGATACTTCCACACTTGCTGTCCCCAGAGGTGTATCAAATTTCATCCGGAAAAACTTGTCAATTGTCGAGAGTGCAATGCATATTATAAAGACGACTTTTGTACATGCATCATAAGTGCGTGCAAGTACAGATCAGATTGGTCTATTGATCCTGTTGAACCTTCAGATGTATAGCTGTAGGCACTGACTGCAGCCCTTTTTTAAAACTCCATTTGATTGACCTTGAGATTACCCCCACCACTTATTTTTTACAACATATATTCTACGGATCATTCGATACGCTTCTCATTCTTATTTCATTACTCGCACTGAGAACAACATGGATGATAAATTCATTTCCTTTCAACATTTAATTACCGACAGAGAAGAGATGGAAGAACTATTCCAAAACTTACTCACACTCATTGATAACTATCCTTTAGATGGATCAACATCACAGTGCAATACGTCAATCCTACCAAAATATTTTCATCCTCATCATCATCTTCTGCCACCTCCATGTCTTCATCGTCGCAAAGTGCAGAGGAAGAGGAACAGACAACTAATGGTGTTAAAATTGTTGAATTAAACGACGAGGAACAAGAAATGCAAGCTCTGGTTAAATATAAATTTAATATTTAATTTACAAACATTATTAGTATTCCTAACTTAAAAAATACAACTAATGGTTATCTTAGTACACCTCCTACTACCTACCCGAACGGCGTTTCGCTGCGAAATGCGCTGGCCAACGATTCGCATGGGGGTATATCACCCTTCCCCCACCACGCCACCACCCCTCCACTTCCCCCACCACGCCACCACCCCTCCACTTCCCCCTCCACCGCCCTTGCCCGCATATAAGCGAGCCGCTGACTGACGCTCGCCATTTGTTTCCCGACTCCCGTACGATGAACAACGATCCGCTAGCACTAATGAAATCTACTTTTGTAATTAGAACAAGACATGATTTAAAAGATATAATGGAAACTTTAGAAGATATTATAGACAAATTCCACTGCATCACTATGAATTTGGAACTTGCTTACGGTTGTCCAACATGCGATAGAGTTGAGACTGAAGATGAAGATAGTTTGCTAAAACTCACTCCTGCATCCTCCAAAACTACACCGACAGCTGACGACGACGTTTGATCGGACACACAACTGTTTTTTTTTTTTTTTAACCCCCCACCACTTTCCAGTAAATATGCCCTGTCCTCATCTTCGTTTCTCATTTCATCGCCAACTTTCCGACCGTCAACACCGCTCCCGTTTCACCTACAGAAATTAAAACAAGCACACAAACATGATGGATGATTTTTCACTTAAAACACAATTGGAAGAGGACAGACTCAAACTAGAGATCAACAGGCTGCAATTGGAAACGGAAAATCAACAAGGGATGGTTCGCCTGCTGCAACTGTTCAAATGCGTACTGTGCATGTTGTGCGTCTACCTTCTCTTCGCCACCACCTTCGGCGTCTACCACTCCCTCACCAGTGGACGGCACTCCAACACCTCTCTGCACAAGAACACGACTTTGATTTAATTTTAAAAATAAACTAAAACCTCCAACCCCGAAGCCGCCCCACCCCTCCCCATTCCCACCGAGCCCCTGCGGCTCCCACTTTTTTAAAACCCCCTCCGGATGACCTTGACCCACTTCCCAAACCCATCCATCACTGTCACCCCCACCCCACATTTCCAACCCCACACCTGCCACTTCCAACCGCTGACCTTGACCTGGGCCAGGAGTAACCAAAAGACACTACTTACATGAAAGGTAATACCTTATTTTTTGTTGCACCATGACTATTTCGCTTTGTCGTGTTGCAGCCATACCTTAAAGTTGCACTTACTTAGGTGTTGCAGATACCTTAAAAGAATGAGCTACCATCTTGTAATTATCTTCCACAACATTTGATTAAATTCATGTTTCAATTTTGTGCCCTTATTATACTTAGTCCTATCAATGCCTAATTAAAATATCTGAACATTCTGCTTTTCTTGATGGTTTTTAGAATAGAAAAATACACCTTTTAATATAACTTATAACAAAACATTAAAATAAAATAAAAATATGCTTAAACTTATGCTTTTGTAAACTACTACAAAATTAATACACATATTTCATTAATGTATCATTCGTTTTATAAATTTTCATTTCACATTATTTGTATGTCACTATAAAATACCATAATTATATTCTTCGTTAATTTCATCATCAGAAATTGTAGACCAAGTTCTGTAATGGTGCCATTTAGATTCTTCATGAAAGATTTTGCGTCGGATCAGGTTATGAAATTCACTTTTGCAAAATTGAGAGGATAAAAAATATGGCCGATTTTTATATTTAAATTTATCTTGCCTCATATGGTGAACATGATTCCGAAACAATGTCGGATCGAGAAATAAACAATATTTATTTTTCAAGTAGTATAAGTACCAACCTAAATATCTAACAGAATATACAAGCAATCTGATTTGTCTAACACATACTTTCCTTATTGTTAAAAACGGGTTGTAAATCTTTCTTTTTTTAAATTTTACAATGGGTTTTACATTGAATTTAACATACATTTCTTCAAGATAAAGTTCACCCATTTAAAAACTTTAACTTTTCATAATTTGTTTTATCGTTACATGGCAACTAATGGAATGCAAAATTTGCAATTAATTTGCAAAAAATTGCCGTAACTAGTATTACAGATGTAAGTAGAAAATCCAACTTTTTTTAGTAATAGGTATTTTACGATGAGTAGAATGTGTCAGGAATAAAATATTAGTAACCTTGCTTGTACACAATTAAAAATACCTGTGTTTGGCAAATCAAGAATTTTGGATCTTAAGCTCCAAAAGAAATGGTTTTATGCCTATTTGTAAAGGAGAAACTTAATACTAATTATGTGTTGAGAAAGATTAGCCCAAAATTTGTGCCAACCCCTTGTAAATAATTTAAAAATTGAACATTTGTCTTGTGGGTTGCCATGGTTTCACAATGAAAACACTAGAAATCGAACTAGTAAGCACTGTAACGTTTGATATTTAAGGGAACACTCTAGTAATAGTAGTTTTCATCACTAAACGAAAAGTGGCTTTTGTGGTGCGCAGCAATTTTAAGCATAGAATAAGTGACTTAACTTCCCGACCTAGTCTAGACTCTAGACAAACTAAATCTAGTGATAGTGTTGTCACTAGACTCTAGTGACAAAGTTTTTCGTCATGCTACAAAAATAAAAATAAATAGTTATTAATTAACTAATTCATTGATTACAATTTTATTATCAGTTTACGGTCTATAGTTTACTTCAATTTTGATTTGAACACCCTAAAAGAAACAGGTGATATATGAGTCAAATCAATAAAGCGTCAAAATCTTATAAGGTACTGAAAACGTCGTCTACAAGCCAGTTTTGTTTCCTTTATCCTATTTTTTTTTTTTTTTTTTGATTTACATAAATGTTTGTTAAAGACATTTTTTTAGGTTAGAGCACTGAAAAATTAAAACTGATGGTTTTGACGTGCACTATTTTGACGGGGTGATAAACACCAACTTTGCGGATTGAGAACAGGTCAGAAAACAACTGTTTTGTGTGCGATGAAAAGATTTCGATTGAACATATTGTTTTAATTCATTTTCAAGTTTTACAAAAATGTATATTTTGTTCAAATAACAGATAAAAAATATAAAAAATAAATAATTACGATATAACGTGGTAAGTTTTACAAGTTTACTGACCAAATGGCTTCTGGTTGTTAAATAAATAAACTTAATACTAATCAATGAACTAAATAAATGCATATAATATTGATATCTAAAACCATACAAATTAGGTTTTGCATAGGTTTATAAAAAAAATCATAAAAGTCTGATTTTGAATCATTCATGAATTTAAAATTTATTAGCATCGTGTTAGTAACATAATTTATCCAATAACATATATTTTACTCAATAATTTAAACATACTATAGAAAATATGGTGAATTTACCTCTCAGTATTCGGTCCTCTTTAATTAAACAACTATAACGTTTCATCAAACCAAACGGAAGTTAAAGAAAACCAAATTTTCATCAAATACAAACAAAATACAAATGCTATAGTGATAGTCATACTTATAAAAATAATAGTGATGTCTAACTAGTGGTGTTTACGTTGGGAAATAAACCGAATCATGCAGAAAGTTTAATTAATCATTTCAAGAATCAATAATATACTAAAAATTGCGCTTGTATGTTCGTGTTATGAATTTAGTCTGAACATTTTTAAACTGATGATATTAAAAGAGACAAAGTAAACGAATATGATCGCATACTGTATAATAATCTAACCTAAAGTCGAGGCAATCTTGACTCTGAGAAGATTAATGGATATCGCCCGGCCAGACCGCTGGGCTGTCTAGTCCATGGCAGAGCTGATGAAACTGATAAATACCATCACCTCACGTCTTTATAATCCGATGTTGGGATTGAACGGGGCTTAAACCTTGTTTTTGTAAATATTTTTTGCGTTTCTTCTATCGTTACCTTATCCAGTGTTGTAAGTAATTACTATTTTAATTATGAAATTAGAGTAAACTGACGTGGAAGATGCATTTTAAACGTTATGGTTTTTTATATGTAACTAATTTAAACACGTGTAAATGAAATAGTATTTATCATAATGCATAATAATCATAATTAATATTTATCACGATGCACGATGCATAATGCACGATACAAAAGTAGTAGTACTGCAAAATAATGTTTATGCAACTTCTCGAAAAAAAATTGTAACAGGTTAGATGTCGGTGAAAATTAAGTTGGTTTTTCATATGAAAAAATTTACCACAAAAATTACATGATCTTAACTCTAATTAATGACGTGTTTTAAACTTAAATAAAACGCATATAGGCCTACATAGTGTTTGGTAGTCAGTGTCAAAAAATATAAAAGGTTATTGTACGTGCAAAATGAAACAATACACAATTTAGGTGGTTGTATCTAACTACACCATCCCTTAACAGTCATTTTTAGATTATTTTTAAAATTTCGAAAGGTTACTTCTATTATAACAATTTAAAGCTTTAATGTGAGGAAGTTTGGGTGACATTTGACTGCCGCAACTGAGTCGCAACTGTTGTGACCAGGTTCTGGCTCAGACTTATTTCATTGAGGATGGGTTTGAGCGAAGACTGAAAACCTCTGTGGCTTTTTTAGATCTGACAGCAGCATATGACACCGTCTGGAGAAAAGGCCTCCTAGTTAAATTTTACGACCTTATTCCTTGCCCTTTCGTGTTGCGTCTCCTCAACTCAATGCTCTCCAATAGGATGATAAAAGTTTATCTGGGACGCAGAGAAAGTACGTTTAGGCAACTAAAGGATGGCCTGCCACAAGGGTCAGTGCTCGCCCCACTGCTCTTTAATGTGTATACTACCGACATTCCTGTAACTCGGTCCTTGAAGTTTATATATGCAGACGATATTGCATTGGCATATCAACACCAGCATTTTCGACAAGCAGAGGAAACACTAACAAATGCCCTCACGACCCTCGGTGAATACTTTGAAGCCTGGAAGCTAAATCCAAACCCAACAAAAACTGAGGTTGCTTGCTTCCACTTGAATAATAGACTGGCCAACCAAACACTTAAAATCGTATTCAACGGTGTTGAGCTAAAACATAATGACCACCCACAGTATCTGGGAGTCACTTTAGATCGGTCTCTCACGTTTAAAAGCCACTTACAAAAACGGCAGGTAAGGTGAGAACCAGGACTAACATTGTCCATCACCTTGCTGGCTCCACATGGGGAGATAACGCACAAGTTCTGCGAACCACTGCTCTGTCATTGGTATATTCAACTGCTGAGTACTGTGCTCCCGTGTGGTTAAATAGTGTGCACGTTAGAGAGATTGACGTCCAGCTAAACAGGACCATGAGAGCTATTAGTGGTACCCTCATGGCAACCCCTGTTCCCTGGCTCCCCGTGCTGTGTAATATCGCTCCTCCTGAAATAAGACGAAGGGATGCACTCATTAGGGAATACACAAAGATCTTATCTGCTCCACAGCTGCCCATCCATGATTACCTAACCCAGAATGCGGGTCGATTGAGGTCCTGAAAACCACCACTACGAACAGCCTCCCAGTTGATGGACACGAACTTCACCATCCATACTAACTGGACTTCCTCCTGGGACGCTTTTCAAGGTCGTAATCACTTCTTGATAGCTGACCCGACCGTAGCGGTAGGTGGTATGAATCTTCCTCGGAAGCAGTGAACTATACTCAATCGTTTCCGCACTGGAGTGGGAAGATGTAATTATTGGAAGTACAAATGGGGAATGACACAAGACCAGTCATGCGACTGCAGAGCAGAGTATCAAACTATGGAACACATAGTCGAAGAGTGCCCACTGAGTGCCTTCCCCGAAGGATTGGCCGGTCTGCATAGCTCCAGTGAAGCTGGGCTGCAATGGCTGAGCGCCCTGGATTTAGCTCTATAAAGAGAGCTGAATCTGATTTTTATTTTAGTGTTTAGATTTTTACTTTTACTGACTCAGGTGCTCTGCACCGCAGAATTTATTTATTATTCTTAAACCATGGTGGCTGGCTAAATGAGCCATACGAGATATATATATATATATATATATATATATATATATATATATATATATCCCTTAACAGTCATTTTTAGATTATTTTTAAAATTTCGAAAGGTTACTTCTATTATAACAATTTAAAGCTTTAATGTGAGGAAGTTTGGGTGACATTTGACAGTTTATGAGGCTTTAGATTTGAACGGTGCAGAGGCATTGAGGTTTTAAGAGGGAAACTGTACTTATTTGTACTTTCGTACTTTCGTCATAAAAAGTGGTGATACGTTTTGTAAAAACTATGACAAATTTATTTTTATGGAAAATGTTGAAAAAGATTGCTGGTTGCTAGACTAAGATATAACTTCCTAAATTATTGTATTAATTGTGCAATTGTATTTTTGTTGCATTTTACATGTATTTTATATTTTATGATATATTTTATTTTATTACACAGACCAATTATATTTTATAACCCTTTATATTTTTTGACACTGACTACCACATGCCCTCTATATGCTACAGCGACTAAAAAAATCAGATTGTTTATGGGTCTTTGTATTAGAGTTACGCACAAATATATTATGCCACATTTTGGGACACTGAACAATTGAAAACCCAAAATAGAGTTGAAGAAAATTTATCATTGAAGAGTCAGTAGTAGATTAACATACTGTACTTAAATTTCTACAAGTTAATGGAAATCGTCCGGGCAAATTTCATTTACTTTGTTATCGGTTTTGAGATGTAATAATTCAATTATTGTTTATAGTAAGAATTTAGGAATTGGATTTTTAAACACAAGAAAAAACTGATAGTTTATAAAATTCATCAAGCAAAAGTTCATGGTGTGCATAAAAATAAATTAAATATAAGGACAATTTTTGCATATCAAAATGGATTACTCTTTAAAAATAATTAAATTACGTTAGTAAATGGTCATATTAACTATCCAAAAGCTGTCCTTGTTAATGTTGTGTATCTTGAAGTTAATAATAATGATGTGAACAAAACAATATTCCAATATAAAAGAATTTAACATAAAAAGATATACTTAAAATTAGAAACCTAAACTAATTAAACACGATTCAGATTGAGGAGTAACAGCAGAGCTGAAGAGCATATGAACTATATAAGAGCAATTTTCTCACTCATTCTCTGAACGAATAGTCGATACGTGACTAGAATCGAACGGCGAGTTAAATGTCCGCAACAAAATCGTTTCATATCCATAATTGACATCCTGTTAGAAATACTTTCATTCAACGCTTTCCAATAACCTTCGTAGTTTATGCTTTGACAAAAAATTTATTTCATTTTTATCTGAATAATATTTTAAAAAAAATATATAATTCAAAAAATATAAAAATAAAATTCCAAATAACATTGGAGTGGTTGAATAATTTTTAAATAGTATACTAGAGTAAGATGTCTCCTATTCTATTTTCAATAAATTATTTCTCAATATCTTCTCCACAGATATGTTTTATACCATGTGAAATATTCATTTTATGAACTGCAATGATATATTTTTTTTAGGTTTTATAACATGACATTTTGTGAATCCAATAAAGTGGTATTGCACTTTATTGAAACATATGAAGGAAATAATGACTAAAATGTTACTGTGTTTGAATGATCAAAACTCAACTCTAAAAGATAAATGTTATGTTACACACACGATTTTCGTTCAGAAATTAATACATAGAAAAAATCAAATGACTTCCAGTTGATTGTCAAATAATTAAATTGGCGGTGTTCTTGAAATATGAGTCCGTTGTCTTCTTAAATAATGTTGAGCTTGCATTTCATAGAATTTTAGTAACAAACTAACAGAATCTATACTTATTTAATACGCTAAAGTTGTTTTTTCATAGGAACTCCTCGTACAACTCTAAACATATTTTCAAGTTTTTGGTGTCGTTGAATAGGGTCTGTAGTTGTTCCCGCCGAAATTTGATGAGAATTGGACCAAAGTAAGGGTGCTATCCATTATTTAGATTTGGATTTTCCCAGTAGAATAACACTATGATTGGGTTGAGCATTTTAAACATCTGTTAATGTGTAGCTGTAAATAATTGTAGTTTTGGGTGATTGATAATCACAATATTGGATTGGTCGAATGCAATTGATTTATAGAACTAAACTTGAAATCTTTACCTATGACATATCATAGTTGAAATTGGACAGCTCATTTTCGAGCAACAAGTACACTAGTAATAAGAAAACTACAACGTTAGTTTACTCCAACTAGGCCTTACAAGATTATTGGAAATGCAAATAATAAAATGGACGAATATACGAGAAGTGTGCACTTTACATTTCATTGATGACATAAAAGACGAATAGGTTATACGTGACATTGGGCATTATATTATATTGAATACTCTCTACGTCCTATGTCCAAGGTTTAATGTTGTTGAATCTTTATGAAAAATAAATATTTTTAGCTATCATATAAAAGTGTATAAAATTTTCTACTTACATCTATAGCTATTATTCATAGTTATTTTATTCATAGTTATGGAAATTTATCACTGTCTAGAAGCTTGGCAGTGATTCCTATCTTAAGTGAGAAAAACGATTTGTCAAAGTAACATTTAAATTAGTTCCCCCCTGAAATTTAATTAGTGAGTTTACCAGGTTGGCGCAATGACGGGGTGTCATTTCTTGTCTGGAATCCGTTGCTGCACAAGAATGAAAGATTCAAGTTCATCATACAACTGTAATCTTCGAGATTCTAATAAAACTGTAATCGAGCAAAAGAAAAATGTAATTAGTATTAAGTTATGGATGTTAGCATACCCCACTAGAGTAAAATACTTACTTTTTAGTTTGAAATTCGCTCTCTTGTAGTTCTGTAAACTTCTAGAAAGACCGGAGAAGTTTTGCACTAGGAGTGAAATAATTATATGTTTTAGATTATAATTACAGTTAAACAATAACATTTCTTAGTATTCATAAATAATCTTTGAAGCCAAGAAGTATAATCACACCACGTATTATAATTTACTGCAACTAACTGTACTTAACAAAATCCAACAATTTAGTTTAACCATCTGGTTCATTCAAAATGTAAATGATCCACACATGTATTACAAATTTCTCATGATTAAGAAGTAAATTATATGGATATTTATTCTCGAGAATTTGTTCAATATTTAACCCTCCTAGGAAAACGTTGATGTTAATAATTGAATATTACTTTTACCGTTGTATTACTTTTTATATATAATGACATATATAAAACATTTTCACTTAATTTAGGAAGGGAAGTCATAAAACATGTAAGTAGTATAAATAATGTTTTAAACAATAAATTATAAAATAAATTAGATTATCATGATTTGAAATACCAATTAATTAATTAAAATAGTGTATCATGAGTTGATTAAACAGTTGGTTAAATAAAAGTTTTACATCGATGTAAGAAATGAAATCGTACTGTGCACGCCTGGTTATAAATCTAAACATCCATAATTAAAGCCATAAAAATGGATGATGAAATATTTTAGGAAATAAATGTTATAATCATTATGCATAATGTATATCAGTAACATACGCAAATTAACAAATCACAATTATTGATATGATCTGTTTGATTTATTTTAACATACAATTTATAAGGACCATTTATTTGTCCTCCTGATGTTACCGAATGACATATTACTTACGAAACCTTGAAAAGTTGTCTATTCCCCCAACCAATTTACATGAGCAAAGTGATAAAAGATTTATCGAATCAAATAGTTTATAATTGATGATAAACCATTCGAATTACTTTATTTCAAATTTATGACGGTGTAGGGTTTAATAGGTTTTAATAAAGGTCTTAATAGAAAAATACTATTTCCAAATTCTAGAAACAGTCCTAAATTTCTATGTTAAGAATTATGCAGCAAATTTTCCACTTACTAGAAAAAAATACTAGACTTGAAGCAGTTAGGGAGCGGTAGCTCAGTGGTAGAGTTCTGGCCTCACAAGCCAGCGGTCCCCGGTTCGATCCCGGGTGACGACATTAGACGCACAAACATGTTTGACGCACGAACATGCATGAGCGGTCACCTCTAGCTAGCCTATGTGACTAAAAAAGTAACCTACCTTGCTGTCTTTAGATCACCGCACAGGCCTATTGGCATGATGACGGGCATTGGAGATTTTTTAAAGTTGTTTTTTATTTATATATTTTTTTGATAAGTGTAAGAACATTTATATATAAAGACATTTTTACAGTGTAATATCTCCTTACTTTACTTCTATTATTGAGTTAAAACAAATTTTTACTTGTGGTTTATCCGTAAAAAAATGTTGTGATTAAACATTTAAAAAATCAAAATTACTAGCACTTATATTTAAGAAGGAAATTAATTTCTAACAAGCCACTTCTCAACAAATAAAAAATAGTGTTTATCTGCAATTGTTTAATTAATTGCCTCCATGTAATGGTTTGTGGCTGTTATATAACATTGACTATACAGTGATGTGTCCATAGCCCTGACGGCTTCATCGCTCGCAATTACGCTTTGAGCCCTAGGCCATCGATTGCCCTCGGACGGCTTTGCACTAGGATAACATGTAATTTACCATCAGTCGAATGAGCATCATAGTAAAACATATAGTAAAATGCACATTTTATCTTATTAATTTAACGTTTTTGGACATTTAAAGTGAATTTGTTGGGAAAAATGTTTTAACAGGACGATATTTCATATGTGTGAAACACAATGGGCACATTCACACAATATTTTATATGTGTTCCATAAAACTTTTTTCTTTAAAAAGTTTCCCTATGTATTACATATTTTTTACGATAAAAATAGGTTTACTTTTTCAACAATAGATATTGCTTAAAATTGTTTAGCTTTGGTTATATTTAAAAAGATCAAATTTACTCGACAGTTGTAAAAAAGAGCAAATTGGGTATAAATATTAGCAGCTAGCTACGGAAACAACATACAGTATATATCTAACCTTGGATGTGTTGTGTTACCACCCACTCATCTTGGGTGTAAGTCGCTGCCACCACTGCTCTCTTAATCGGGGAGCAGACCCGAATGTTCGTAAAGGGATCGGAAATTACATAATACTGTATAGACTTTAAAAGATTTGTAATTAGTGAGTTGATGAATCTACGTGAACATAATAAAAATAATAATAAACAATGAAGAGATGATAGTTTGAACAAGTGATTTACATGAGGTCCTATGATTGAATGCCGCTGCACCTTCTATTGTCTCCAGTCCCCCACTTGTCTTGCGATCAGGTCGCTTCCGATTGGCCGCTCGGCCGAAGCGACGTGATAGCTGACTGTGCTAAACGATGTATGCCGAACAGAGCCGAGCTCCGCGGGTAAACGTTAAAGACAAAAACTAAATTTAATAAATATGGAAAATTAAAAATATTCTAAGTTATAATTATTATTCGTCACGACAAATGAGAGACCGTACTGTAACATCACCCCCCGTTCCGGAAGGATTGCTTAGCTGAAGGCTGAGCAACTCCTTGGAACTATGAAATAAGCAGAATACAATACCATACGATACAACATAATACAATCGAATACGAGACATGAAGTTATACTACAATGCAATTCTCACAACAAGCCTAGCTGAGAATTCTCACGTCAGAAACACAGACTGCCGACGCGAGTGTCAGCGCAAAACGACACCGGCTAGCATCCGGAGCGCGCTTCTAGTTACGCTACTGGAAGAAAGCTATACTAGCCCTCTGTCATAACCGCGCAATTTATCGCATACCCACTGATTTCAATTGTTAAGATTGTTCAATATACATACATTTCACCTAGCTACAAAAATTCTACTAAACTATTCCCCTTTTATAGACTGAAACCTCTAATAAAATTCACAATTATTCTAACATAAAAAGAAAACCTTTAAATATACATTTTATATCTGTCTTTAAAACAGTTCGCATCGCCTGGAACACACATCCTAAACACAAGTGTCATTATAAAGTCAATAATACCACTTCCATAGTTCACTTTCACTGGTTTGCGAGGACCATCTCTCTGAGAGCGTTATTGCTGACGATAACGTGAGTCCTTGGTGGTTCCTCGCCTCGCCGTTGCCAGGTCAAAGTGGATGTGTGTCCGGCTCTAGCTCTCCTCCTATAACATAAGGTCGCCACGAAAAGTATCAAAATAATCAAGACTAAAACTACAACAGTTATAATTCCTACCTTATATTCATAATTTACATTTATTTGATTATTAGCCATTTTAATACGGGATAACAATTTGTTAAGACTAATTTCAACCTTATCGTCTCCAAGCTCCCTTTTCAGTGTGCTCATGGAATTGAACGTAAGGTTCAAATTCAATGAAAGAATTTCATGGTCTTAGTGATACAGCATACCATTGATTTTAGGAATGTGTAACTTAGTAATATTTTTCAAATAGTTTGTATAACCTTGTATCTTATGAAAAATTCTGAAATTATATCCAAATAGTTCACATCTAGAGACATTTCTTAAGATACCTGATTCCTTTATCTCTAAGTCCTTAACATCACAAATTTCTTTGTTTGAAATTACATCGTAATTCAGCATTTAAGAGTTATTTTGTGTGGTCCAACAACACTATAAATCCAATCATTTGCGATCTTAATCCAAAAAATGTGAAATAATATCAATCTAAAAAAATAATGTGACGGAAGCTAGCAAATTGTTGACACCAAAATACATATTTTCTTCCCATAACATAAATCTACATTTTATTTTCCTCAAACACCGCTCGGTAGCCGAGTACGTGCAGAGTAACAGCTGCTGTGGAAGGTCAATGTCACACTCTTGCTGATTCTGCACTGTGCAATGAAGTCATCACTGCCTAGTTATCTTTTAATGAATGGAGTGCCCTTTCTTACAAGTAATTTGTTTTAGAGTACTTACATATGTAAACAATAATATATGTATCTCTCAATGGAATTTTCTTTAAAAGTTAAGTTGTTACTTTTCTATTTGTTATACATTAACTCACTCCTAAATCAATTTTTCTTATTTTAATTCTAGGTAAAGTCAGACTCGAAAGGCTTAGACTGTTAGCTAGAAATTATAACATTTGTCAGCTTGTTTTACTTTATGTATTTGGAGCTGCAGCCTCCTTATTTAATACTATTTCCTAGGTAAAGTATAGTTATTTACTATGCTATTAGCTGGGAAATTCCTCTCTTGCCCTTTGACTAGGTAATAGTTAGACTCGAAAGCTAACAATATAGCTAGGCATTGGTGCAGTGATTTATTTAATGTTTATAAAACATTCTTCACTCTTATTATCAATGCTCATTGTAATGAAATTAAAATAAAATAAATTTTATTAATTATAAAGATATATCTGTAACAACTTCGTTTGTTTCTATCTTCACTTCATGTTATATATAATGCAATTGCATGACTAAGTTAATTAACTTCGTAATATTTTATATCATTGAGCTTTATTATAGAAACTATTTCTGAAACGTGAAGGAATATTATTTTCGCAATTATTTACGATTAAATAAGTTGGTTTGGCAATTTTACTACTTTACAGTTATCTGGAAGTCAATTCATAACAGTATATACACTTATGAAAATTCATTCTCTCATTTAAACCTCACATACTCATTCATCAGCATTCATTGGGCCCTTCATCATTTATACATCATTTATACACAATCACAACATTCATCAAGTTTCGTGCACTCTTACACACCAAGCATACATACTGTTAAAGTTCATTTGTAGCTACTTTAATTATATTTATTTCTGTAAAATCCCCAATTAAACATTTTTTTTTTCAAATAATCTTTATTTATTGACTTATGAATGGGTTACTCGTTGAGGCTCCCTGCCTCGGTAAGGATAATGAGGTCGTTCCTTCAATAACATGCATCTAGCTTCTCGGTCCACCAGAGACAGTTATTAAAGAGACCTTCCAATCCAATGTTGTTTAACCCAATTCGTAATCCCGTAATCTAGCTGGCAATCTCCTGTTCCGGTTGGCTTTTTCTACAATGATGTTCTCTGTGTGTGACTCCTGTTTTCCGTTTGGGTAGATTTTATTAGTTGTACTGGTAGATTCCAATGGATTTTGTTTCTCGGTAATTGCAGCTGAATTTGGTGAATTTTTACTGGTTAACTCAGGTGCTGGTTTTATACGATTTACGTGCACGACAACGTCACGTTTTCTTACTCTCAGTACGACATTGAGATCAGAGAGAACCTTAACTATGACATACGGTCCTCGCCAAAATTTTGAGAGTTTCTTAACTCGTAATGGTTTGGTGTGGGGAACATACAAATATACACGTTGGCCTACCTGGTAATTTCTAACCTTAGCTTTGACGTCGTACTTTCTCTTCTGTTTACCTTTGGTTAGCTTCTGATATTGTCTTGAAATTTCTTTAATTTCCCTTAATTTGAAACGCAGTTTCTCTATGTAGTCATCGGGTCTAGGATCGTCATATTGAGATAAGCTTAGGTTAGCTTCCAGTGGTGTTTCCATTTTTCTTCCGAAAATCAATTCATATGGCGAGTAGCCGGTGGCTTCGTGATAAGCCGAATTATACGCCATACAAACATAGCTCAAGTACTCGTCCCAATCGTTTTGATTCTTATTTACATAATGGGAAAGCATATTGCTAAGTGTCTTATGGGTAATTTCTGTCCTTCCGTTTGACATAGGGTGGTATCCCGTAGTTTGCAGTTTCTTAATTTTTAACAATCTGCACATTTCTCGAATTAATTCGGATGTGAACGCTGGTCCCTGATCCGTGATGAGTTCTCTTGGTACACCATATTTTGTGATGTATCGATGGATGAGGACTCTAGCGATCGTTTCGCTAGTTTGGTCAGGTAAAGCAAAGAATTCAGTGTACCTTGATAAATGTTCTACGACACTTAGTACGTATTTGTTCCCTGATTGCGTTGTTGGTAATGGTCCTACAATGTCGCAACTGATTCTTTGAAAGACTTCAGTTGGTTCGACGAATTCGCCTAAGGGTGCGACTATTCTTCCACGATCTCTTCTCTGATTACATGAATGACATCTCTCTACGTAATTTCGCACGTCTTCCTTCATGTTAGGCCAAACGAATCGCTGTTTAATTCGCTTAAGTGTTTTCAGAGTACCCGCGTGTCCTGCAGTCGGGACGTCGTGATGCAACTGTAAGATTCTTGTTCGAAATTTTGAAGGAACTAAGACTAACCTATCCTGTCCTTGTTGGTAGCAAATAATTCCTTGTAGACTGGTTTTATAACGTTTGTGTGATTTAAGCTTCTGGCATTCCTCGTCGATTCGCTGTTCTTGCCTTAACGTATCAAGGTCCATAACCGGCAAAAGTTCTTTGTTGACTTTAAGAACCGCTCTACTTAATGCGTCTGCATTTAAATGTTTCTTCCCGGCCTTATGTACAACGGTGTAATTGTACTGTTGTAACTTGAGAGCCCAGCGCGTTAAACGGCTAGTACTATCTCTCAGCGAGAGCAGCCACCTGATGGCGCTATGATCAGTCACGAGGGTGAAGTGCACGCCTATCAAATAACAACGGAAATACTTGACAGCCCAAATTACAGCTAAAAGTTCAAGCTCTGTAGCTGAATAATTTCTTTCACTTTTATTTAGTTGTCTGGATGCGTAGCAAATTGGCCGCTCTTGACCATCAATAAGGTTAGCTAAAATTGCTCCTAGCCCCACAGAGCTAGCATCAGTGCTAAGAACGAATGGTTTGGTAAAATCTGGATACACTAAAAGTGGCTCTGTCATGAGTTTTTGTTTGAGTGTGAGAAAAGATTGCTCGCACTCGTCAGTCCAATTAAATGGTTGGTTTGCCTTTGTTAGTTGAGTTAGAGGTTTAGCTAAATCTGCAAAATTTGGAACATGTGTTCTGTAGTATCCACTTAAGCCTATGAATCCCCGTACTTCTCGGACATTTTGCGGTCGAGGGTACTGCTCAATAGCTTCTACCTTTTTTTCTAAGAGGTCTTACCCCTTCCTTGTTCAACATGTGGCCTAAATATTCTATCTCCTCAGTAGCAAATTTGCACTTTTGGAGTTTAACGCTTAGATTAACGTCTCTAAATCGTTGCAAAACGTCTCTGAGGTCATTAATGTGGTCGTCCAGGTTGGTTCCGAAAATTAAACAATCATCTAAGTAAATGAGACAGGTTTTGCCTCGTAAACCAGCTAGTGTCATATCCATAAGTCTCTGGAAGGTAGAGGGGAGTTTCGCAACCCCATCGGCATTCTTAAATATTCGTAACTTCCTACGTACTCTCCATCCATAACTGTGAAACTAGTTTTCGCACGACTACTTGGGTCCATTTCAATTTGATAAAATCCCTGGTTCATATCCAATGAGCTAAAATATCTGCTACCCCCGAGTTTATCAAGTGTCTCCCTAATGTCAGGGATAGGATAGTTTATAGGTGTTGTTACTTCGTTAATGGCTCTAAAATCAACTACAGCTCGATACTGTTGAACATTGTCCTCTCCTAGTTTCTTAGGAATTAACATGAGAGGCGAATTCCACGGAGAAGAGGAAGGTGCTATAATACCGTCCCTTAGCTGATTTTTAATTACATCATCTACTACAGGTTTCAAAGCATGTGGTATTCTATAAGGCCTTAATTTTATAGGTGCGGAATTCCCCGTGTCTATCTCATGTTTGACTACAGACGTACAACCCAAATTTCCGGTTCCCTCTATGCTGAAAATATCTTTGTACTCATAAATTACTTCTTTAAACTTTGATTTTTCGTCTTCACATAAATGACTGAGTTTTTCTTCTACAATGTTTCTAAATTTATCATCGCAACCCGAAAATTGATTTGTTAGCAACACTCTTCGACTTTCATCTTGACGACTAGAAAAATCACCGGGTTCATATAGTTTACTTAGCATAGCATTCCGGCTTATGGTCAATTCTTCTCCACTACAATTAGCTATCCTAGTTGGTACGCTTTGGTTCTTAATTTTCGCTAAAGATCTTGCAATGTAAACCCCATGAATTTTTACATCATTTGGCTCTGTCAATACAATTTTACCTTCCAATTTCTCTTTTAGATCATTACTTAATTTTCCAAGTTTAGCGGAAATAATAGTTTCACTTCTAGGTGGGAGTTTAATATCTTCTTTACAATAAACATACAAGGAATGACTATCTAAGCTAAACATGCACTCGTCATCTCGCAGCTGGTGTCCTTGACACGCACGCACCGAGTCCGGTGACGACGACCTTGCAAGCTGTGTTGTGCTGTTGACCCCAGTGTCACGGTTTGTAAATATCTCTAAGCCCCTGATTTTAATTGATTTACGGCTAACAAGGAGATCTATTTTTTCTTGCTCCATAATATCCAACCCTAGAATTGCAATAAAGCCCTTTGGCAGATCGGCTATAATAAAATTACTGTTAAAAGTGATCTGATTATCTAAAGTTACATCAACGTTACATTCTCCATAAACCTTCAGTTTATTTCCGGTTACCCCTGTGATACCTATGGTTGTAGGTTGTATTTCTCCTCTGCTTATACTCTTATCTAGTAGTGAAACTTGTGCACCAGAATCTAAAATTATTAAACCGTTAGTGTTGTTAATTTCACCCGACACCGCAAAATCTGAATTAGTGGTTGCTATACTGTGATTTATGAGAAGTGGCCTGCCTGCAATTATTTTGTTCTTTAATGGTGATAAACTTTTATCGGTATTATTGCACTCTAGTTCCGCCGATTTAAGTTGGATATTTTCTCTGATACTTAAACCTGATTGTTGTTGGTGGTGGGGGAGCCAGTGGCGGGCTTGGAACCCCCGACGGAGTTTGACGCTGCGGGCCGGTTGTTAACATTGTTAATTTGGGAAAATCTGCACATTTGTGCTGAATGTCCTCTTCTACCACAAATCTGACATTGGAGTACGGTAAAATTTTGGTTCCTTAATTTATATCTACATTCCTCGTCGGAATGACCGGATCTCTTACAGTGTGAGCAATATTTTGTTGCATTTCTTGGCAAGGCTGTTTGACTTCGATTAGAATTCGGGCTGTGGTAAGATGGAGAATTACTTACAAATGACCGATTATTATGATTAACAGGTCGGTTACATTGGAACTCATTTAGACGTCTTTGAGTGTTTTGGATTCTGCAATTTTGTGCAGAATGTCCAAATTTTAGGCAAAGTTGACATTTTAATGAATCGTGAGAAGGGCTGAAAAACACACCTTTGTTGTTACTGCGGAATTTATTTTCCTCCGAGGGTCGCATTTCCACGTTTCTAATAGTTACGGCTAGGGTCACGGCTTCTTGGAATGTTTTTGGGAATTTAATCCGGACTTCATGGCCTAATTCGCCAAGCAAACCCCGAGTGAACGCTTCCATCGTTCGACGATCGGCTTCTGTTTTCAGGGCCATGTCTACTTGTGGATTTTGAGTATGTCTTACAGTCTTAGAACCAATCTTTTTAACTCGGTCGGCATATTTTTCAATTGTCTCCCCTCGTTCTTGTCTCACGCAGGCAAGTTGCTCGAGATAATAATGCTCCGGGAACTTATCTCGGAACCGTAGTTCAAGTGCATTTTTGAATTCGGCCAAAGTGGCTGCGGATTTACAGGCTTCGTCCGATTTGGAGAAAGTAAGCGCTGTACCCGATAGCTTTAATTTTGCAACAGTAAGTTTATTGCTTTCGTCCCAGTTACTAATGTTCCCAACTTCATTAATTTGTGAAATAAAATCAGAAACAATTTCATCATTATCTCCACTGAAGGTGGGTAAGGCTGGTACAAGATCAAATGTGGGTTTTGCAGCTATCTGTTGGAAAAGTTTGCTCGCTGCCGGTAAGTGTTCATTGTTTCTGACAGTAGTTTCATTACAAGTCTCGGATGGTATTTGGTTAGTACTATTGGTATTAATTTCTGTAAAAACCTCTATCGAGTTAGACTTTCTCCCCAAATTTAAAGCTTCGTCCAACCCCATATACTTTGTTGGAACCGATTCACGACCTTTAACTTTAGTTGCCGAAAATTGCTCTTTCTCTCGCATTAACTCCTGTAATGCATTTTGAACCCTTTTCAACTCCTCTGCTAACGTGTTTATAGCTGTACTAGCATCAATTACCTGCAAGTCATCCTTCCAACCCGTCAATACCGAAGGCTTAGGTGGCGGAGGAGGTGGAGGGTCGCGAGGTGGCGTAGTTTTTGGCATTATTGGCGTTTGAAAAAAAGATGCCCCCGATGGCGATTCTCCTACCTTATCAATCCGTTTAAAGAAGTTTTGAAAATTACCTTGAATTAGTAATCTAAAATGCTCTAACTCTGGGCAAACTGTAACATCACGAGGATTTAAAACTACATCTGCGTCCTCAATCAGCTTATTTACAGATTCTTGCAGTGCGAGATCAGACTCTGCGATTTTAGCTAATTTTTTAAGAAACGCTCCTATCTTCCTCAATTCCTTTTGTGTAAGAGAGCTTTCTAATTCCAACCCGCAGTCTTTTATAAGCTTTGCTAAAGAGTTCTTATCAAGTTGATAAATGTCAGTGAGTAAAAGTTTGCTGAGTTTATCCATTTTCCACAAAAATACAAGTTTATTAAGTTGTAAATATTTCTAAATTGATGGTTTCTTTTTTTTATATAAATATGTTGAATTTGTGGTAACTTTGATGATTTTTTTTTTCAGAAAATATACATGATTTTAGAAAATCCTTCTAGCGTTTATCCCCTATTTGATGAGTGAGAAAAATATCTACCATCCTAACAAAAGCTTTAATATACAAATAAATCCGCCCTTTACAAGATATTTTATTATTCCTTCACGATTTCAGGTTTATCACAAGGTATACCGTCACTCTTATTGTCAATATTTTATTGTATAATAAACAGTGATATTATCGTTATTATTATTTATGTTGCAAGAGAATTGTTATTTAGTCAAAATTAATATTATTATTATTATTTGCGTTGTATGATCTAAGTAAATTATGAATCAATTATCTTTTAAACAAAATATTATTTACACTTCCAGTCATTGATTTACTACATTTCTAACACAGAATTAACATTAACCCTCAAGTCGACAGTTAAATTAAATTGACACAGGTGGAAATACATTTTCTATAACTATTATTAAAGTGATTTAGAGTTCGAGCTCACCAAGGTTTGAAACCAGGACAGCCACGGCCACCAGGGTGATGATGATGGTCTCCCGGTCCAAGTGTCCCGCGTTGCTGGAAGGCGATCGAGAGCTCCTGAAGTCAGTCGACTCGTGAAGCCGCATGTTGTAGAACAAAATTGAAGTACTACGATTGAGGTTGAAGTTCTGCGTCGTCCCTCTTCTTCCCCTCGGTGTCGTCTTCCTTCGCTCGTGGACGTCCGTAGATCTTCCTTCGTTTGTATGATGCGTCTTCTTCTTAAGCGTGGAAGGTCTTCGTATCCCACCGCTGCCACCAGTGTTACCACCCACTCATCTTGGGTGTAAGTCGCTGCCACCACTGCTCTCTTAATCGGGGAGCAGACCCGAATGTTCGTAAAGGGATCGGAAATTACATAATACTGTATAGACTTTAAAAGATTTGTAATTAGTGAGTTGATGAATCTACGTGAACATAATAAAAATAATAATAAACAATGAAGAGATGATAGTTTTGAACAAGTGATTTACATGAGGTCCTATGATTGAATGCCGCTGCACCTTCTATTGTCTCCAGTCCCCCACTTGTCTTGCGATCAGGTCGCTTCCGATTGGCCGCTCGGCCGAAGCGACGTGATAGCTGACTGTGCTAAACGATGTATGCCGAACAGAGCCGAGCTCCGCGGGTAAACGTTAAAGACAAAAAATAAATTTAATAAATATGGAAAATTAAAAATATTCTAAGTTATAATTATTATTCGTCACGACAAATGAGAGACCGTACTGTAACAGTTGTTAAGCTACAAAAAACACTATTGCTCATCCTTCGGTAGTACATGATTACGTAATGTTACTAATAACGTAATAATACCTTTTCTTCTTTTTTAAATTTAAACTATTTAAAACATACCAATAATTTTTAGAAAATTTAAATTTTATTTTTGATTCAAACTAAACTTTTCTCAATCCATAATGTTATCTAAAAGGTCAGTGGCAATATAAAATCTTTTCATCTTGATACAATTTTATATGTACCTTTACTAAGTAGTAATTAAATATTTACCTATAAACCCGGCGGGGGGGGGGGGTTTTGAATGGGGGGATTCAAAGAAATTGCAAAATGTTTCTGGAAATTCCCATAGTATGCAATTCTACTGTGACCGGGTTATTTACTTTTATCAAGTTACCAATAAGTTTTGTTTGGTAACCAATGCATTTTGCGCTTTTTACAATTGTGTTTATTTTTTTATAGTCATCTTGTTTAATATAATTGTAATTAGACGGTTATCTAGTTAATGAATTGTACATTTTGTGGTATCATAGATATTTTGGAAGCAAGTATGTCATATTCTTTTCTAGTTAACAAATTCCATTTATAAATAATTTTAGTTCTTAAAGTTGTCATTAATATATATAAAGTATATCATCAATGAATCTTCAATAACAATTTAATATTCTAAAAGATAGAATATTGTAAATTGCATTTGAAAGAATTTTGATTTGCTGATAATTTTGTCAACCAAGTGATGTTTATTGAATTCAAGAAAAATATACAATTATCTTTATTTGTTACAAAAATGTTTTTATTTGTAAGAAATATATGTTCTCATAGCTAAAATTTAATATTAATAAGAGATAAGGATATTGAAAATTATTATTTATAATACAATTTTGTCTCAAAATTAAAATTATTTTAAACACATTATGAGGTGAAACATGTTGCCTCACCCGTTTATTACATTGTATTCAGGGAGGTTTTATTCGACCTCTGTCCCCCTGAACGTGGTAGGTCAAAGTTCATCGTTTTGCATGTTAAGACAACACAATTAATTAATTAAGCGCGTAAAGAGACAGTAAGGATGAAACACCTAAAATGAGGCCTTAGAAATATTGATTTATTTATATGATACGACAACGTAAAGTTATGTTTTTCAACTTTTGTAGTTTGTATCTTTCGGGCAAAAAGTCATGGTTATAAAAAAAATTGTTCATGATAACATTTTTCAATAAATTTGACCTAAATAAAAATGTGGATTCTGACTTTTGTAACGCATGCAACAAAAAATTATTTTAGTGAAATGTAATTTCAATACTGTTCAATGTAAGCTCGTAGTGTAAATGTTAAAATGATAATGAAATTTTGCTAATGGTCTTCTCTACACAACCCATAATCGTCAGATAGGTCTAAGGACGTCTTTAAGTATGCTAGCTAGATAGCCGTCCTCCGCTACGGTGAAATTTGGGATGTTAAAATTGAAGATATCAAAACCATAACAAACTTCACACAGCTAACTATTAAAATGCTTCAAATTTTCACTAATTTTTACTTTTAAAAAGAATTACACTGGCCCAAATCTTAAGGAGCTATAGTACTTAACCATAAGGATGATAGTGCGTTAATTAAACTTCTGCGAATCTACGCTTCATTACCTTTAATTTGACACATAAATCGTGAAGAAAGGTTCAGTAGTTGATGGGAACTTAGCGTTTCAATGGTGTATTAATATATAGTATTATGGGTTCGGTAGCTTGCTACCTAAAGAAAACTATGAAGGATACAGATCTTTTTAAACGTAGGTTAAAGCCAGAAAAAAGTTTGATTAGTATATTTTTTTCACTAAAAATGTAATTTTTGTTATACAATAATATAAATATTGCGATTTCTTATATGTGGTTTACTACCTGATTTTCAATGCCTTATTTCAAAATACTATTAAAGGTTTCAAAATCATGAAGATAAACATTCTAGAATTTATTTCCAAGGTTGAGCGAAGTATTAACAAATTAAAGCATGTGGAGATGGGGACATGTTATCAAAAGAAGCTGCTAGTCAAAGGACTGTTTACAGGGTATATTATAAAGCAAAGCAACTTTTCCTTTATGGTTGATTCAAAAGATCAAAACATTATCAAAAGCAACTAACTCTGAAATCACAAAGTGAACTTCTTTTGGTAAAATTTTTAAGGTTAAGTGGTTGTTTAATGAAGCAGGTCATTAGCTGGTCATCTTAAACAAATTCATTATTTTTTTCATCATCAAAGGAAAAATAGATCACAGAAGAACACTTTTTATTAGAAACTACCTTAATTTAAAATTAATTTTCCGTTGCCACCTAAAGGATATTTTAAAATTCGATTTATTATAATTTTTTCGTTACTAAATGTGTTATTAACCATCTAAAATATGTTAATGTTTATTTTGGTAGCAATCTTACGCAACCTTACAAAAAATCATTGTATGCAGTAAAGAAGACCCTTCTTAAAGTGGATATATCTGGTTTGGCACTCTCACAAAATTATAAAATTATGTGTAGTAAAATAGGTATTAAAATGAATAAAATTAATTATCATAGGTATTGTTAACCGTACGAAGTTTAGAACACTTAGTTCACCCATTTTCAGTCACAGTACTACCTTATTTAGTGTTTCAATTTTAGTTTTTCCCGGATGTTACTATGCTAGGAAATTACAACTCACGAAAACATAGTTAAAAAATAAAAGATAACTGAATAGGCACAAATAATAAGAATTAGGGATGGATGTATATAAATATTTGCCGTGTATATAATATTTATGGATTTGTATAATATTTGTAGTATATAATATTTATGGATTAGAGGTGCGCTAAGCAATTACTTTTCAATACCCGTTACAACCGTTACAGATACTCCTCAGTACCCGGGTACAAAATACCCGATACAAATACTTGGTTACCCTAATAATAATAAAAGAAAAAATAATAATAATAATATTTATTCATAACAAAATTACAATGTTTGTGTACATTTAAAACAATACAACAAAAATTGAATATACAATCATAACTAATAGTTAAACACCCATTTTACAATACACATTTACACCCCGTCACCCTGCCTCACGTTTGTACTTTAACGGCTAATGGGTACTGCTGAGTTAGTAAATCATAATCACCTTATGACTACTAATCAGTTAATTTATTACCCTTGTATTTTCCTGGGTATTTATTTTTTAGCATACACTAAGTAACCATCCATTTTTTGTTTTGATAGGAAGGATGATAAAATTAGTAGTGAAGTGACTAACTCAACTTTAACAAATACTTAGAATAAACCGCAAAATGTATAATAGAGAGTTTTTGCAACATACGGTAAATCTTACGGTAAACGCTAAACGCTATTTTAAAGATGGCAAATTTACGTATATTACGTTACACAAGATAGTTCAACTGTATGAATGGTGTCTAATGGTTATCGATTGATAACCTTTCAACGAGTTTTTGTAACTTCAAGCAGCAAAATTACCTAAATCCGCCATTATTTAAATAGCGTTTAGCGTTTACCGTATTAATTTACCGTATGTGCAAAAGCTCTCTATTGTCTTTAAAAATGCCTGTTAATCTCTATATATAAATGCGAAATTCCGATCAACGCACAGCCCAAACCTTAGCACCTAGAAGCATGAGATTTTGCATACTTATTCCTCTTATAGCGTAGGCAGACAATAAGAAGCGATTTTACAAAATTCCCAATGGGCTCCGCCCCACAGAAGGTCAAAGTTAGCATGGAGTTCGTATAGGAAGAATAATTTGTTTGGGATTTTTGTTTACATTATCACAGATGAGAACTATTTGAAATTTCAGTAGTTGTCTGCAATTTATTTAATCATCAGCTGTTAGAAAAAAAGGTTACTAAGGTTATTTTCGGACGATATAAACATCATAGTTGTGTGTCAGTGAAATTAACCTAATTTATTGTCGCATTTAAGTTTTATAAACTTCTAACAAATGTGTGATTAGTATTGAAGAATTAAACTTAGTATTTATTGCATTTTAATTTTTAAGAATTTACGAAATCTTAGGAACTACCAAATGAATTTACTTGAAACTTTGAAAACATGTTTGTCTTACCTCTTAGGTGCTCACTAATAAATGATTTTGCAAAATTTCTTCTGGGCTCTGCCCCACATGCCTTCAAAATTACAATATAATGCTATCGACATGACCAAACTTAAATACTAACTAATAAACCTGTGGAGTTGAAATTTCTTTGATAATAGTTGCTCAATTAAAAAAGTATGTTTTTTACATATCTATTAGGGCTCCGCCCTACATAAGTTCACAATTTATATATAGCCTACGAGTTGAAATTTTACATGGACGATTCTCTTTCCTCATAAATACTCACTAAAAAACTGTTTTACAAATATAGTTTTTGAAGAACTTTTGGGATCCGCCCCACTGAACTTCAAAATTACTTTAGGGCCTCCGGTGTTGAAATTTGACATGGACTTTCCTCTTTGCTCATAGGTACTCACTAAGAAACGGTTTTCCATAAACATTGCTTTTTTTAATAATTTAGGGCTCCGCCTCACAGAAATTACCCTATGGCCCATGCTGTTGGCATTTGACATGGACGTTCCTCTTCTTCTCCTAGGTGCACAATAAGAAATCATTTTGCAAATTTTCTGTAGGGGTCCTCCCCACAGAACCTAAAACTTGCTATAGATCCTAAGGGGTTTAAATTTAATGTGGATTTTTAGTTTTGGTAATAGGTACTCACTAATAAATGGTTTTGTAAATATAGTTTTTTAAGTACTTTAGGGCTCCACCCCACATGACTTCAAAACTAATTCGCCCTGGATTACTGGGTTGAAATTTGACATTGAAGTTCCTTTTTGCTCATAGGTGTTCAAAATGAAACTATGTCGCAAATTTCCTTTAGGGCTCCTTTCCACAAATCCTCAAAATTACCATAGATCATACGGGGTTGAAATTTGACGTTTTTGTTCCGGTTTACTAATAGGTGTTCACTAAGAAACAGCTTTGCAAATATAGTTTTTTATGTTCTTTAGGACTCCGCCCGAGATGACTTCAAAATGACTATAGGGTTTACGGGGTCGAAATTTGACATGGCCATTCCTATTTGCTCATTGGTTCTTATTAAGAAAAGGTTTTGCAAAATTCCTTCAGAGCTCTTCTCACACTAATTCATTGTTTGAATGTTCTTAAGGAAGAAGTTTTCGTTACTCTATTTTATTACCTATAAAATTAATTAAATCACACGGGCGAAGCCGTGACGGGCAACAGCTATAGTAAGATTCACGAATATAGTCCGATGAGAGTCGATCCATTGTTGCCAAATTTATTCTGAAACACATTTTTCTACTGTATTACACATGGTAAACAAAACCACAAATGACAACATTGCAGGGCAAGAGGGGGTGAGGGGGGACACAGCTGTTAAAATTTCCATCGGACTATTTTCGTGCATCTTACTATAGTAACAATATAAAATAAACATTGAGTAAAAACCAACGTGAAATACTTCTTGATTTCGAACACAGGACAACTCCATATTTTAATATTGAAACTATGAAAAGAACAGTTTTTTATCACAGCTGACACTTTAAATTTTGCTTTTACACATTATAGTAGGGCCCACCAGGTTAACCGAGCCTTGCTCGTTGTTTTTTATTCACTTTTGTTATAGCGTCATGGTAAGCTGTTAAAAAACGGTAATAAAAAAAAAAAATGAGCTGAACCTGGCAAGGAGTGAGGGCAGCGAACGAGCTCACCTCAAGGACAAAAAATCTCAAGTTGGCATTGCGAAGCATGCCGGGTCAGCTAGTATAATATAATTGTAAAATATATTAAAAACCCTCAGATATTTCATTACTATCAACATTGATATTTATGCTATGTTATCCATTTAACAGTTAACTGGCGAAGTATTCGTTAAAGTTACAGACAGTTTTGGGATCTCTCTCTCCGTTACGAGTATTATGCCTGCATAAAGTATCTGTAACGGGCATCTCTTGTTGATTCATCGTTACAAGTGTCTGTACCTGCCTGAAGTAACTGTAACGGGTATATCCGTTATCGAGTAAAAAAAAATTTGCTGGAAGTATCTACAAAATACCCGTTACAGTTATTTTGAATTACCTCTCCTATTTATCGTTTATGATTGTAATGATTATGATGAAGGTAATGATTTCCAATGGATGTCCTCTAATAATAGCAGTCTCTGTAAAGCGTGTATGACTACCGACTTCTCTTACTAAACATGCCAGCTCTGGGTAGCTTTTGAGTAATTAGTTTATACTTTATGAGCTTTTTTGACAGTTATTGTGAAAGGATTGATTTTAATAGAAGTTAGTGAAACAAGAACTACCGGCAGCATTTTCTTAGACCTGACTTATAATTGCAACTGCATAGTCTGTAGGTTGGAGGTGACTAGTGGATGACCCGAAATATGTCTCAACATGTAAGCAATATTTACATCTTTAACCTAAAACTAAGGTTTCATTTTTCAAGCGATATGTAAATATGTACATTTATATTTTTTACCTTAATTGCTATGTACAAATATAGAAACTAACGTCTGTTTATACCACAAGATATTTGCTTCGATTAAATATCATTCGTTTATATGTACCAATGCACGACAATGTTAGAAAATTATCTTGCCCACCTCGTATAGTTTATTATATGGTTATTTGTACAACAAAAATAGCCTCAGCTTGACCAAAGTGCAGGCATAAATTACACCTAGCCTTCAAGATATTTACAAATTCAGATTCCAGAAGTTATGGCAGAAGTAAAACCAACCATAAAGCTACGTTGTTGTAAACTATCTGAAATATCAGAGGTAATTTTATTGCTTTGTCAAAGCCTGTGAAGTAGCCGAGTGAACTTATAAGTTGTTGTAAAAATAGTCTACATACAATTAGTTTTATAGTTTAATGTTTTATTTTAACTAAGCATGTTTTTTTCCGCCATTGTGTCATATAATATAGTGTAATACTCTTTATGTTCTCATACACACAGATCACGAAAACTGCTTGAACGATTTTCTCCTAACTATGGCAATACCTAGTAACGGGACAAAAATAATATATAAACAGGTACCTATTTTATTTTCCTATAAGCTTTAATGAAAATTCTAAAAAATTAACGTTATCCTCCTGGAGTTATGAAACAAAACGAAGAAAAATAATTAAGACAGCTGACTCAACCCAATGCAATGAATTACCGAATGCTACTTACTAAGTTATAATAAAACCAATTTATAATTTGATTTTTATCGTTCTTTCTTTGATCTTTTAGATCAATAAAAGTCAAGTAAAAGGATGAAACAACCAAGAATTTGTAGACTTTTAATTTAGTTTGCAAACAAATTAATTATTAACAATGATAAAATCAGCTTTTGACCGTAGAATTAGAATCCACGTGTTACAGATTTAACATGTAGTTTAACAAATGTTTCTTAGAGTGCAGAACTATATCATTATATTTGGCTACTTTGAGACAGGGACCTCACATAGTGGATATTTCAACCTGAATATGAATAAGAGACGAGTGTAGGATGATTGTGGCGCGATCTTGTAGTCTTGTTACTAACAAGGCCGACATTCTCCTTAGACAGGGCTGTTAATTAATAGCCTAACAGCTAATGGTATCTAGAAACCTACAGTTTAAGGTGGATCTGAACCACAATTTCGACCTCTTATATACGAATTGGTCTAATTATGAGGATGGTCTTTATGGATAAACTGGTATTCACTAATTCGAACGTTAGTCCCCACTTGGGAATACCGCATCCACAAGATATCTATAACTATCCACAATTCGTGACCTCCAAGTAGTTGGATTACAGGACAAACCTGTAAGCTTACATATCAAAACGTTCCTATAGGCGAGGGGGCTGAGTGAAAGAGCTTGTCTGAATAAAAACAAGCCTTTTGTGCTTGCCCATTTAGTGCTTTATCATTGACTGGTATCATTGCTATAAATAAATACGGTACATAATTTTACATAAAAACGCTCGGTTCCAAGGTATTAAATATTTAAACGCCTATAAATTCGAGATTGAGTAGTTAGTAAAAACAATAAAAAAGGTGGTATAAAAGGTATGTAACCTTTTTTGTTATGAAATCTATAGTTCAGATGGTAAATTGATTTAGATATTTTTAGATCAATTTAGATTTGCCCTACCATGATTCTTTTTTAATGACAGCCTTTCCCCTCTCACCCGACAATGCACCCGAAATATGTCTCAACATGTAAGCAATATTTACATCTTTAACCTAAAACTAAGGTTTCATTTTTCAAGCGATATGTAAATATGTACATTTATATTTTTTACCTTAATTGCTATGTACAAATATAGAAACTAACGTCTGTTTATACCACAAGATATTTGCTTCGATTAAATATCATTCGTTTATATGTACCAATGCACGACAATGTTAGAAAATTATCTTGCCCACCTCGTATAGTTTATTATATGGTTATTTGTACAACAAAAATAGCCTCAGCTTGACCAAAGTGCAGGCATAAATTACACCTAGCCTTCAAGATATTTACAAATTCAGATTCCAGAAGTTATGGCAGAAGTAAAACCAACCATAAAGCTACGTTGTTGTAAACTATCTGAAATATCAGAGGTAATTTTATTGCTTTGTCAAAGCCTGTGAAGTAGCCGAGTGAACTTATAAGTTGTTGTAAAAATAGTCTACATACAATTAGTTTTATAGTTTAATGTTTTATTTTAACTAAGCATGTTTTTTTCCGCCATTGTGTCATATAATATAGTGTAATACTCTTTATGTTCTCATACACACAGATCACGAAAACTGCTTGAACGATTTTCTCCTAACTATGGCAATACCTAGTAACGGGACAAAAATAATATATAAACAGGTACCTATTTTATTTTCCTATAAGCTTTAATGAAAATTCTAAAAAATTAACGTTATCCTCCTGGAGTTATGAAACAAAACGAAGAAAAATAATTAAGACAGCTGACTCAACCCAATGCAATGAATTACCGAATGCTACTTACTAAGTTATAATAAAACCAATTTATAATTTGATTTTTATCGTTCTTTCTTTGATCTTTTAGATCAATAAAAGTCAAGTAAAAGGATGAAACAACCAAGAATTTGTAGACTTTTAATTTAGTTTGCAAACAAATTAATTATTAACAATGATAAAATCAGCTTTTGACCGTAGAATTAGAATCCACGTGTTACAGATTTAACATGTAGTTTAACAAATGTTTCTTAGAGTGCAGAACTATATCATTATATTTGGCTACTTTGAGACAGGGACCTCACATAGTGGATATTTCAACCTGAATATGAATAAGAGACGAGTGTAGGATGATTGTGGCGCGATCTTGTAGTCTTGTTACTAACAAGGCCGACATTCTCCTTAGACAGGGCTGTTAATTAATAGCCTAACAGCTAATGGTATCTAGAAACCTACAGTTTAAGGTGGATCTGAACCACAATTTCGACCTCTTATATACGAATTGGTCTAATTATGAGGATGGTCTTTATGGATAAACTGGTATTCACTAATTCGAACGTTAGTCCCCACTTGGGAATACCGCATCCACAAGATATCTATAACTATCCACAATTCGTGACCTCCAAGTAGTTGGATTACAGGACAAACCTGTAAGCTTACATATCAAAACGTTCCTATAGGCGAGGGGGCTGAGTGAAAGAGCTTGTCTGAATAAAAACAAGCCTTTTGTGCTTGCCCATTTAGTGCTTTATCATTGACTGGTATCATTGCTATAAATAAATACGGTACATAATTTTACATAAAAACGCTCGGTTCCAAGGTATTAAATATTTAAACGCCTATAAATTCGAGATTGAGTAGTTAGTAAAAACAATAAAAAAGGTGGTATAAAAGGTATGTAACCTTTTTTGTTATGAAATCTATAGTTCAGATGGTAAATTGATTTAGATATTTTTAGATCAATTTAGATTTGCCCTACCATGATTCTTTTTTAATGACAGCCTTTCCCCTCTCACCCGACAATGCACCTTAGTCTTATCTATGCAGTGATGTTTCACATGAGTATAAGTAATAAATATGTAATTTTAAATATTAGTTTAGTTTGTAAATACCTTTTTGTATCACATGGAATTATTTGGTAATATTTTGTAGTGGATTACCAGGAAACATTACGACTCCCCTAAACAGTAAACAACAACCCTCCACCCCCCGGGATAATGAACTTCCCGTAATGTGCGTTTGTCTCGGGTAAACTAATTAATTACCGCCACTCACTTAAAATATCATTTTCAAGTCTTATAAACTTCCCTCCACCAATACATTTTTCGTCGTTTGTAAGAAGATTGGTTAAACTTGTTTAGATAATGAAGGAGTTATTTAATTCAAAATATGAATTTGATTTCTGTAATATTTTTATTTAACAGTTGTTCACACAGATTAATAATATTCAAATTGTTTCAGGTAAATGAAATGGTGCATTGAAGAAGGGGTTGTAAGTAGAAGTATTATTTTTAACTTGAATGTATGATTTATAGTCCTAAAATAATTATAGTTTGCAATTTGTTATCAGAGAGTTTTGGAAATGTTTGTCGTTTAAGTATTAACCAGAATAAATTGTCCTTAAAACACTGTTAAATACATAAAAAAATCGTTTATACCTATTCCAACTGTAACAATTAAGTAAGTTGTATTTATAATCAGCCCTAAAGCGTACAACCGCGTAAAGGATTGAACATTGTGTTTACTTTATAGTCATCCATTATGTATTCTGTTTTTTTTTTTTTTTTTTTTTTTTTTAACGAAGCCCACGATTTAAAATAAAAAGACTTAGGTCGAGACAATAAAAAATAGCATATAAACATATGTCCAAAAATGCTTCGTTATGCCGCTATCCACCACTTTGTTTTTTACTCATAATAATTTCTATTTATTTGACGGTTTGTTGTATTTAATTCATATTTAGCATGAACCTTTATAATACCAATGTCCATTTTCAGGAAAAAACTTATTTTGGTCAGATGTGTATTTTCAAAATTGCGGCCATTTAAAATTTTTAAACTTAAATATCTCAAAATCGGTAGATGTTATCAAACTAATATAAATAGCAAAAATGATGAAAAATTAAATTATCTAACCAATAGTATCAAGTTTGTAAGTATATGACAACAAATAACGTAGTTATTAAGATTTATCTTCTAAAATAACCTAAATTTGCATGCATTTTAATAGAAAATCAATGATTGTATGCATAAAAGTGGCAATTACACCGTTATGTGTTGTTCGACCCTTACAATATTGATATCATTAGTTAGGTAATTTTTTTGTCAACTTTTTTCTCACTTGTAAAGTTTTTATAAAATTTACCGGTTTTGAGATATTTGAGTTTAAAGTTTTAAAATGGCCGTCATTTTGAAAATACTAATTTGACAAAAATAATTTTATTCCTGAAAATGGACATTGGTCTCATACAATTTCATGCCAAATATGAATTTAATACAACATACCGTCAATGAAAGAAAAATTATTATGTGTAAAAAACAAAATGGTGGCTAGCGGCTTTAGAAAGTATTTTAGGACATATGTTTATATGATTTTTTACTGTCTCAACCTAAGGAACATATATACAATATATTTCCAGGTTGTTCGGAAACACACTGTATTTTATTGTTATTATTATTTAGTACAAAGTTAACCTTTTTGCAGGATTTTTGTAATATTTTTAGTTTTGGTGTGCAATCACACCAACATTAAAATTTATATAATTTAATGCTGTCTTTAGTAAACTTATTACTTCTTAAAGTTGCTTTGTTATTATACATGATAAGTTGTTTTTATACCCCCCAATTTTCACATAATAACAGAAATATTACTGCAGAGGATTTATTTATCTACTTATAACAGAGGATAACACTTAATATATACAGGGTGATGCATGTGAGAAGGACGGTTTTAATTAAATACTACTTATCGAATTAAAAAATTAATGCAACTTTATATTTTAAAATAAAAGATCATTTTATTTGCCATTTTACTTAACAATGTTTATTACCTGCCATTTCAGTTTATTGTGAAAAATGAGGTCGCCAATGTGATGTTCATCATTTACAATTCTGCTATTCCCGCAGGGTAGATGGTAGTAATTGGTCAGTGGGATGAAGGTTTTGAAAAGTCCTGCATCGAAATAATGGACATAACATCAGGGACCTTATTTTGAACAGTTAACTAAAATGGAAGGTAAAGGGTTTTGTTAGTTAAAATAGCGACAAATGAGCTTTGATCTTACGGATATAAAGGTATTTTAACAGTGGCTGAGTATTATTCCATTAAAAACCGTCCATCTCCCTTTTGTCACCCTGTACATTAGAAGTCGCACATTTTGGGACTCTTAAATTTTAAACAGATAAGGTAACATAGAATGGCAAGAACGCAGAGGTTCCATTAAAAACCGTCCATCTCCCTTTTGTCACCCTGTACATTAGAAGTCGCACATTTTGGGACTCTTAAATTTTAAACAGATAAGGTAACATAGAATGGCAAGAACGCAGAGGTTCTCCAGGTTTAACTCGTATTTCTTAGAGGAACGCCTGGAAGCTTTCTGGAACTCAAGGTCACGTCTCCGAGCATCGGTACTTGTCAAGTTCCTTGTGCAGAGCCAACAGTACAGAATACTCTTGGTCCAACACTAGCTCTTCCAGGTATACCGCAACTGCTTGCACGCACCACATCCTCTGGCACTCTGACGAAGTACCTCAAGCTTGACTTTGACATCAACATTTTCTTTTTACTTTCTACAAGGAGTATACGCCGTGAAAATAACCAAAAGTGTATCTAAGAACTTAGACGAATATAACACATGTAATAAGAAGAATAACTAGTCACTTTATAATAATAATTACTTCAAAAAAAGTGGTTGCAAACTAAACAAGAGGAGCATTAGATTGTTTACATTTTTATGGGATCTGTTTGAAAAATTAAATTCCTGCAATTAGTTGCAATAAATGTTTAAATTTATGAAACATATCTTGGATGTGTTTTTTGTTTCCAATTTATTATTCCAGATCGTGGTTTAAGTTTAAAAGAAACACCCCGTTTATTCAAGCTTAGTTAGTACTTATATTCTACTAAGTTTATAAAGTTATGACGACTTAATATAAAGCGGTATCTATTGAATAAGGCGCAATGTTAATGTCAGTTTGACTGATGATCCAGAACTCGGTTTTGCTGCCCCCCTTGTAGCCACAACTGTCCGTCGCTGTGTGAGGTGCAATATCTGATAGAAGTAGTGATTATTAAATAGGAAGGATGGGAATAACAACACAATTTTTTTATCATGTAAAAATGTTTGGCGTTGCAGTGATTTGAACTAAACCGTTAATGTATAACAATTTAGTTTTTCTTTTGCCTATTTAGTAATTGAGTAGTATGTTTTAATGTATAGTCCGATTGAACAGACCATGGTCATTTTGGTGTCGATAGGTTTCTGGCACTTAATAAATAATAAAAATATATGTTTAATAGTCTAGGTTACCCTTTACTCGAAATCAAGCAGCTCCGTTAAGATACTGATACAAATTTCCATTTAAAAAGAAATTCTCGTTAACTATAACAAGTTTTGGTAAGCCTCTTTTTTGTGTACAATTTGTCATCTTTACCTAGATGACCGTAGACTTTCATATTTAGGGGCTTTAGCCCTAGAGATTTAGTGGAGCCGATGCCCCTAATTAGCTGATATTAAAAATTATTCAAGTAGTGAGAGTTAGAAATTAGATGAATGAGGTATCTTCACCGAAAAATTTAATGATAAATTTTAATTCCACGATACAAGTCTAGTGAGGACGTTTGCCTGATCCGATGGCCTCTGAATCCCAAATCGATATAGTATATTTTTTCAAACATAAATTTTAAAAGTAAAAACCATTCCATCATATAGTATTTGAGTGAAGATCACTAACTTATTAGTATAACCAATATTGTAGAGTTTTTTATTAATTAATGTGACATGTCCGGTACTCAGCACCCATGTCACAACTAAAACACTTTAAATGCATTAAGTATACACCTAGATTATAAAAATCATTCAATTGTCTTAGTTGGTCGGTTAGATAATGATGGTTCGTAAGCTATTAATTTTTTAATCAACCATAAGTTGAACAAACAGTGGCTCTTATAACTGGTTTTATTGGCAATACTATCACTATCACTAAATTTTCAGTAGCGACGGCTGGCTGTAACTATCGGACCATCTTCACTCATTAGGTGTCAGACGAATATAGTTTTTAAATAAAACCATACACTTGTTCTAACGAAAACAAAACAGACGTATTACGAATCCCCAGGCTCTTCTTTGGAGGACTTTTTACAAAATTTCTCATTTCCTGGTATCATTTTTGACACTCTGCTATGTTTTCTGTGTTTCCTGATACCAAGACCTTTAGTTTTAAACCCTTCCCATCATTTAACGAATTGTGAGAGGCTAAAAATTTTGCTGCACACTTGATGCAGTTCGTTAAACAGTGTATGGGCCAACTCTGTCTCTTTGGCACAACCATGGATTTCTCCGGTGTTCTGTGCTTACTCTTTACACCTGTAAAGCTTGAAAATTAATCACTTTCCTTACCAATGTTAATAAAATGGGTCAGATACGAATTTTAAGGGTTTGTAGAGCCCTTCCGTTTAGATGTATAGTTGCCAACCCACTATAGATACAATTTCAATCCGAGCTCTATCCGACACATGTCATTAATTAAATCAGTTGAAACTGTAGAAGGAGTTCTTTGTACAAAAAAACCCTATCGCGTATTAAATATGTATCGATTTTAATGAAAACTAAACATTTTCAGCGCCTTTAAAAATGAATGTAAGTGAATTTCTTTAGTGCAACGATGTTTATGTGAAATAGTTGTTGTTAACAAAGCAGAAAAGTATAAGTTCATGAAAATTGAAGGATGAAAACTAAGATATAGTTATACTGAAGCCAGCAAAATTAATATTATTTGTTAGCTGACAATAAAGCAGAGTTTTGGTTATTATCTCTAGAAAAAATTACGTATTATTATTTACCATATTTTAATTTATTTAAATTTAATCATTTTAGATTAATATTCACATAATTACATAATGCATAATAAGATAGCTTACTTGTATAAATATTTACAAGGCTGAAGGGATTGTAAAATGATTAAGTTTGATTAATATGTTGTCAGGGTTTAAAAAGATTCTCTGCGTTATAAAAAATTAGTGCGATAAAACACTACACATATTTATTTTATTGAATAGTTGCCCCACAAAACTTTTCATAATTCATACGACTTCTCTAGTTATACATTACAAATATATGTAATTTCTTTTCAAGATGCCGCATACCTTACTCAAAAGTATTACAAAGGAAGGTCTTAAAATTTACCCTTTGTTCTTTCAATGTAGCTGAAAGCTTTTCGGTGTCTTACTCATCTCAGTACTCATCGGAATCTTTCAAAACTTTCTTCAGATTACATAAAGTATTTGTTTTTTCTTCTATGGTATTCACTTATATTCGATATGTTATGACTAAATTTATAAATAGGACAACGATTAAAGCTTTCTACATATTTAATTTTATCTTAAATACAAGAGAAATAACTTAATTTCCATACCCATATTTTCCATCTATTGATCCTTAACGTTATTTGTGTTTATAAATAATGGATTTATCCGTCTTTATTCAACAATTCATATTGAGTAAAAGGAATATTGTAGAAATGGGTGACGAATTTAAATATTGTCACAACTTATCAGTAGCCTACTTTGTAATAATTTCAATAATGTAATGGGAAAAGTGTGATTATAACCAAACTATGATTGAGTGTTCATTTTATTATCCTACTTATAAAACTAACCTGTATTAGTAATCGGTCGTTTTTCATATTTAGTTAAATAATAAAATAAAATGACAAAAATACAATGTTTTCGCGCAATAATACTTCTCGGTGTGGACAAGTCTAATTGTCAACGCACATACTATGAGCACATTATATGTTTTTGTTATTATTGACGATTTACGAATAAAAAGTAAAAAAATATTCTTTATTAGTAAATGATCTTATTAAACAAAGTCGGTTTAATGTTTAAATTTTGTTAAATATAAACACACACCCCATAAAAAGATTTTTCTCTGATTCCTTGATTCATCTTTTATTTTACAACTGCCAGGCTGCTATACTTCTAAGATTTTGCTAGGAAATATTCAGTTAAGACATTTTGTCAGATTTAAACCAACTATCTGAAATATACTTTAAAATAAATATTAATAGTGTAGGCTGTCTTAAATGATTTATTTGTAATATTTAAAAAAATTAGTGTCTTAAAAGTGTAATTAAACATCGTTATAAGGATTTTTAATTGAACTTTTTTAATTAAAAGAAATACACACAAGGAAAGACATCAATCGCCAATTATAGTGGGTTGTACATCATGGTATGATTTCCAACTTTTCTTACAAAAGATATACTATAGTATACTCCGACGAGTTTATTAACATCACTATTCGATCGTTGTAGTTTTAACATGTTGACTGTTGAGAAGATTTTTGTAAGTGTTCTTCGAGAAGGGCCACGTTATATAAAACCCTTACTGTATATCAAGGAAAATAAAGGTATGAGAAAGGACAGAAAATAACAATCATAGAAATAACGATGCAGACGGACATCTCAAGCTCCTGGAAAGGGGCACAGGAAGGATTGAAACGACCTTACTCGTTATGTCCGAAAATATGAAAACGACTTGAGAACCGTAAAAAATAACATTAAGTGATATTATTAATGTAATGTGTATAGGAAAATTACGGAATAACGTTTAGTGTTGAAAATTGAGAAATAATTATTAAATTAGTCTAGTTTAAGATGTTAGTATTGGGAAAAGTATGATTCTGAACTACAAGTATAATATATTAAATAATCTATAATTATTTATTATGGTTTAAATGTGAATCTGTCTTTAGCTACAACAGTTGAAATACTATTTTAAGCTATAGTCCATATCATGGACATTCGTAAAATAGTATGTATATTTATTTGTATTATTCTCAAGTCCAAAATATAATAGGAATGGAACTATATGTTTAATGTTATGTTTTGCCTCATAACTTTCCTATGCATGCCCGTTTTTTTCTTTTTTCTTTTTTTTAGAAAATTTGTGGAAATATATTTAACTTCAGGGTGTGAGACCTGATACTAAAGAAATCTTTTCCTACCGCCGCATGGCTGCATGGAAATAATTACCGATGCATTGCCACACCTGTAACCCCTATGCAAAACAGTTCATTTCCGGTTTCCGTTTCTTTCCCGTTCTAGAGCGGCAATGATTCTTTACCGCACGCTAGATCAAACAGCAATTTTAAATCAGCTGTTATTACAAACCATGCTACTGCTGTTATTCATTGTTGTCGTTTAGTAATTGCTTCTTTTTTAGTTTGAGGCTATGTTTGATAGTTAACATTATGTACCAACAGAAACAAATAAAAAATAATCTAAATTCCATTTTGTATACAATAAAACATGTAATATGTAACAATTATGTTGGTAGGAAAAATATTGTGTGTATTACGAGCGCAAATAGTCATTGCCGCTCTCGAATTGTTTGGCAGCACTCAGCTGACGCTTCGTGCGGCCATCTACAATTCTCGGGTGGCAGTGACGTACTTTACGCTCGTATTACACAAATAGCTATTGCGGTAAATAATAATGGGTTTTTTACTGAATTTGGCTTATATAATAATGTTTGGTTTAACCACCTTTTGTAGCCTATTTTAGCCTATTCAATAAAAATCTAAAGGTGCAACATTATTCCATGTTAAAATGAACTTTGTGGTCAAGACGTTGTCTAATAACCCACAACGAGGTTAGCAAAAGGCCAAGTGGCAGGCTGGCTAAGTATTAATTCAATCACCGGACACAGACAACAAATTACCAAACTACCTTTCCAGTGGTCCATTCTTGTTACGGTGGCTTTGAAGTTCTTCTCTCTTTGTTATTTGCAAACCTTTGTTTCACCATTGAAAACTTAGTCCTTTGAGGCATAAACTTCGGAAACCATGCTTTTAATCGTAGATGTTTTTAAATATAGTTGTTCCTTTTTATCATTACCGATCTTACGATGCTGATTACAAAGTTGTGAAAATAAAATTAGATCAATAATATCATTCTGTAGCATTATAAATTGTTAACGTCCTATGTTATTGTAATATAATGTTTATATTTTATTAATAAAATTGGAAAATTGCTTTACACGTAGAATGTCTACATTGTTTGAAACCTTGATCGATTAATCAGTCACAGTCGTGTATTAACAAATCAAAATAAAAGCATGTAAAATATTGAACATTATTAATAATACAGAAAATGATCAGTCAGTCATAACGAAAATTAATACTACATAAACAAATTTCTAAAATAAAATGTTTATGAGCTATAATAATTAAATGCAGGATTTACCAAAACCATAAAAATCAATTATGCCACTACGGCAAATGATTGTGTCCATAGTTAAAAGAAAGCCTGTTTTAAATGACAAACTCGTTCACGAAAAAAGGCTTTTGGCCAAAAGTCATGTTTGTAAATTACATTTTCCACCCAAGACGGAAGAGTAAACCTTGAAAAAAATATCCTTATGATTTATAGACTTGATGCTTTACACTTTAAAAGATTCCTTACTGACCCTAAGGATTAGAAACGATTCTATCACACTTTGTGCCATGAGATATCCTATAAATAAACATAAACGTATTTTTCTTTGAACTTTTTAGGTTAACATCATTATTAACATCAGTACCTCTAAATCCTCCATGTAGATGTAGTTTTGTTTATTTTGTAAAAACCTCGTCCCTATTTAAAAATAAAACTTATATTATGTATGACAATTACTTATAAAGTATGACAAACCATACTTATAAACGATGTAAAAATTAAGAAATAGAAGAAATTCATTTTTTTACAAAAAAACCTTTACGTTTGACATGTATGTGAGACTTATACGTTTGATTTATTTTATTTTAAAAGAAAGCTTTGATCTTAAATGCGCTTTCGATGTTTCGTTGCTCTTTGTCAGCACAGCACAATCTGTCCCAAAATATGTTTGTGTTTCCTGACAACAGAAATAAATTTACAGTTTTTTTATAAAAAATATGTTTAGTTAAAGAAACAACATTTTAATGTTAAATATTGTTGGTTTTAAAAGAATATAATTATAAAAAGAAAGTTTTTTTTTAAATATACAGCTATGTTTTTTGTGCAATGTACCTTCTCCGTTTAATTACTCTATTTTTAGGATTTATGATATTTTCAAGAACTTTTAAAGTCATCTAGGTATCAGTTTATATATTTTTGGTGGCTAGATTTGTTTTAATAAAAAACGCAAAAAAAGAAATAAATAAAAATTGGTCGACTTTAAAGACTTTTTAAATATTTCCCGGAGCAAAAAAAAAATAAATAAAATAAAAATATATCTTTTCGGAACTAACTTTTTCTAATTAAATTTGACTTGAAACCCTGTTAAGAAACAAATACTTTGATAACCTCAACTATGACTCTACGTTACTTTGTTTAAAAAAAGTTGGAAGAACTTATGTAAAATAATGAATGTAATTTTAAATAACAGCGAGCTAATAATAATTTTAACAGCTCTTTTGTTCAAATGTCATGCTTGTAAAATGCAAAAAATACGTAATTTAGGCAGTAACGTACGTAAAGTCTTGGGCTCCACCCATAAAGTAACAGTCATTTTAATTTTGTTGTCTTAAATCTCGTTTTCTCACATCTACAAAACTTATTTTTAATTTTTAATATATTCTTAGAAAGTACACAAAATTGTCTACTATAGTATATAAGACTTGTTTATCCCGATTAAGCTCTCCTAAAATCTACTTGATATAAAAATTGTGGAAAATTATGAAAAAAAGACATCATAACTTGCTTGAAGAAATTGTTTTTATTGGTTAAGCTGCAAACTGTCAAAAACCAACAAAAATACTCTAAACTTTATAGTGATATACTAGATGTGACCTTTCTTATTTACCCTAGGGCATAAACATAATTATTAGCCGTTTTACATGAAATGTAATTATCATTGTTGGAAATACAGGATGAAAATTAAGTCTGTGACTCATTTAACTCATTCAATAAGTTTTACACCACAACAGATAAAAATGCCTACTTCCACAAATCATTACTTATAATAATAATCTACTTATGACACAACCTACAGGATGGCTCATCTAGCTCTGGGGGACTGCCCACTAGGAGTCAGTCCAAAATCTTAAATATAAGAATAGGTTAATGTCTACATTAAATGAAAGGCCTTACTTGGTGGAGTATAATGCGGCAAACTGCACTTCAAATTGATGACCGAGGCGGAAATGTTAACTAAACTTTCCATTAAGATTATATAACAAAAACTTAATGCAATATCTTAATGCAATATCTTCGACATATCTTTTTATGGGTGGGGTTATAAACATACTGCTCTAAATATTAAGGCGTTAAATGTTATGTATGATGTGATAAAATCTGATGAATTTGTTTAAAAACTTGTTTATGGACGACCCTTCAAGGAAGCTCCCATGTTCTGTTAATTGGTATAGGTATTTCATTAGGTATTTAATGAAAAACAGGTCAATAATTAGGCTATGTTTAACACCAATTCTCACCTCTTAGGCAAATAAGGAAGATTACTTATCATTTTAAAGCTTTGAAAGTGGGGAGTTTTTTGCGGTATTTGAACAGTTTGTAAGTTGACACATAAAAAAGGTCTTTGACATTTTATAGTGCCATTTTTCTTGGTTTTCGAAAAATTGTTTTTAAGTAGGTTTCACAATGCTTTAAGGTGCCATAATTCAAATTCATTCAATACTCTAGAAGGAACTTTTGTGTACTTTTTAAAAATGGCTAATAAGTTTGGTAAATTTAGATAAAAAACTTTTATGGACATTGTGGAGAACTTTTAAAAAAATAGGAAAAGGTCTGTTACTGGAAGGTGGAGTCCCACACTACAGGCTGGCCCCCTGTATGCGTAATACATTTTTCCTGTCTCACCCTGAAAAAAATACAAAACATACACAGAATTCAGTATGAGCCAAGTGTTAAATTGACAAATACTTCAACATCAATATTTAACTCATCAGGAATAGTTTTTCATTATTTAGGGGTCAGTATTAAAAATGCTTATTATAATATAAACTTCAAAGAATGGTAAACATTTATTATAATAAAGGTACGCCTTAAGTTATAATGAAGGTTACAACGTTTAAAACAAAGAAGATTTGAAGTCCAAAAATTAAATGTTTTGACTTATTTCCTATGGTTATAGTCTACATAGTAGATTTTCTATTATTTTACAAAAATTGCCTACCCATTTCCAACGTAATCTTAAACATAATACCAAAGAATGTTGGTCAGCAAAACCGGAATTTCTCACCTCGCTAACTTCAATCTCTGCAGACAATGGCGATACTGCTTCATTGTTGTTGTTTTGCCTCTGGTAACGTCTTGTTTTACTGCGTTTAGCTGGGAGTTTTTTTTTACCGACGAAACCATAATAAAGTGCATAATTTTGCCAACAATTAGAGCTTTAAAAAATACCCCCGTCGCAGCTCACCTTTGTAGTCGGTGAATTTCCAATGTAATTTTGGTATTCGCCTCTCCCCCAAAATAACATGGGAGGTTTGCCGTTTTGTGGGTTGTATTAAAAAAATTAAGGTAAAAGAAAAACAAAAACAGTTATCTAAGTAAAAAAATGACGTATATAAAAATTTTAAAGTTGAATCATAAAACAAATAAAAAGTAAAATCTTTTATTTTTTTAATAAGAAGACTGATTGCTATTGGTGAACGCCTAAAGTTTTAACGGGATGTAAAACAAATTAGTTTATAATGACAAGTTTAAAATCTAGTCAGGAATCTAGTCATCTAGTCATAAAATCGAGAAAATCAACTTTCCTTGTTATATAGGGAAAAAATATATCCAAGCAACGAATATATTTATTTAGCTTCCGCTGTTAAAAATGACTTTTATCGGGTGAATATAACTGCATCATTTAATTACTTTAATTTGTATCCGTTTTCTGTTTGTTAACAAGTCATTTAGTTCTGCAGGAAAAAGGTAAATTGAAGTGAAGGATTTAAGTCATTTGTAGCAGTGAACAAATCAGCCTGAAATTCATTAAAAAAGTATTTTTTATTTTATGGTGTTCAAGATAATTTTCAATTTGATTTTAGATTCTTTCGCATCTACTATGGTTAAAGATAAAGTTAGTGTCTTTATCGTTTCTGTAGTTTTACCTGTCAAAATTCAGAATTATTGTTTTATTATTAGGATTAATTTGTTGGGAACATAAAACGGAATCAATTGTGCACCAAAAATAACGACAATTCAAATAACCTCAAACACAATCTTCTGTTGCATTTTAACAGGCAACAATATCGAATTAAAATTCGATTCTATTGTTTATTGGAGATCGTCACAAGTGAAAGCAACGTAACCTGGTACCCCAGTACACAGGTGGAGTCACAGTTACGTCAGACGATTCGCGTTAAACGCCACATTCCAGATAATATCAAACCTTTATGGCCAACCTTACCTTTATACGCCATTACCTCTGCGTTCGTTTCGCTACTGCCTGCGAAGTTCTATGTAAGTTCAGTCGTCATATAATATATTTTACTAAAACATCGTTAAAAATTCATTATAATTTTTTACAGTGTTTATCGTGGTATTTTGCTAGTGATTTTTACGTTTGTATATTTTGTCTGTTTACAGTGTCTACGCGATGTTTTAGTAGCAAAGATTCCTGTAGAAAAGTAAGCTATTAACATGACTGTGCGTGAGATGTTATGCCGGGTTCACAATAAAAGTTTATAACATGACACCCTTTAACACGTGTTGAGTAGTGTTATGCTAGTGTAAGTAGTGTTCAGTATTATAATCCAATATATGTATTATATAAGTTTGTTGGAAAAGAACATATGCCACCCATAATCCACCTTTTTGGGATCTGTATGCCACAATAAGTAGTTTTATTGAACATGTACATAAAATATGATGTCTTTGAACTATTTTAATTGAATTCATAACACATTTATACCGACTCTCAGCATCCTTACACTTGTATTTCCTGATTTATTGCAGAAATTTGTAAACAACTGGTTCAGTATTAACTGCTTTATGTAATCGTTAGTAATAGGAAATGCAATGTTGTAAGGAAGGCAGGAGACATTTCATTCACGGCATTAGTCAAGTTGATGATATAATAAAGAATAAGCTCTGACGGTGGTCTCGTCATGACTATATGACGTCATATATTACTCTGAAGACCGGCTGCCTGCTTGTCTTTAGATTTCATATTGCAATATACATTTATACTATAATGCTCTCTTTAAAATGATATCATTTAATTTCTTAGGTAAAAAATTGACTTTATTTTGGTTTGATTCTTCTCCAATACACATCCTTCAGAGAAATCATTATTTTTTTCTGTAAAAAAGTGTTGGTCTATTACTTTTTTGTAGTTTGTTGGTTTCCGAGAAAATATGTATTTGGACGAACGTGATTTGTAAAAAGGATTAGAGTCATGCATTTAATGGGTAATGCCACTAATGGACGTGGTGTTGCTTTGTTTTGAAGCATAAGATAAAATAACTGCAAAATGGTCAGATGACATTGGTTAATGATTACATTTAACATTTTTATCTCAATGTTATTTTAAAAGTATGCTTCAGCCATCTAAACCATACTGAAAAAACATAAGTCTTAGTTTATGGTGAATTAAGTTTATTTTTAATGTCAAAGGCACAAATGATGGATCTGAACTATTAATGGTTATTTTATAGAGCGCGAAATTTAAATGAGTATTTAACTTTTGAACTAAACACAAATAATTGCATTTTTTTATTTCCGTAAAACTATAAATACCCCTCGTCGCATCAGACCTGCGTACTCAGCGAATTTTCAAATTAGTAATATTAATTTTGACCACATAAAACTGAAAACCAAATATCATCACATGCTCATAAATAGGGAAATAAATGTCTATTCTCCTTATGATAAATATAGGGAGAGTATGCAGGTATGCTTCCATGGGGAACACTAAAAGTAGGTTTTATCATTAAAAAATGTATTTCGACCATATGAAGCCATGTACACAGTTGCATCAATATCTGTCCATTTCTAAAGAAGTTTACCTAAACTCCATATGATTAACATGGGAAAATAGTATGCAGGTTTGCTGCCATGATAAGCAAAAAAACCAGGATTTTTTGCCATAAATGGATGAATCTCAACCAATGAAGCTGAATTCCAAGTTTCATCGAAAAATATTGGTTAATGAGTGAAATATTAACACATCAAAATTCTTAATAAGATTAACATTGGAGAACCAAAATACAATGTACTGTCTTTAGACTTTTTAATACCTCGGTAACCAATGGAGATAGAGCAAAGCTTCAAAACACTAAATTGTGTGTTTATAAAAGCTAAATACAATGGTAGAATGAAAATTTAAAATTTTTAAATTTACAGATGAAAAATGCAAAAACCCATTTTTGGGGTACAAAACCCCCAAAACAACCCCTTCCGGTAGGTTGATATGTCTGATCTACGAACTCATCCGAATAAACGTAGGATTACAGATCTCTACCAAATTTGGTGTTGATCGGACCATTTTTACG
>CM061534.1:68463566-68513418 GCA_030545055.2 Neoaliturus tenellus
TAAAACTAACACGTATTACGACGTAATAAAAGAAAAATAAACACTGATTTTGCTACTTTTCCTATGTGTGTGCCACTACAGAATTGAATTATGGTTTTGTAAATGTTGTATTTGATTATAAAGGTCATATAAACTTGCCCGCTCCGCTCACTCGCCCTCTTAATTTTTGGGACAAGCTCATTCGCTTCGCTCACTCGCCAGGCCAAAGGGTGCTGCACTTTGGTATAATTTACCTTTAAACATATAACACATTGGTGTTATCTACAGTTATCAGCTGATTTTTGTTCAATTTAAAAATCTGCATAAGGAAAACATGGGAACTTTGAAGGGCTCTAGCGCGAAAACCGGATTTTTCTCAGCTATGGGAGGAATGCCAATCGATTCCTGGTGGACAAAACTCCCATAATCAACCAAAAATAAAAAATCCTTGGAGCGAAAAAAAAGTTTGCTTGTACAAATGGAGCTTGTTTTAGAGTATAAGTACCAGGGGGACCGAGCTTAAGCTCGGTAAAATTATTACTTTCGTTTCTCTCACAAAGCTCGCTCGCTCCGCTAACTCGGCAGGCGGAAAGTTTGCTGCACATTTGTATGATTTTCCTAAACTACAGGTTAAAGATGTAACACATTGGTTTATTTTATCTACAGGTATCAGCTGATTTTTGTTCAATTTAAAAATCTCCATAAGGATAACATGGGATCTTTGAAGGGTTCTAGCGCGAAAACCGGATTTTCCCCAGCTATGGGACCAGCTCCAATCGATTTCTGGTGGCCAAAACCCCCATATTCAATCAAAAAATCAAAAATCCTTGGAGCAAAAAAAAACTTTGCCCGGACAAATGGAGCTTGTTTTAGAGTATAAGATAAGATAATTTGTTTTATCAAAAACTAGACTATTAAAATTAAACTATAAAATTCTTACTTTGTTAAGAAGAAGCAATATTAATTATGAATCACCATTGAAAATTTGAGGGGTTTGAATTAAAATAATGCAACTTTTTTTAATAGCGGTTTAAAAAATGTTTGGATATAAAGACTTTTAAAAATCGTTGTTTAGGGAAATATTTTTTATTGTCATCTTGCTGCCTCAATGGCAGATCTTTCATCATAGTAATAATAATCACACACTGTACGTTAGAATGCAAAGCCCATAAGGCGTTATTCCCTTCGCTCACTTGCCTTTTACGAAAGTTTTAATGTAGGCCTAACTTAGAACTAATGGCGCTGCTCTCTAGCATTTTGTTAAGAATCTTATAGGGAACAAAAAAAATATATATATATATATGGTATGCCTAGTTATTTCTTTACATGGTCTGAAATCAAATAGTCTAAAATCAATCCAGGAAAAAAATAAACATGAATAAGTAACCAACGGTACCGGTAATTATTATGGACAGTAGGCCTAAGCATTTGACAGTTTATGACAAAAAACAAAAGTGTTTTAGGCCTATAGTTTTTCTTGAAGTTTATGAGGAAAATGAATAATTTTAATTTTTTATCTATTAAAGAAATTAAAGCTCATGATTCTGAAAATGTTGGTTTTTCTAGTGGAAAAGTTAGAAGAAAATGTAAAAAACAGAAAAAAATATTTTTGTTTTTGAATTGGTCAAAGGGATATTGAAATAATCGATTTAATCACGCTAAACCCAAACAATGAATAGTTTTAAAAATCCAGCAATGAATAGCTATGATGAGGCCAGAAAAGCAAAAAAATATGGATTTTTAAACTGATCTGATATGTTTTTCCCTTTTTTTTAGGTTTTAGTACCTAATGCAAACGGATAACATTACGGTATCTTAAATATTTGAGTTCAGCTAATTTTCCCAAAAGATTATTATATACCCTCTTCACCTATTTTAAAAGTGAATTTTTTTGAGTTTTCCAATTTTCCAGAATTTTTTTTACTTTATCACCAGGAACGACTCATTTTCAGAACTACTGGGTGATTTTGGACAGTTTGATGAAAAAATCTATTTCTAAAAAGCGCTACATAAACTGCAGAAATATCCGTAAATTACGGTAACTGAGGTAAGCGGCTGACTAAGACAACCATTATTTTGTTGTACCGTAATTTATAAGTTGCCAATAATGTGTAGGCCTACGGTATGTCTTGACACTTTGAGAAAGTTTGGAACCTCCTGTTTACACATAATTCTATCACATTCAGACTGAACTGGAAAAAGATTGAACCTATTCAGTAAATGTGGCTAAATAGTAAAAATCTACTAATAACACTGAGGGTTTTAAAAGTAGGCTACCTATTAGTAAGGTAGATAATTCTTTTGCACCATTAGGTATGTTAGGGGTCGTTATTAAAGGCTAAAGAAAAAAAATTAACATAAAGCATAGAGGGCCTACACCTTTAAATTATACCCTTTCATGTGTACATGTTGTCCATACAATGCAATCAACGTATGGTAATAGTATTAGGTAAGCACCACCTGACAGGGTGCTTATACAATATTGCCGAGTGTATTACTCACAATTTTTTTCAGGTAAGGATAGTACAGATCTTTGTTGAAAGGAATTAGTTACCAATACTTTTCCGCACAATTAATACCTCTATAAATAACATCAATTAATTTTTTTTAAGAGGATTAGCATAAAATGTTCATACTTTTTCGGCTTCACTTCCCCAGACGCCAGGTGAAACTATCGAATGAAAATTATCAAACGAGTCGATCAATATATTGGTCGTATTCAAACGGTAAATTATTATCTTTTAGGAATATAGGTTATTCATAACTCAATGTATCATATGATAGTTTATATAAAGTAAAAGTGTTTAGCAAAGATTTTATTACTATATTGTAACTAAGTTGATTAAAAAGTATAAACACCAAACATGATTGGGTTCCTCCAGGCAAAACTTTAACAAAAAAAACAAATAACAAAATATTCAAACTTTAAAAAACATCTTATATTATGAAGAAAACATCCCTCTTTTTCAATTACTGGAATATAGACTTTTTGAGGCATTAAAAAAATGCCTAAATAGATCAGCTGCAGACATTTTTACGTTTCTTTTAAACAGGTATTCAGCTAGGCCTAGATGCGGTCTTCTAGATGTTAGATGATTTGAGTCCTGTTTTCAATTACTTTTTATGGCCCTCCATGACAATTCTATGGTTTGAGTGATGGCAGATGTTATTGGATCTATTCAGTAGGCCTACCCGATATTTTTATACCGTACATGAATTATGGATAAATTCGATTGTACATCTCGATAATTTTTAGTCGCTAAGTTATATCAATCGAATCGATTGATAATTTTCATTCGATAATTCCACCGGGTGTCTGCGGAAGTGCAGCAACTTGTTCTTATAGCCTATACTATCACTTTTTTTCGATAACCCGGAATTTTCACAAACTTGGACACCATTCGGTCCATCTAACTTAAGTCCGGGTAAGAACTTAGGCCTAACTTTGTAAAACGAAAACATCTGTAGAGATTATAAAAATAGCCTCTTCACAGGTGCATCGAAAAAACAAGAAGTCTGCCGATTAATTAGATAGTGCCGTTCTACATAATTAGTTAACCGTGTGATTTGATTCATTACAAAGGTTTACTTCATTGAGTATATTTTATTTCAATAAAGTGATTAGGGTGTGAATAAGTCACTCAATTTTTGAAACCCGCTAAAAAACCAAACTAATAAGCCTACGGCCAAGGGTACGAGCACTACCAATAACCAGTTTTTTTATGACCAAGGCTATGAGCGCAGTGGCCGCATAAGATTTTCGGTAGGCCTACATAAAAATGTTAAGTTGAATAAAAATAGAGCTGTAAATTGTGAACCCAAGGCTTATCTAGTCATACAACAAAATCCTTAAGATAATCTAGCCTAACCCTGGGGAACCCACGGTATGGGAAATTACTTTGGAAGATAGGCATAACTTAACCTACTAACTCAGGGGAGTCTACGGTTTGGAATATAGATTGGCTAGGAAAACAGCAACAGCAATGAAAGTGTGAGAGCCTAAATTAAGTAAAGTACTTTATGTATTAAGTTAAGTATGGATTGACATACCAGAAAGGTTGATTAACAGTGGCATGAAACATAACAAGCTGGCTACCCAGCCTCCTAGCCACTTTTTCAATGGTGGTGTTTAATTTAAACCTATATGCCACTATCATCTTTTAATACATTCCCTAACAAATAATCCTCAACGAATTTTCATTTTCATTTTCACAACACAACGGTCGCACGGGCACTTAAATTAATTAATAAAGCAACATTCATGACAGAATGACAGTTGACTGTGTTCCGTGTTCGAGTTGACTTTGACAGTTTCAGCGCCGGGCGAGTAGAAAATGTGGCATGGAGTAAGAAAGTTGTTCTCACATTTGAACCGTTGATTTTATATACATTACGCTTTTCGTTTTGTAACCTTAATTTAAAGCAAAAGTTTGCTTTAAAGTTCACGCTTGGTGACCTCTGACCATTTGGCCTGCAAGAAAAGTGTTGATTTTCACTGAATATAACCAGAATTTTACATACCTTCCTTTTTTTTTTGGAAACATGCTGAGCATCAGGGGTAGCCTCCAATTACCAAGATAGTTGTTCCAAGAAATCTTACAACTTTTTATCTGTGATTCACCAAATCATAATGCTTTCACTAGTGAAATTAATTATATTTTTATTGAATTAATTTATTCAATTTTTATTTCATTCGCTCTTATTTTTAACAGACTTTGTCGCCATCATGCAAGTCTAGAATAATTCATTGATTTTCCTATATAAGCTTATTTTAATGACGTATTATGTGTTATTTAAAATTGTTATCAACATTCTTATTTTTCCATTTGGCTCAAATTGGCATTCGAAATAACTGCCCATAAATGTACATAAATTACATACTTAGTGTAACTTTTTACAATATGAAGTTTTACAGGGTGTTAAAAAAGGGTGTCTTAAAAAATGATTTGTTTACTAGGTCAAAACAAAATTAGTTGCTTTTTTGATACGTACTTAAATGCTTATTTAAGCCTCTAGCCGCCATTTTGTTTTTACACTAAATAATTTTCATTTAATTTTAGTATAACGGATCATTGTGTTTAGTTCGTATTTGGTGTTAAACTTTATCACAGTAATGTTAGTTTTCAGGGAATTTTTTTGCTATTTGTATTTACAAAATTATGGCCATTTTAAATTAAATTTTACAACCAACGAAATGTTACCAATCAAAATATTACAAAGAACAAACTAATTAACAAATTAAACTGTCTAACCAATAATACTATGTTTATTAAGGTTTTACAACAAATAACTGAGTTAACATCTTCAACATATTTTAAAGTTATATCCATTTTGGTCAAGTAACATATGATTTAAAATAGGCATCAGCAGATATGTATTTTAAATATACATATTATATATTTTATGTATATTCTACAATATATTACAAATTATACATACTGTATGCATTATAAATATATGTTGCATTATAGTTAAAATATATCATGCTGTATATTTCAAGTTTATTTTAATATAACCTTAAAATATATCTGTCGGAATATAGTCTAAATATAATAATTTTATATTATCTATATATTTAAAAATGCATTGTTATATTATATAATAAATATAATATAAATATATATTGCATTATAGTTTAAATGTATTATGCTATATATTTCAAATATATTTTGATTTAACATTAAAATATATTTGTCAGAATATATCCTAAATATATTAATTTTACATTATCTAAATATTTCAAAATGCATTATTATATGTATATAATAAATATATTATAAATATATGTTGCATTATAGTTGAAATATATTATACTATATATTTCAAATACATTTTAATATAACCTTAAAATATATTCGTCGGAATATAGTCTAAATATATTAATTTTACATTATCTATATATTTTAAAATGCATTGTTACTTGTATATAATAAATATATCATAAATATATGTTGCATTATATTTGAAATATATTATGCTATACATTTCGAATATATTATAATATAACGTTGAAATATATTTGTCAAAATATATTTTAAATATATTAATTCTACATTATTTATATATTTCAAAATGCATTATTATATGTATATAACAAATATATTATAAATATAAAACGAAATATACATTATATATATTTATTATGTATTTCAAATGCTTTTTAAGTTAATATATTTTAACAAATATAATTTAAATATATTTCGGCATTCAAAAGGCTATATTAAATATATAATAAATATATATAAATATATAACTTTTCCATATGGGACAGCCGCTTTTTTTGTGTAAATTTCAAATATGTCATTTTTGCTTGTCTTAAGGCCAGGAATAATACCTTAAGAGGTTGGCAGAGTTTCAGGGACCCTGTATGTATTCCATCAAATGTTATTGTAACTTAATCTAATTTACATTTGTAAATATCGGTTCAATTGTAATAGTGTTTAGAGCTTTACAATACCAATTGAAAACAATGGGAACATATTAGGAAGACGGTTTATTGTACTTATAACTTTTTCAAACATCCTGCAACCACCTTGTGAAGTGATATTACCTGCATTAGTAGAAAAATACTGAGTAATTTATTTGCTGACGATTTAGATCTAGAATTTAATCTAGAATTTAGATTTAGAATTTTATGGCTAAGATGAAAGCAATTAGTGCTAGTTGCTTGCTGCTTAATTTTGTACACGGCTAAAAAATTAAAATCCTTAGTATTATCATTTCAATATTGTCGAAACTATTAACAAAACTATAACAAATTTGTGTTTTAGGTGTCATATTAAATTTTAGAGAAAAGCCCATTGGGAAATTGTCGAAATGAAATTACTTATTGGCAAAAACTTTGGTTCATAGAATTTGCAGTTAAATTCAAGCGATTAAAATTAATGAAAAACTTAAATGTCTGCAAACTTAATAAAGATTAGTTGCCAATTCCGCCGCTAGGAGCTCAGTGGTCACAATCAGGGTTTAAGCCCTTGCTGTTACCCGGGACTTAGTGAAATTATCCCCCTTTCCCACCCCTAATACTGTGGTTTTATACTTTAAAATCTAAACTTTGGAACTTAACTAAGTATTGTCTTTGTAACATTACAAGTTACTCTCTTATTGTTCACATATGATTTTATGTTGTTGCTACATTTGTAATTTATTATGTATTTTTGAATCAGGGGTATTAATTCTTGAAGGAAAGGACATGAAATATTGTAAGAAACAAAAAATGAGAGATATAAAAAATAAGTGCATATTTTCATCAATATTAAATTACCTATTGTAAATGATAGATAAACAATCTTTTCTTACCAGATTCCTAGACATTTTCATTCTGCTAGCTTTTGGGTAACATAGGCATTCAGTAATTTGGATATGACTTCATCCCATGGGATCTTAACATCATCAAGGTTTTTATCGGCCACAACGATGAAGACTAAATACATTTATTTTACATTATAAAAATCATTGAATAAATAAAAAACCTTAGCCACAAAAAATAAATGAAGTGTTTTCACTGAATGAGGAAAGTGTACGTGTATACACAAACTCCCAAAACGACTTATTAATTAATACAGTTTTGTCTAAGAAATGAATCTCCGTACTTAAATGTACTTTTTCAGATATGTATGTGTATTTACCTCTTCAGGCACATTAAGAAGAAAATCTTGACTGTAAGTGTGGATCAATATGTAAAAATTAGTAGGGAGCAGATAAAATGGAGCAAACCCGACCTTTGTAGTAAGACGGGGTCAAAAGTAGACTCAGTCTTCCTTCAAAGGTTGAGTTTGCGGAATCGTTCATCAATATGATGTGAATATTAACATATGCTTTCATTTAAGATGTACTTCTTACTCCTTACTCCCCCTGTGAAGATAAAAAACCTATACATACCTTAAAGGCCTAGGAGAGTTTAGTTAAGCTGATCCTGTACTTTTTTACCACACTGTATTACAATGTATCTGTACATTCATATACAAGATTCAAAGACAGAGAAAGCATTGTCAGGCAAAAACTATAACAAATAACACCCGGCTTTTAGTTAGAACGCAATAAAAAAAATTAAATACAGTACGATGGTACGCAACAGAAACGAGACTTATAAAAACAAGGGCTTAGAGGCAGCATCACAGTCATTAATGTACCATCATGACCACAATCTGTAGTCATAGATGAATTATGAGGGAATTAAAACATTAATTTTACTGACTTCCCAAAAAATGCTAAGCTCGAATATCTAAAATCATAACCCCTTTCTAGGTTTCAAATTTTAAGCTACTAAGAAAAATCAACTAAAATATAAATTCAGGAGGTCTTGATGAGCTAAAATTTTATCTTGCAACCCTTATGGACATTTCTAAACCCATCCAACATCGGGTAGGGTGTGCTTGCCTCGGTGTCCATTGCGGGAGGGGGGGGGGGTGTTGTCGCCTCGGCGCCTGCGCCCTCGGTCCCGCTCCGGCCCGCCGACGCCGACAGTCGCCCGTAGCCCGCGCGCGGCCTCGGTTGTCGGCCCCGGTGTCTGTGCTGTGTTACGGAAATGCACCCCTGAGCCACGGGACTATGACAGCTCTGGAGTGACAGCGCCGCGGCCCCGGCGGCATCGCGTGATTGTGAGTCTTAGTTTAAATCATGCACTCAATCTTTAACTTCCACTCTTTGCGAAATAAACATTTTGAAAAATTAATATTGGAATAATTTTTCATTTTAAGGTTTTATAAGAAATTATTTTTTTATGATCCCCAAACATTTTGTTATTTGCCAGTTTGTATCTAAGGACCTAGATTATTAATGGCAGATTTTTACAGTAAAATAAGTAAGTGTTGTTGGAAATTTCTTCCTGGAGGAAATTTTACAATGCCTTTCTACCTGGCTAAATATAGTTGTAGTTAGAAACAATATCATAATAACAGTATATTTGGTTGTGTTCGGTGAAATTGGTAACCGAATAGAATTTAAAATAAATTTATTTACTGAACAGAGGGAAAACAAAATAGAAACTCCCTCACATCTAGTTTAAGGAATTTTACAGTTAAATCTTTTTGTTTTCTGACTTTGATCTGATTGAGCAACATTTTTGATATAAAAATATAAAATAAATACCACCCATTAAATAAATAATACAAATAAGTATAGGCCTAATAATAGTAAATAAATAGGCCTAATGCAAAGGCATAATGAAACATCCATTAAACGTATCTTTCCCTCGAATATTTATTTCTTTTTGTACTATTAAAAGAATAGGCTATTTATTTTCATATGAAAAGACTGTTTCCCAGGCGTATTAACAATACATACTACTTAAATATTAATTAGAATACTTGTCATATATTTACTTATACTTTATATTTTCTGAACTGGGATTTTCCCACATGTATATTTAATTTTGTCTAGGACACAACAAACTCAGTCATGAGTTATGTGTAATTAAAATCGTCTTTGATTTTTTTATAGTTCAGGGTTTTGTTTTTTATTAGTATAGGCCTAGTAGGCCTACCACTGAAAAACACAAAAATTTCAAGTCAAGACCTAGTAACGTAATCGTTTCAATCGTTACACTTAGATACTACCCTTGACTATAAACGTAACTAAGTATAGTCTTAGAGTAATATTCTATAGTCAATGATAATGTATTTCTATATAAGGACCATTGCTGTTTTGAAATATAGTTCCTGTTTGTTTCCTTCCATGCAAACAGACGTACGTTTCAATATTTATTACTATGAAAAAAATTAACTACTATCTAACTTACCAAGTTTTTAATGTTAGTGGAATATTGGGTGTATATGTAAAAAGCTGGGTTGAAATAAAACAATTGAAAAATTAAAATTTTTGTCTTTAAGTATTTTGGCTGGTATTTCAGCAAGTTTATAAGAATCAAACCTAGTAATTGGTTTTGAAAAAATACGGTAATAATAACTAAGAATTGGTCCATATTGTTGAAACAAAATTATACAACTAAAATTTAAATTTCTGATTATAATTTTGATTTAGTCAGCTACAAATGAAATTTTTTTAAATCATGGTAATACTACACCTTTAGAAATATAACAAGATGTGTTCTTTAAAGCTGGATAAAGTAACATAAAAATTTGTAATATGGCACTGTCACGAATTATTCAATTTTATTAAAACTGCCATTACAGAGACAAAATTTTGTTTTGTTTTGCAAGCTGATAGGTACTTTTTCAAACTTAATAATAAATAATATAAACATTTTTAAAGGCATGTGGGCTGTTATAAGGAAATTAACCTCCATTATCATCTAGTGGAGGCAGGGGTGAAGGTAGAGGTGTACAAGGTTTGGTTAGATATATACTCTTTAGGTACACATCACTAGTCTTGGATAATGGCACGGCTGTGTTGGGATCTAGAATTCAAAATCAAAATGGCCACCATCAAACAAAACATACGAACCTGATTGTAATTGGTATTCTATGCAGTTTTTACGATAAACCAACGAATGCTTACATTTCGCAAATGAATCGTTTCATCTATGACATTTTGTCGTCTCATAACCATTCCTATTTTGTGTCCCTTATTTCTATTTTCGACTAACATTTTACACAGCATTTCGTCTACATCTGAATATGCTTGGAAATAGAATAATATACCCCCGTCGCAGCAGATCTGCGTACTCAGCGAATTTCCAATGGAATTTTGGTATATTTTCTATTTCCCCATAAAAATCCATGGAGATGAGAGTATGTAGGTTTGCCGCCATATGGGTCTTGTTGGTAAATATAAGTTAAACCCTACCTAGTGATTGTACATACCAAATTTTATAAGGCTATGGTGTCCTTTTTATTTTCCCCATAAACCCTATGGGGGTGAGTAAGTAGGTTTGCCGCCATATGGGTTTTCTAAGCAAATACAAGTTAAACGCTTCCTAATGAATGTACATACCAAATTTTATCAAGATATGTCAATAAATAAACAAAATAGAAGGTTTTGTTGATTTCCCATAAGAATAACATGGAAAACATACTTTTTGGATTTTCTCCATAACCATTTAAGCTAGGTAAAAAATTCAAAATACTAGATTGTTTGTTTTTTTAAGCTCTTTTAAATAGTTTAAATTAAAATTGTTGAATTTTCTAAATAAAAGTAAAAAAGCCAAAAACCCATTTTTAACCCTTTTGAAACCCCATAAAACCCCGTTCCCATGGTCCGATCATTCTGGTTCGCGAACTCAATCTAGTAGATGCTGGCTTACACTTCTGTACCAAATTTCATCAAAATCGAAGGTTCCGTTCAAAAGTTATCGTGTTCACGGACACATACATATACAGGGTTAGGCAAAAGTCTGGATACCCCCAGTTAACTTTTTAACGCGTTGCAGTAGGAAAACCAAACTCGGCACATGTTTACAACATCAAAAACTGCACTTTTTCATCAACTACACAACTTTGCCCCTGCCCCCAAAATGGGGTATTTTGGGGGCAGCCCCAAATTTTCAAATGTAAACCCCTATCGAGTGACCCCTCATTTTAAACGGTTTATCAAGAGAAATTAAATGGCGCAAACCGGAGGTCGATATCTCAACCCTAACCAAAATGGCAGCCATTTCAAAATTTGACATGGGCAAGCAAGTATAAGTATGGACACCCCCAATTAATTTTTTAACACGTTGCAGTAGTAAAACCAAACTCGGCACATGTTTACAACATCAAAAACTGCACTTTTTCATCAACTACACAACATTGCCCCTGCCCCCAAAATGGGGTATTTTGGGGGCAGCCCCAAATTTTCAAATGTAAACCCCTATCGAGTGACCCCTCATTTTAAACGGTTTATCAAGAGAAATTGATTGGCACAAATCAGATGTCGATATCTCATCTCTAACCAAAATGGCAGCCATTTTAAAATTCGAGAAGGGTAAATTGACTTTACATTGGCTGCCATTTTGGTTAGAGATGAGATATCGACATCCGATTTGTGCCATTCAATTTCTCTTGATAAACCGTTTAAAATGAGGGGTCACTCGATAGGGGTTTACATTTGAAAATTTGGGGCTGCCCCCAAAATACCCCATTTTGGGGGCAGGGGCAAAGTTGTGTAGTTGATGAAAAAGTGCAGTTTTTGATGTTGTAAACATGTGCCGAGTTTGGTTTTCCTACTGCAACGTGTTAAAAAATTAATTGGGGGTGTCCATACTTATACTTGCTTGCCCATGTCAAATTTTGAAATGGCTGCCATTTTGGTTAGGGGTGAGATATCGACCTCCGGTTTGCGCCATTTAATTTCTCTTGATAAACCGTTTAAAATGAGGGGTCACTCGATAGGGGTTTACATTTGAAAATTTGGGGCTGCCCCAAAATACCCCATTTTGGGGGCAGGGGCAAAATTGTGTAGTTGATGAAAAAGTGCCGTTTTTGATTTTGTAAACATGTGTCGAGTTTGGTTTTCCTACTGCAACGCGTTAAAAAGTTAACTGGGGGTATCCAGACTTTTGCCTAACCCTGTATATATATATAGGCTATATATAGATATATATATATATATACATATATATCAATTTGAACGAACGGTGTTTTTGGCTTCTAGGGACCTCAAAACGAAAAAGTATCATGGTCCCGGGCTTAGGTCTTACCGTGACTACTACCGTAATAGCGTATTCCCTATAGGGAAATTCGCTAAAAAGAGACAAAATTATCAATACATTTCTCATCTCCTATATCGATCAATGAGAGTTACCCTATCCCTGTACTCGTCTCTGGCTTTAGGCATGTTTCACTTGTCGATGGTCCTCACCTATACCTATTATCATTAAATAATGTTGGCTCCCACCTACATAACAAAAAAAATCTAGTGAGGGGTCGTTGGACTAAAATCTACAGTTTCTTGGACATGTAAAATTCTTCGATGAATTTCACTTAACAGGAAATGAAACAGCTCATTTAAGAAACAAATAAGTTATATATATTTGTTCTATTTACTCATTTTAAAATTTTGGTGGCCCTCCGTTCTCGGCTCGGTTGTCATTAACAATGAAATTGTTCAGTTTACGTTCTAAAATTGATGTATTAATACATTTATTATTCCGAATAGTATCCGTGTTTATGACTGTTAAATTTAATTGACAATGCAATATGTAGCGATGTACACTGTGGTATATGTATAAGACAAGTTGGAAGGCCCTTTCCACGTTTTGGCACAACTCAAGCATGTGATTGTCTTTTATTTTTCCAGCAAGAGGGAACTCCTCCCCTCATCACAAGTAACGAGTTGTTCAGTTGGGAATAAATATATTTCATATGGTGGACCAATGTTTTGGTCACTACAAACGCAAACCTTGGCTTTAATTGATTTTTGAAAAATATGTTGTACTCAGATACAATTTGAATAGTTATGCATATTTGGCGGACAATAAATCAGTTGAGTTACTCCAGCACTATGTAACGACAGGTGCGGGAAAAGCTTAATTTTACTTGGCCAATAACCGTGCCCACATCAAATCGTTATAAGGAGTAAAAAGTTTGAGACACAAGATACTTAATTTCTCTAATAAAACGTTTAGATTTAAAACCCCGACATAATTTCGTGTAGGCTAGCATGTGTCAAAATCAATGTACTTAATCGCAAATTATACATAATGACTGGTTATTATACATAATGACAAAGTTTGCTGGTAAAAGTGATTGATTAATTGATTTAACCGGTCATTATTCATAATGTCCAGTGCAGATTTGGTTAAAGTAATAAGTTTGATTTAATATTAATCACTTTAGCCAGCTATTATACATAATAACTAACTAGGTCTTGGACATTACGAACAATAGACGACCACAGTAATGCAATAATTTTCACTCAGTGTGGTAGGGATGTTAGGATGGGCTAGATTGCTCACATTGACCAAACTCAGCTGTGATAAATAACATACAATTAATCACACTGATTAAACTCGAGCGGTCATTATGTACTATGACCGGATAAAGGGATAATTGAAGTCTAATTAGTTACTTTGACAAAATTTGCTGTTTTTATACATAATCACTAAATTAGACACTTTTCCCGTAACACATGTTTTTATAAATACTAATTTAGGGGTTTTAGTGAGTAATTATTTAGAATAAAATACAATATGGTGAAGATAAACCCCAAGAATCTACAGGTAAAGAGAACAAACTAATCCAGTACAAAGAAGGTGCGGAATGTGACCTCGTTTCCAAATTGGACAACAAGCGCGAATCCACGACGGGTAACGATGGACAATTTTGGGTCCATTCCTTAATTAAATGAGAGAGCCGTACCAGCCAGACTGTGTATCATTCCCAGAACTTGTCAGCTTATATTGTGTTCTTGCTGATAGCATTATAACAAATACTATACGTTGACCTATCTTTTATCAGTTTCAAAATTGAACTCGAGTCAGTATGAATATATTATCAAAGTAAATTGATGAAAAAATGAATATATTATGTCAATGATTATAAAATTAACGATAAACTTTAACTATAGAAACATTCGGGGTCATTTTAACAAAAATGTCAAAAGAATATGCAGCATAAATAAATACATAAACCAATATTTGTATATGTTTAAACTGACATAAGTTCTTGAATATTACTTATATTAATTCCAGGTTGAATCTTCACGCTTTACTTAGTTAGGGTTTCTCTTCATTACAGACGAAATTTTCGCATTTTCGTAGAAGATCAGTATACCGTAGTGCTTCTCTGTTTCATTGACAAAGATAGGTTAGGTATATTACCATTGATGTAGAGAGAGGCGTGACTTATTAAATGCTACAGATTATGCATGAGACATAAATCTAGTCATATATCATCTGAAGTCTCTACATTCTTCTCTACCTCATTAAGCCCCCCATCATTCTTTTCAATCCCCATTTTTTACAGTTTTGCTTGTCGTCGATGTACAGAATTTTGAGGCATTGTGTGGTCAGTTCATCAGGTTCTTGCTTCATTTAACAATGTTGGTCTCATTCCAATAACATTTTATTTTAGTAGCCAAAATAGCAAGAAATAAGTTCATCGAAGATAGCATTTAGAAAGCAATATTTGACGTGGGTTGTTTCATTCTCGTCCAAAGCCTACAACATACTGACAGTAACTTTTTATACTACATATAAGTGACAAAAATGGTAAAATTATGTATTCTTACAGATTAAGAGATTTTATACGAATCTAAATAATAACGTATCTTAAAACATTAATTTAACAAAACAGTTTCTAACTTGATGACAAAAAGTATCCTAATCTAAAATTGTTGCAAAAAATAAACATATAAAAATCCTTAAAATTATTTGCATTCTTGTTTTCCTTCGCCTGTGTTAACGTTGACGGCTGACGTCTTAAAACACTATGATCATATCCAAGTTTGTTTCTCCAGACATTTCGAACTATACAACAAAAGTTATTTCAAAATCTTGAATCAATATTTTTGATGCACACTAATTAAAAATTCTCTCTTCTCACCGATCATTTAATTTGTGTTTACATTTAATTTACCAACTTTTTCTCCGGATATGAAATTTCTATAATATTAATTTATTACTCGGTGGTTTCGATGTGCGGCTAGAATCCTTTTTTTAATTAAGAAATGTGTCGAGAGACAGTGGCGGATATATCTGACTGCCAACACCGCCGCGAGAGGCGCTGTAGTCGATGATGAATCGTTCACACTACAAACTCGCGTGTTCCACCGTTGAAATAGCGTTATATCCTATTGTGTCTCCACAGTTTTCGAAGAACCCTTCTCTCTTATCCACTATTTTCATACTAGGAGTGCCCATACAGCTCAGTGTCGCATTTATCAGATGGGGTTGACATTTCAGTTGTTAAATTGTTCCTATAGTCTACTTTTATAACGGCGTTTAGTTTCTTTTAGTAGTAACTCAATCACAATTATTCCCCATATTAATCTTAACTACAATAATCGAAATTTAAGGGTTGTCAGTGCCCTTCATAATAGAAATATTCAGTGTAGAACTTTTCAGCAAAACTACGAAAGGAGACAAAATTTATGTTGTTGTTGTTATTGGTGGATAAGGAGACCCCGGCCGAACCGTTGAGCACGTCTGTCTAAAAATGGGCATTTTGCGCAGGCCCCCGGAAGGATGGGATATTGAAGGAAGAGAAAGAGTGAGGCACGGGACAGACTGTCCACTCATGTTCCAGCTAGGGGTTTCTATGCCTGTCGCACTCCTCTCCCCCTGCTGTCTTGAACATATGTTCCAGATAGGGGTTTCCATGCCCATAGCATTTCTACTCACCCCCTGCCGTCTACATAATCTATTCCAGCTATAGGGATTAACCATGCAGTTCGCATTAACCCCCCGCTGTCTTGAACATGAATGGGGTTTGAAGGAAGGGAAATTGTCATAGTGGACAGCCAAAAGACTTACCACAGTGTTATGACAACTTCGTTTGCTGTACCCAATGTCAACTTCGCAACTAGTATAAACCAGTTTTAAAGTTGTCCTGGGATGACAAAATTTATGTTACCTCAAACTTTAAATTTGGTCAATAAAAAAATCTAGTTTTGATAATAAAAACAGGTTCAAGTATTTTAAATTTTAATTTAAAAAGTATTTAAATAAAAAAAGAAGTATTTCAGATTTGACAACATACGAGGTAACGAAAGTATAAGAAAAGTGCATTATTTCGTTAAACATTTATATAGTGTTAGTACTTAACTAGCTTATGTTGTTATTTAGTAACAAGTTTTACTGTATTGAATAAATTGTAATAATAAATCGAATTAAACCCTTGCCTTTTGACCTTTGAACGGTTTGTGATAAAACAGAAAGCCAAATTAAATTTTTAAAAAATCTGATGAACGTTCAGGTAAGCAGTGGGAGTAACTAAGGCTCTCCTGTTGTCATGCACTGTGGGAAGCTTGCTGCCCCTAAGGTGTTCTGGCTTTTGCTGGAAAATTGTGTCCTCAGTAATTATCTTTTTTAACATTCAGTTGTATAATAAAATCCAATCATGGAGAAAGTACGCGTTGGTTTCCCAGCATAATTGATATTAAAGTAAAATTAATACAATTTAAATATAATTTCAAATAACAATACAATTAATATGTAGCTTAAATGAGAATACTATGGAATTTATTGATTTCCATGTTAGAATTTTTATTTATAGGTTTACTGTCCATGATAAATTGTAATGCTTGATAGAGAAATGCTTAATAATCTTTAAAGTAGCAATAAGATGATTTTTATTGCATTTTAAACCTATTTTGTTATATTTAATCGCTGTTTTAAGCGATGTCTCTTTCACTCTTGCCAAAATAAACAGCTAAGATACAGTTTTTTTTTTATATGGCACAGTGTTTTACAGCCAAATGGATATCTAATGTTACCTAACCTGCAGATTTTGATTGATTTAAATTTTACAACAAAAAGGTGAATAAATTATGTAGATAGTGGAAGTTCTGACGGGGCCACAAATATTTGAGACTATAACTTAAAACATACCTTATTCTAAATATGAATTATAATTAGTAATAACATTCTCGGCGTGGGCTGATAACGAAGTTTCATTTGTGTAAACCTTGTAACAACCGCACTCGTACGGTTGTTTGGAGTGATCAGTGCAGTTGCGCCGCGGAAGGCAGCAAGTGTCGGAATATTTGTACAACAAACACCACCGCAAAGACTCTCGATGCGCCACGTGCGATTCTGGCGCAGCGCCATCCACCGGCGACCGTCTGGCATCCCATCCGAGGTCTGATACAGAGCGGCGAGATCTTGGCCAGCCCTCCACGAGTCTGGACAGAGAATGGCAATATTTGTGAATCGGTTTGTTGAAGCACTCTTGAATATTGAGATACGGCATTAGTGTAAACTACAAAGTTGCTCAGTTTAACAAGAGTTTTGACGTACAAAAACATATGTTTGTTTTTAAAATTTTGAGTTTTGTCTATGTAAAAATTTTTAAAAATGTTAAATTATTGAAATTTTTGTTTTTAAATAAATGTGGTCTTGTGATATATCATAGTAAAGCTTAGCTTTTTTTCACATAAGCATTTTGTATCAGAAGTCATTTATGTCAAATAATAGAATAATTACAGGGTAATCCATATTTTTTTACAACATTGACGCCATTTTGAAACGTATAAAGATAACCAAGTTGTAATTTCACCAAAAATTTTGTATTAAATAGACCTTTCTAATGATGTATAATATAGCATATTTTTGTATTTGAAATTTCCGAGATTCAAACCTGTTACCCCCAGTTTTTGGGACACCATGTAATTATACAGCGTTAAAATATCTTTAAATTATTCCTTGAGGTCAGTTTAGTGGGAAATAATTTGATTTCAAGATTTTAGGACCAACTGTTGATCTATAATCGATTTGAGACACCTTACGTGAGACACCCGGTATATATAAAAAAGACGTGTTAGTCTGTATCTGAAGAGCGGCTGAACTGATTTTGTTGAAAATTGCTGGGGAGGTAGCTTAGAACCAGGAAGAACATGTAGGATACTTTTTATCCTTTTTATCCTACTTTTAGATTTCTCCATAGGGCTCCACCCTACACGTCTTCAAAGTTGCCATGTTATTCTTATGGAAGCAAAATGTCTATATTTGAACATATGATTACATTTAGGAATATTAATTTTACAAACATCAGTTCTCATTTAACGTATTTTGGAAGATTTTAAATTAAAAAAAAAAAAAAAAAAAAAAAAAAAAAAAAAAAAAAAAAAAAAAAAAAAAAAAAACTAGAGAATATTATAGACTTGCAATGAGTGAGCATAGCTGATCCTGACGGGGAGTGAGCATAGCAAACAAGCTCACCTGAAGGGCAACAATTTCTCAAGTTGGCATTGCAAAGCATACCGGTTAAGCTAGTCTTCTATATAAGCAAGAAATATGGTAGCCAAGATTTAAAGACGATGTGGAATACACATTATCATGGCATCCTGTTTTAAAGGCTAATTATATTTTATTCATTGTACACACATTTAATTAATTACAAGGAAGAATAAATAACTTTTTAACTTTGTTTACACGTAAATAAGGTAAGTACTTTTTACTAAACAAGCCTTCTTTAGAGAAAACACCCTAAAAACAACAATAGGAACAATTACTAATCGTGATTTTGAAAAGATAATTCAGTGTCGGTAATATCCCCGGGCTGAGCCTTCTTTCAAGAAGAATGGCCTGCCCTTTTGGTATTGAAATGTCAACGATTACCCATTTCGCGTCTTCTCTTCGTTTGAATGTTAATGCCCTAATGCTATCAAGGGATTGATTAAAGATTTCAACAAAACTGCTTTAAAACTCCATTTTCCTAGACTATAACAACATGCCTTTCTGTGTAAGATTTTACTTTGGAAATTAGAACATCAGGGTAAGCTCAGAAGTAGATGGGGTTTGATGCAGATATAATCTATCTATTGCCACTTTAGTTGACCACGACTCCAGTGTATGAGTATTACATTCCGGAATTATACCATAGAACTACGTAGGAGGTCAGTAAGAACTACCAGCCGCATTTGTGACACCAAACGGGAAGTAGCAATGGTAGTTCTAAACGGTTCTCATGTTTCTTAAAAATTAAATTCTTCACAAAAAGATCGTTATAAATAAATGCTATATAAATGCATAAGTCCTTAGTGCCACTGATAAAATTCAAAACTGAAAAATACTCATTTTCGAATTCACAGATCAATTTATAGTGGTTTAAATGTGAAATATATATATTATTTAGTATTATGTAAAAGTTTGTTGTATGTTAAAAACACGCTCTTAAATGTACTCCATAGTGGGTTGAAATATACGGCAGTGATCTAGTTTAGAAGAACAATTTAAACTTCAGTTTTCTCAAGAACTTTGCCAATAAACTTTTTAAAGTGTTCCATTATCCAGTATTTTGAACTAATTACACTTGTCAAAATGATCTTGTAGCTTCTTGAGGGAAGTTAGACAAACAACAACAAAAAAAAAATCATTCAGTTGTGATGTATAGTGTCAAGCAGATCAGCTGACTTATATGATTTATGTTTTTGTTATTGTTTTTATCTTGTTATAATTTTATAATAAAATTATATTCCTCTAATTGTTTTTGGAAATACTTCATTGGCGACGAGATTTAAAGTCGAAAATGACCACTGAGAGGTCGGGTAAACGTAAGAGAACCCGAGTGAATCAGGAGGAACAGGTTGAAGAGCAAATTCCTCAAGAAATTGTTAGGAATTTGAGGTTCCAATGTGAGCAGTTCAACCCAGACCTCATGGATCCTGATGTGTGGCACATCAAATTTGTCACTAACCTTCGACTCTCGAATGTGCAAGATGCGACCAATAAACGTTTACTTTTTGTAAGTTGCCTAAGTACCAATGTACTGCAAACTCTGGTGAACCTTTGTAAACCAAAGTCCATCGATGAATTTCAGTACGAAGAACTCTTCAGTTTGCTTTTAGGTAATTATAAAACTAAACGAATAGCGGTTGCTGAGCGTGTGAAATTCTTTTCATCCAGGCAAAATGGCGAATCTTTGACAGAATTTGCGAACGCCTTAAGGCAGATAAGTAATGATTGCAATTTTCCAATTGATTTTTATCAGCAAGCTTTAATAACAGCTTTTGTAATGGGTGTAAATGACACCAACATTAAAGCATCACTCATGAAAAGAGATTATAATTCACTTTCTGAAGTTTTAGACTTAGCAAATACCTTATCAACTATTCAAGTAGCATCTTCATCTTCATTCTCAGGATGCAACGGGAATAATGAGTGTAATGCTCTACGCTTGGGCCCTTGTTATGTTTGCGGAGGTAAACATTTGAAGAAACAATGCCGAATAAAAAACCCTGTATGCTATAACTGCAAAAGTAAGACACATATTACGAGAAATTGCAAAGTGAAAAAGAATATCAAGATTATAAGTGATGAGAGTGAAGAGCGGAAGCCTTCAGAGAATGTAGCAACGATTTTTGGGGGAGTACATGACGTTCTTATGATTGACCGACAAAGGTCAAACTTTCCAGTCTTAAAATTTGACATAAAGATAAATGGAAAATTTGTATCGATGCAATTTGACACTGGAAGTTGTGCGTCTTTGGTTTCTGAAGAAACTTGGAAAACGTTACAGAAACCTTCTCTACGACAAACAAAACAATGTTTCACTTCGTTTACTGGACAAAGTGTTGGACTGTTGGGAGAACTTGATGTTGAAGTAGTTTTTGGAAAGGTAAACACGATAATGAGACTGTTTGTTGCTTTTGGAGTAAGTCAAAATATATTAGGAAGAGACTGGATTTATCAATTACAGCTGCATACAAAATCCCTCTCGGATTTGCAAAAGTTAAGTCTAGACCAAAACGCATATACCCTGCAAATTCAGGATTCAGAACTAAGGGTAAACGAACTTTGTAAAAAATATGCTAATCTTTTTTCTCCAGGAGATGATAAATGCTCCAAAGTCCCAGCTAAACTTTATTTGAAGGAAGGCGCTATTCCAGTTTTCAAGAGAGCCAGACCTGTACCTTTCGCATTAAGAGACAAAGTACGTGAGGAATTGGATCGCCTCATAGGTAACGGGGTGCTTGAAGAAATCGACCACTCAGAATGGCTGCGCCTTGTGTGATTGTTAGAAAACCAAACGGGGCTTTGCGTATTTGTGCAGATTTTTCAACTGGATTAAACCAGGCATTGGAACCTCAAAAGTTTCCACTACCTACACATGATGAGCTATTTTCTAAATTAGTAGGGGGACAAAAATTTTCTACACTTGATTTATCTGACGCTTACCTATCGATTCCTATGGAAGAAGAATCAAAAAACCTCCTAGTAATAAATACTATTTTCGGTTTGATGCGTTATAACAGATTATGCTTTGGAGTAGCTCCTGCGACAGCTATATTTCAGAAAAGAATGTATTCTATGCTATCGAATTTGAAAAACGTTGCTTTTCTTCTCGATGACGTGATCATAACCGGTGAAAATGACGAGGAACACTTGAATACATTAGAAGAAGTCTTGAAAAGAATCCAAAAAGAGGGGTTTTGTTTGAATAGGTCGAAATGCAAATTTTTGCAAGACAAGGTCAACTACTTAGGATTGACTATTTCCAAAGAAGGAATTACAACAAACATTGAAAAGATAAAACCAATTTTAAACATGCCTGAACCTCAAGATGTGAAACAGCTTGAGACATTCATAGGAATGGCGAATTTTTATTCAAGATTCATTCCAAATTTCGCTGATATTTGTGCACCTCTGAATGAATTGAGGAGAAAAGGCACTAAGTGGAATTGGTCAAAACAATGCTCTGAAGCCATTTCAAGAATTAAAACGGCCTTAACATCGACCCTGTACTGGTGCCATATGACAGTAAACTTCCAATTATTGTCGCAGCAGATGCATCTTCAGTTGGAGTCGGATGTGCAGTTTTCAACAGATATCCTGATGGAACAGATAAACCAATTGCTTTTGCCTCAAAAACACTAACTGCAGCAGAGAAGAATTATTCACAGATCGAAAGGGAGGCTCTAGCTATAGTGTATGCTCTGAAGAAGTTTCGATTGTATCTCTGGGGTTGTGACTTCTTGATTCAGACAGACCATAGACCACTGTTATCCATATTTGGTTCCATGAAGGGAGTTCCAACAACTACTTCATGTAGACTTCAGAGATGGGCTTTATTTCTTTCAAACTTTACTTTTAAAATAGAGCACATACCGACAAAACGGTTCGGGAAAGTTGATTGTCTCAGTCGACTACCACTTAATGAAGATGACAATTTCGATGAAGCTGATGGAGGATTTAATGCGGTGGTTAGTTTGATTTTTTCAGGAGCTTAAACTCACTCCCTGTAACTTCTGAAGAGATTAAAAAAGCAACTGAAGAAGATCAAGTTCTCCGTAAAGTAAAAATGTTCATCGTGAACGGTTGGCCGACCAGTAATGTTAGTCCCGAGATTAAACCTTATGAGATGAAGAAGGACGAACTAACGATTCATGATGATTGCATAATGTGGGGAGTAAGAACAGTAATTCCAACGAAGCTTAGGGATCGAATCCTTGCAGACCTTCATGACACCCATCAAGGCATTGTGAAAATGAAATCACTTGCTCAGGAATATGTTTGGTGGCCTAACTTAGGACAGTCTATTGAGCATATTTCTCAAACTTGTTCTTTGTGCAATATGTATGCTCCTCAACAACCCCAGAAGAAATATTTGAATTGTTGGCCGGATTGTAAACAACCATGGGACAGAATACATGTCGATTATGCAGGCCCTTTCTTAAACAGCACTTTCCTTCTAGTTGTCGATGCATATTCAGGATGGGTAGAAATAATCAAAGTAAATTCAATGACCACCGACAACACAGTGAAACAATTAAAACTTTTGATTTGCCGGTATGGCATACCGAGGACTATCGTTTCTGATAATGGAACGTGTTTCACATCAGCTAGTTTCGCTACTTTTTGTAACCAACTTGGAATTCAACATGTAACTACTCCCGTACATCATCCTTCTTCTAATGGGCAAGTTGAAAAGTACGTTAATACCATGAAAAATACGCTAAGGAAGCTAACTCGAGAGGAGTCCTCCAAAGGCTTGGAAGCAGATTTAAACAATTTCCTTTTCAAATACAGGCTCACACCACACGTCACTACGGGTGTTTCTCCAGCAGAACTTTTCCTCGGACGAACAATGAGATGTCAACTGGACTTATTACGCCCAGTCTATACAGATGAAAAGAGAAAAGATGCACCGATTGATCAGAAGCGTAAACCTAATTTAATTAACCTAAGTTGGTCTGCATGTTTTTTAAAAACTCGTCCACCAGCTTCCACTTTCCACACGTTTTTTCCCAATCTCTTTATTATCTTCCCTTTTTTCCAAATTAGTTTACCGTTTGTTAAATTGGACCAATAAATATCTTGATTCACAGTAAACTCTTTTAAATTAGGTTTACGCTTCTGATCAATCGGTGCATCTTTTCTCTTTTCATCTGTATAGACTGGGCGTACTAAGTCCAGTTGACAAAGAAAAGAGGAGAAAGAACCTAACTCGACGGGGGCGTGATGTATAGTGTCAAGCAGATCAGCTGACTTATATGATTTATGTTTTTGTTATTGTTTTTATCTTGTTATAATTTTATAATAAAATTATATTCCTCTTAGGGCCGGTTTCCGAGTCCGGGGATAGTTAATCCTAGAGTTAGTTAATCCGTGGACTAAGATAATCGGTGGGTTAAAAATATTAAATAATCGGGTTTCGGAGATCGGGGATAACTTACTTAACTCGCGGATTATCGTAGTCCGAGAATATCTTTATTCTTTAACTTATGCCATGGGTTAGGAGGGAATTCTATATTTTGAGTAGTGGCATTCACGGCATACAGCCCACAGACGACACTCTGTCAAAGGATTTTGTTTACGTTTTTGGCCACAGCCACCGTGCCTCGTCCCTTATCAGTTGACAACGCGACGTTCTGTCTTGGTGGTGTGCTCTCTGTGTATGTGTGTATGAAGATTTTGCGTGACATTATGTTCAATAACCTGCTTTGATTAAATTTATTTAACTATGGCACAAATGTGAGGAAAATGTAGATAAAGAACTGAAGAATAGAAGGAAACTGTTTTAGTTTATTAAAAAAGTATCGGTGTGATATTTTTTTAACAGTGACATAGAAACAAATGATTGATTATTTAGATTGACTGATTGTCTTTGGAATTGAAAATTTTTACTGACACTTCGTAAAAAAAGGATTTTTTCAAAAATTTTATTTTACCATATACTAGTAAAAAATGTGCATTAAATGACTTGCTTAGTTAGACGACGTTATGATTTTATTTGATGAAAATTAAATTTAAAAATAGGAACATGTTTATAATATTATGTAAAAAAACAATTTTTTGTCCGTAGTAGCGTTGATCCCGTCAACTATACCTAGAACACCGAGGAACCCATTTTGCTAAAAAAATATTTTTTTGTAGAATAGTAGCCTGTATAAAACTTTTATGCATCAGTTTTTTTATTTTTTATTTCTATTTAAATATACAATACTTCCCGATGTACAATTTTGCAAGCAGACGCTTTTGATATGTGTCATGGGGATCCCTGCGATCATTTTCAGAAGGCCTTGGGGCAATCCGTCTCGCAAGTTCATGAACACTTTCTTAACCTAAAACGGGGTTTAAATTTGTTCGTTACTTTGTGTCGTAAAATGGGTTTACAGCTCGTCCACCAGTCTCTGTTGAAGGAGTGGAGGCGCATATCTGGGGTAGTCACAATAATCGAGGCATTCCATATCACATTAATCTAAAATCAACCATAACCTAAATGTCTAACTGCCAACCTAGTATTGAGTGAATCTCATCACTAATCTCAGGTTACAGCGCCTACTGAAAAAGATATTCCTCAACTTAACCCTACCCTTCGCCAGGATTAAAAATGCTCAATAATATTCCTCGATTTAGCCAAAAGATAATCCTCGACTAAGCAGTTGTGGGTTAAATTTTAACTCCGAAATTTAAAAGAATAAAACTTAACTTTAGGATTAAATAACATCTGACTTGGAAACCCGCGAGAATAAGTCCGGGAATATCCCTCCCGAGTCAACTCTCGGGTTAGCGATATTCCTAGAGTTTAGGTATCCTTGAGCTCCGAAACCCAATTTCTTTAGTCCTAGACTAAAAACTGGTTTATACTGGATTTTAGTCAGAGAATAGAGATAACCCAGGACTCGGAAACCGGCCCTAATTGTTTTTGGAAATACTTCAAGTTGGGAATAAGCTTTATAAGTTTGTAAATTGTTTATAAATGAAAAGAAACAGACGGAAAGTAAACATGTACTATTATATATCCTTAAAAATATAATTAAAAAATTAATTATTAAATTCGGTAACACACTATGCATTTAACGCTATTTTTAAATTCCATGGAGTGTCCAGGTTGTATCGTAGTAACAAAAATTTAACATCACTTAGAAGGTGTATTCATGCATGCATACAACAGGTATGTATGCATTTTTAAATGACATTTTACGTTAGTAGGCCTACAGTGATGCAGTGATGTACTGATTTTGATTGAGATTTCAACTGGAATTTGAAATGGTCACACTCTAGTATTTAAGTATGGAAATCATACAATGAAATATGAATGTTTACTTAGGGCAGAAATTTAAAATATGACAGCTGTATTATATTTCGAGTTTTATTTGTTCGTGGGGATAGTGGTTAAGTTTAAATATGATCCAAAGAAATCTTTTATTCCATAGTTTTAAATCATTTTATAAAGACTTAACTCGATCAAGACGTTAATGTAGTTGAGTGTATACTGCAAACCTTACTTAGTTGGGGTGAACGGAATTCCCATTTGATTGTGTTGAATCTCCTAATTTTATGTTCAGTTCAGCAAATCAGGCATATGTTTTCAGCCCCCATTATGGCCTTCATGGGGAACGGTAACTTATGTTTGTGGATTTATTTTCACAAGATAAAATATGATCCAGGTCGAATTGTATATTGATTACTTGCCGGTTTATGTCGTACTTTTTTTCTGTGTTATGCTCGGTCGCCTCCATCTCGTTCGCTACGCTCTCTCGGAGTACGCTAAGCAACAGTTGGGCCTAATGTGACCGCGGGCCTTGTAGAATCTTTTTAATATTTGAATGTAATAAAGACGTGACAAATTGTCTGTTAATATTTTACTGGCTCGCGTGTTGAATTGAAACCCAGTTACTTGGAATTGCAATCACATTGTAAATACTGGCATTTTTATTAAAATCAAATTAGGACTCACATAGATGTCGGCTCTATTCAATAATAGTGATACATTTTTACTAATAAAACAGCAAAAAAAGATCCACTGTTAACGTGGCAGTATTAGTATTTATATAACTAAATACCACTTAAAGTATAAATGATATGTTATTTTATCATTGAAATCCTTGGCTAGGGCATTACATCACTTGGTATTTGTTTGTATTATTATATTAGCTTATAATATTATATATTATAATTATCATATATTATATATTATATATTATATATATATTATAATATATATCATATATTATATATATATTATATATTATCATATTAGCTTTCACATAACTTGTACTAGCTTGAACGAACAAACTTTTTTTAATCCACGGAGAAATAACTTTTGTCATAGTTTTGTTTACTTACAAACATCATAGAATAATGTGGTATATATTCATTACTAAATAGTCCATTATGTTCCGTGACGATGTATGTTTTCTTTTATTTTACTTTCTCTTACATGTGGGGTCCATAAAATAATTAATTAGTAAATAATTAATTAACAATTGATAATTATAATTATAAATAATTATTTACTAAAAGACAGGGAATTAGTATGTAGACTGTCATGGCAAGGTTCTCTTCTTTAAATCTGAAGTGGCGGTGGATTAATTTTGGAGTGGCGATGTCTAATCAGAAGGTCATCAGTCCCCCAATTGTCTCCAAGCCAGACGTTGTGTTCTAAAACTGGAGCTTTGTTGCTGTTGTCACTAGTCATTGAGGCTTATTTAAACAGTGTTCAGTACATCTATGATACCGGCAATGTGTAAAATCGGGCATTATGTAGAATACTTATGCGTTCAATACACTGCCTAGAGTCGACAGACAAAATATAAAACCACGCATATTTTATTCTTTGCCTAGGCATTCTACATAATGCACGGTGCACTTCAAGCAGAGTTTGTATATTGAGTATAAATTAAACTTCCAAAATAACTAAAGAAACTTTAGAATTATAATAGTTGAAATAAAAAGAAATATTAGGTCTACATTAATGGTAAAAAAAAACTATTTATAATAATATGTTTAAAATATGTAATACGATTGTTTCACGTTATTCGTCGTCTACATATATGTTATTTCTGGAGAACAATTTTAAATAAAGCCATGTAATATTTGCAAATATAAAAATATCTCCATATTCAATAACTTCACTATAACATTAACAATATATTCTTTCCAATAAAACGGCAGCCTTTTAACATAAAATCACAAATGTCATAAAAAAATGCTTGTACCTTAAAAATGTGCAAATAACAAAGTCTAACTATTTAAAACTAGAGTAGTAAAATTAGAATTTTAGGACAACATCTATAACATCAAAGTTAAAGATATAATAATAAAGTACGTTGTATAATAGAAAAACTAACCTTATCTATGGCTACATATTGCTTTATACAGTATTGAGCTATTCATTAACTAATGTGCAGACTCATGAAGCGCCGCGCCGCCGGTTCCTAGTCAGCTGAGATGATGCGCAGGCACCACATCAGCACTACATTCATCATTCATAAATATTAATCGTAAAAAGTTTCATTATATTTTGCGTGATATATTAATACCTTTTAAATAAATTTACTGACGCTCTAAATTCACTATAAATGTACTAAAAACTAAAACTCCTGATTTCAAAGGTTTATTCAAAATATTGACGATGAACTTACTTTAGGAAATATAATCATGTCTGTAAATAATATATATAAATTAAAACACTGAAATCTATTGTATGACATACCTTATTTAAATACGCAACAGTAATATATTTTTGTAAGGTTTGAAAATAATTCTACGTGAATACAAAGAGACCTGTAGACGTATATGTAAATGCAGTCATCACTTTAATGTGGCAATATCAAGGTGCTTGGGTGTCTGCCTTCGTGCATATAGTTTTACTGCTACGGTACCATTCCCTTGATTGGCAATTCAAGAATTGTCACTTTTGTGTAATCTAGTAGTAAATTAAAATAAATACATTTCTAATAATGAGCCCCTGACTTTAATGTCAATGACAAATGACTTTTTTAAAGAAGTAATACCATTACAGCTGTATTCATAGTTAGTAAATTTACAAGATAATTATTTAAAAACATTTTGCGATGAACTGAATAATTTAACATTTATTACAAAAATTTTATAGTCTATTATATAACGAATATTTCTATATTTAGTCGGTCGCATTTCAACTGACAAAAAAACTGACGTATATAGGGGTATGAACTAAGTTAAGGGTCAAAAGTATATATTTTTCTTTTCATTTGACAAATAAGTTTTCGTCCTTTTATAACAGTTTCCCTCACAACTTTTACTGCAGAGGAATTTCCAATTTGTCTCCTCGGCCTCGGGAATGTGAGGTCACGTGACGTAGTGGCATGCGACATTAGGTGTTACCACAGAGTAAAGAAGCTTAACAGAGTGATCGCCCTTAGTTCCACGAGAATGCCGCTAGCTGGCGCGGCGGTCTCGAACGGGCTGAATTCGGCATTTCCCATCCCCGCCACGATCCAGTGTTTGCCACTCTGCATCGCCCGCCCCGCACGCGCACGGGCGACATCATGCTAGCTCGCTGGCTCCGCTGCGCCGTCGTACGACCGTTGTAGCGGTTGCACTGGTTCTCGTGCATTAATTTTTTAAAAATTCTTTGAATCTTTAAATTTCCTTATTTAGTGCACAGTATTACAGCTGCAATCAATAAAAACATTAATGTTTTTTTGTACTTCTTAACACATTCTATCTCAAAATATAAAATAAACACAAAATTAAATATTTTGCAACAATTTAATAAAATAAATAGACTTTATACCAACCTTTTTAACTTCTCTATCTGGAAAATTAAAGCCTATCCATCGGCCTTTTCACTTTGTTACTTTTGTGAGTTACAATTTAGGTTATTCTGAAAGTTTTATTTTATTGTAAAGCAAATGTTTGGGGGTTTCTGTTATAAATATTGGTACTATTTACGTACTGTATTGGTACAAGACACCAAAATAGTAAACATTTTACTGTGAAAAAGTGCCTAGGCCTATGATACCCTTGTCGTGGGTCCGTGCAATCAGTATGCTTTATCAAATGTTCACTTGTAAAATTTTTTGGTGTATATTTTCTGCTATAATGTTATATTTTTGAAAACTACAATAAAATTTCAACAATTTATATACCTTGGAAATTGTATAAGATACCTAATCCAAATTTCATGCAATTTTTAAAATGGTCAAAAGATTATGTTCTCAGTAGCAAAACCTTTAAGTTTCATTTTCTGACGTTTATAGCTCAGTGAATTCAGAAGAAAACAATAAAAACATATATATTGTATGAAAGGAAATGTAATTTACGTTTCGAAAGTATTATGTTTGTTTAATCTGGGACATGTTTATATTTTTTGATATGTCGAATAAAAAACTGCATTTTTTTAGGGAAAGTTTAAGGTTTCAGGAAAAAAGGTATAACTTTTACATTTTTTTTAAAAGTAATTCAAATGGGTTGACATTTTCATGTAGGGAAATGAATTGTCTCCATTTTCACATTTAAATAAAATTTGTAGATTTCTTTTGTTAGCTTTATTGTGGCTTGCTTTCAAAATTATTATTTGCCTAAATGAAAGATTAACAAACTTTTTGCTACTATACCCAAATGATTTGGTAAAAAAAAACCATGTTTTTAGCGAATTCCCATAGGGAATAAGCTATTACCGTAGGTCTCATGGTAAGACCTAAGCCCGGGACCATGTTACTTTTTCGTTTTGAGGTGCCCAGAGACCAAAAATAATAGTCATTAAAATTTATATATATATATATATAAATATATATATATATATATATATATATATATATATATATATATATATATATATATACAGGGTGTCCCCGGAACTCTCTGGAACCCTTTTGTATATTTGTTCCTTGCATCGAGACAAGAAAAAAACATCATACAAATAGGGGTCTAAAATCCATCGTTTAGGCCGCTATCCGCCATTTTGTTTTTTCCACGTAATAGTTTTTATTTCCGTAACGGATGGTTGTATTCAGTTCATTTTTGGTATGAATCTTTATCATACTCATGTACATTTTCAGGAAAAAAATTAATTTTTTCTACTGTGTATTTTCAAAATGGCGGCCATTTTTAATTTTCAAATTAAAATATCTCAAATTCAGTAAATTTAAAAAAATTGTACTTTGTGCAAAAAAGTTGCTAAATTAAATTATCTAACCAACGGTACCAAGTTTGTAAGGATTTGATAACAAATAACGGAGTTATTGCGATTTTTCTGTGAAAGTGGCCATAATTTACATTAATTATAATGCAAAATCAATATTTTTTGGAGGAAAATCGCAATAACTCCGTTATTTGTAATCAAATCCTTACAAACTTGGTACCGTTGGTTCGATAATTAAATTTGGCAACTTTTTTGTACCAAGTAAAATTTTTCTGAAATTTACCAAATTTGAGATATTTGAGTTTGAAAATTTAAAATGGCCGCCATTTTGAAAATGCACATTGGAAAAAATTAATTTTTTTCCTGAAAATGTACATTAGTATGATAAAGATTCATACCAAATATGAGCTGAATACAACCATCCGTTACGGAAATAAAAACTATTACGTGAAAAAAACAAAATGGCGGCTAGCGGTCTAAACGATGGATTTTAGACCCTTTTTTGTATGATGTTTTTTTCTTGTCTTGATGCAAGGAACAAATATACAAAAGCGTTCCAGAGAGTTCCGGGACACCCTGTATATATATGTATGTGTCCCTAGACACGATAACTCTCGTAAAAATGGTCCGATCGACACCAAATTTGGTAGAGATGTGTAATCCTACGTTTATTCGGATGAGTTCGAAAACCAGACATATCGAAATACCGGAAGGGGTAGTTTTGGGGGGTTTTGTACCCCAAAAATGAGCTTTTTGCATTTTTCATATGTAAGTTTAAAAAATTTTAAATTTTTTATTTGACCATTGGATTTAGCTCAAAAAAACACACAATTTAGTATTTTTGTAGCTTTGCTCTATCTCCATTGGTTACCGAGATATTACAAAGTCTAAAGACAGTACATTGTCTTTTGGGCTCCAATGTTAATCTTATGAAGAATAAGGATGAGTTAATATTTCACTTATTAACCAATATTTTTGGATAAACTTAGTATTTAGCTTCATTTGGTTGAGATTCATCCATTAAAGGTAAAAAATCTTGGTTTTTTGTACTTATCATGGCAGCAAACCTGCATACTCATTTCCCATGTTAATCATATGGAGAATAGGCAAACTCTTTTATTTATGGACAGATATTGATGAAACTTACTATATGGCTTTATATTGTCGAAATAAATTTTTTCTATGCTAAAAACCTACTTTTAGTGTCCCCCATGGCAGCATACCTGCATACTCTTTCCCTATATTTATCTTAAGGAGAATAGACATTTATTTCCCTATTTATGAATACGTGATGAAATTTTGTTTACAAGTTTAGCTGGTTAAAATTAATATTACTAATTTGGAAATTCGCTGAGTACGCAGGTCTGCTGCGACGGGGGGTATTTACATCATCTACAGTTTGTGCTGAAAAGAAAATATACATACATACATACAGGGCGATTCACGACGAAGTGCAGAAATTTTGGGAGCTGATTCTACACATGAAAATAAACAAAAAAGGTCATGTAAACATATGTCCTAAAATCCTTCGTTTAGCCACTAGCCACCATTTTGTTTTTTTTTATGTGTAATCTATCTATACTTATTTAATACGCTAAGGGGTTTGTTGTCTTGAGAACTCCTCCTACAATTTTCAACCGATTTTCAAGTTTTTGGTGTCGTTGGATAGGGCTTGGTCTGTAGTTGTTTCCGCCAAAAACTGATGAGAATCGGACTGAAAATAAAGGCTCTATTCACCATTGAAATCTCAAAATTTCTCATTTAAATAACATTGGGATTAAATAAAGCATTTTTAAACATCTGTTAAAATCAGCTGTAAATACGTGTAGTTTTTGTGAGTAAAGATATTCACAATATTGGATTGGTCGGATGTCATTGATTTAGAGCTAAAAGTAACTTTTGTATTGTATTAAAATAAATTGCTCGATTTCGATCAACACGTATACTAGTGATTTTTATTGCCATAACGGATTATTGATGGATTTATTTCAGACTTGGCATGGACCTTTACCACAAAAATGTTAGTTTTCAGAAAAAATTATTATTTTCCGATGTGTATTTTTAATATGGCGACCATTAAACTCAAATTTCACGAGTAACGACAAATTTTATCAAAATTTTATAGGAGACAAAAAAGTTAACGAATTAAGTTATCTAAACAATGATACCAAGATTGTAAAGATTTTACTACAAATAACGGAGTTATCGCGATTTTTCTATTATATTTGCCTGAATTTGCATTAATCATAATGCAAAATGGGGGTAGCGGAATTCTACCCCAGGAAAAGTACCCCCATGGAAAAACGCTACGTCATTTTGACGTCACGAGGGACGGAGCTTAAAGTGGCATGGAGTTTTGCTCGCTGCCGGAAAAGTATCCCCAGTTTTATAAATACATTATTATTTCATTTGATTGCTCTAAATTAACATTATGGCAAACCAAACACCAGCCGGACTTATACCCCCGGAATACTACCGCAGGAATTCTACTCCCGAAAAAAGTACCCCCACGTACAAAATTTCTAATATTAATAGGCAAGCATGTTTCTTTTCCTCCTTTTTTCTCAGCTCGTGTGCATCGTAGGAGAAATCCGCGCATACCGTTTAAAAAGGTATAGTTCTGTAGATGAGCAGAATCCCATTCTTATTCACATCGGACTCCAGGGCTACGCCCCACAGGCTTTTAAAGTTCCAATGTTAATCTTATGGAGAAAGGATAATTGATTTAATCATTAGACAGCTGTTGTATAAAAACAACTGATAGGCAAACAGGAATAACACATGTTTCATAAGATGTTTTTTAAACTTCTTGGGTCCAGATCAACTGAAATTTTGGTCGAATTTCGACCAGGAGGCGATCTCTAGTTTCTATTATTAACAACAAATTTCTATTAAATTTCTATTATTTAGGTATTTTATGTACGCGTTCTGTTATTTGAACGTATTACATAATAATGATATAGGTTATTTTTTTTATAAATACCACTTGCTCTTCAGATGATCTCGTTCACTACCCTCACTCGCCGTCAGGTTCTATAATGTGATTACGTTTTAAAGAATTTCCCATAGGGAATAAGCTATTACCGTAGGTCTCATGGTAAGACCTAAGCCCGGGACCATGTTACTTTTTCGTTTTGAGGTGCCCAGAGACCAAAATAAGTCATTAAAATATATATATATATATATATATATATATATATATATATATATATATATATATATGTGTGTGTGTGTCCCTAGACTCTCATAAAACTCTCATAACTCTCATAAAAATGGTCCGATCGACACCAAATTTGGTAGAAATATGTAATCCTACGTTTATTCGGATGAGTTTGTAAACCAGACATATCGACCTATCGGAAGGGGTAGTTTTGGGGGGTTTTGTACCCCAAAAATGGGTATTTGCCATTTTTCATATGTATTTATTAAAAAATTTTTAAATTTTAATTTTAACCATTGGATTTAGCTCAAAAAGAACACACAATTTAGTATTTGAAGTTTTGTTCTATCTCCATTGGTTACCGAGATATTAAAAAGTCTAAAGACAGTACATTGTATTTTGGGGCTCCAATGTTAATCTTATGGAGAATAAGAATGTGTTAATATTTCACTTATTAACCAATATTTTTGGAATGAAACTGGTAATCAGCTTCATTTGGTTGAGATTCATCCATTTATGGTAAAAAAATCTTGGTTTTTGTGCTTATCATGGCAGCAAACCTGCATACTCATTCCTATATTTATCATAAGGAGAATAGACATTTATTTCCTTATTTATGAGCGTGTGATCACATTTGGTTTACAGGTTTATCTTGTCAAATTAATATTACTAATTTGGAAATTCGCTGGGTACGCAGGTCTGCTGCGACGGGGGTATTATATTAGTACCAATCTTCCCTCAATCCTTTACAGGCTTTTAGTTGTGTGTTTTTTTATTGACATCGAATAAAATATATACATTACCGTACCATAATATAATTTGATATTAGTTTTATAATATTATAAAATACCCGGGGACCGAGCATTTGCTTGGTAAACTTAAACAGTAATATTTTTTTATAATAATATCATTGACTTTGTACACTACGTGAAAATACCTCTCATCCAATGCATTTAGTTTGAGGCAAAAAATTTGGAAGTTCGGTGGACCATCGATGTTGTTATTATTCAGCTGAATTTACAGTGCTGCCAAAAAATTTTACCAAAACATAAACATAACTTTCAGTTATAAAATGTTTCATCCTTGGTTTAGAAGAGTGGTAATACTGATTTATCTGTCATAGCCTATATTACGTGTACTTCGATGGACGCCGCACGAGATCGCACCACCGTCAATATGCTTCACACACGCCAATGCTATGAGAAGTCTACTCACGTAGTGTACAAAGTCAATGATAATATCATTTACAGACAGTGCGCTAAAAAGCCCAGTGCAAAAAAGGCTTATATTTTGTTGTTATTGAAGCTCGTTCGCTTCGCTCACTCGTCTATTTCAATGTAGGCCTACGGGTGCTGCACCCTCGTGTACATTTGTTAAAACACATTTTTTATGTGTAACAATGTATCCAGAACATTGATGTGTAACATATGGATTATATGAACTTAGTCCGGCAGATACGTAGAAGATTGTGCGTTTTGAGGATAGAGATCTAAAATTTGGAACACAGATAATAGATGTACAAAGGTTTTAAATTTAGATAATAATGATACATGAACACCCTGTATACATATACAGGGTGTTCGGAAAAAAACGTTTCAGTAATTCAGGAGGTTATTGCCCACATCAAATAAACAAAAAAGTTCCAGTAAACGTATGTCCTAAAATGCTTCGTAAACCCGCTAGCCGCCATTTTGTTTTTTACACTAAATAATTTTTATTTCCGTAACAGATCACTGTATTAAGTTAATATTTGGCAAAAACCTTCATCATAGTAATACTCATAATATGAGTAATATTATTAAAAAAAAATATTCTTTTCTAATATGTATTTTCAAAATGGGGGCAAATTTAAAATTGTAAACTCAAATATCTCAAAACCGGTAAATTTTACAGAGAATTGACTTGATATAAAAAAGTTGACAAATTTAATTATTTAACCAATGAGACCAAGTTTGTAATCATCTGACAACGAATAATGGAGTTATTGAGATTTTTCTTCTAAAACGACCTAAATTGCATGCATTTTAATGGAAACTCAATGATTTTATGCACAAAAATGGCAATAACTCCGTTGTCTGTGATTCGATCCTTACAATCTTGGTTTCATCAGTTAGGTAATTTTATTTGTCAACTTTTTTTGTTTCTTGTAAAGATTTGTTTAAAATTTAACAGGTTTGAGATATTTAAGTTTAAAATATCTATCGTTTTAAATATCGTTTTGCAACCAATCGCTTTGAAACTTGGCAAGGAACTTGAAATAGTAAAGGTTTAATTTACAAAAAAATATCAACGTGATACGATTTTAAATTTTAAAATGGCGGCCATTTAAAATTTTTAACTTCAATTTCGAAAAAAACTTGAAATAAAAACAAAATTTTTTTAACTTTTAAACTATTTAGACAATCCTTATCCGATGACACAAAAATTATGAAAAGCGGTTAATAAACAACTGAGATACATTAATTTAATCAGTATTAGGTTGCACTGTTATTGCCACCCAAGAACGTACCTGCCACCATTGTTGTACTAGTAAATTGTAACAATGGTAGCCCACTAAGCTGTATGCAAGTATAGACATTGCGTATATTGTGTAGCGCTTTTTAGTAGGCCTACTTTATTGTGTAGTATAATCATATGCGATAGAAATCTTGATACAGGGTGTCTCCAGAACTCCCTGACAATAGTTTAGGGCATTGTTCCTGGATTAGAAACATTTCTAAATATCATATTCAAATCGTCCGGAAGTCTTAATTTACTCACACAGCTGCCATTTTTTTTTTCAAATCTTCTTATTTCTATAAGAGTTTCGTCTGTTACGTCCCTTTTTCTCTCAACTACTGAACCGATTTTTAAGATTGAGGGGTCACTTTTAAAGCTTAGGATATACCGCAGTGACGAATCGTAATTAAAAAGGTCATATTGTTTCGGGCTTCGCCCCCCTCGCCTTTGATTTATTTCTAGAGGGCGCTTTAAAAAGTTGAACAACTTTTATTGCAAGTTCTTCAATGTGAATTGTAATTTAACAGCTGATTACCTTCAGATGAATTTTAAAATCCGAAAAAATGTCACATAACAATCAACATTCATGTACTGTAGGTGAATTTCACTCATACCGAATCATAAAATGTGCAATTTGCGCACGGGCCACCTCGTATATTTGTATTTTCGTAATGGATGGTTATATTCTGTTCATATTTGGTACGGAAATAAAAACTATTTAGTAAAAAAATGGCGGCTGTGTGAGTAACTAAAGACTTCCGGACAATTTATGATATTTAGATATAACGCAGGAACAATGCCCTAAAATATTGTCAGGGAGTTCTGAAACACCCTATATAATTGTATATAACATTATTTGTATTTACTTGTGTAATTTAATACGGTACTGATTAAATATGTTGTTAAAATGATAGCTGATTTTTATTGTTAGTGCACAAATTTTCTTTATAGTTAATATGAGCTTATTTTCATATAAATATGAAGGAATTCTCAATACTGAAGGTGCGTATTGTGATTATGAAATAAAAGATTTAAAAATTTTGCAATATTCTCAAGCCTAAACTGAAATATTTCTGTCCATTACGTTAATATGTAACTTTTAAATGAAGATTTCGTTATATGATTACATTCAACTATTGCAAGTAACTCAAAATATTAATTAAAGTGAGGCAGCTGGCATTTCTGTTTTAGTCTGCTAGTTATTGTCAAATATCTAACATTGTACAAATGACCCCCATTGCAACTTGGCCAAATAATCGCGCTCGGGAATTCGGAGTAAAGTAAAGGTGGTCGGACGGCCGGTGCGGTGCTCGTGTTGCGGCGGCGCGGTGACGCGAGGCACGGTGCTGTGCGGTGCGGTGTCCGAATTGGCAACTCCGCGTCAGTCTGCGCCATTTTGCGTCACCGCGTCAGTAGCGCCACTACGAGGCGCGTCATGACTGACGCGGAAAACGCAGCGCAGCGAGCACTCTGTAAAGGTTTCCTTACTCTGTGGTGTTACTCAGTAAGTACTGTAGCATACATCTGGTGTAACCCAGCCAACTCTACAATTCTGGTAACAGCGGTCTCGAACTCGACTTTGTCCAGCAACTGGTTTCATCAGAATATATTTTTTATGAAAATTTTTAATGTTTAAAAATAATTTAAGTGTTAGGGTCAGTATAGAGGTCTGACTTATAAAAGAAAAAAAGCCACAGTGATTAGCTAGTCACGAGGCTCAGGATGGAGTGCTAAAAGTGCGAAATGTTAATAGGTACAAATATACCGAGCAAGAGTCGAATTTGTGGAGTTTACTGTACAGTACATGTTATTTCAGTATCTGTTTTAAAACTGTTAACTTCTGTTTACCTAAGTGTGACAGTTATGGTATCATCAATGGCTAAATTATTTTCGTAAAGGGAATTAGCAAAAAATATAACTATTTATTTCATGTACAACTATTTTAAATGGTTTCAGCTGATAATGCATGACTAAAACAAACAAATAATTTAAATACTCTTGATGAACATTTGCGAGCAAAAAAATAAAGTTTATAAAAGTTAAATAATAAATAAATAAAAGTTTTCCTATTTATAAAAGAGTATCAAAGCCTTAAAATGACCAAATGATCATATGATCGAAGACATTTCCTCAAACTCTAACACAGATAGTTATAAATGTTTCAATTTTAAATCTATATGATTAATACGCTACATGGAAACTTAGTAGACGATGAGGCGTTTTTGTTCTAAGGTTCTACTCCCACTATTATACCTTAAAACACGCGTCTGTGTGTAGATTTGCCAACTGATTATATGTTTTTAATTTAGGCTGCATAACACCAAAAAGCGAGAAAAACTTATTTGGCTATTAGTTTTTAAAATAAAAAAAATTAAATTCAGAAGTCCAGATGTTTTTTTCTATAAAAATTAAAGCCCATCTGGTTAGTTCAGTTTTTTAAATGTAAAAATAAACGTATAAACAAGTTGTTTTATTTCGGTCATGGTAGAAATAATGTTTAATCTATTGTATTCTTTTAAACATGCCATTAACGAGACGGCAAAGAAATATTACTGGTCGACCACGGTAAGACAATGTATAGCAAGGTGCGCATAACTCAAGGAGGACAGATGATCCACAGGCGGAGATGGAACAATTAGTGGAAAATTGCACACACAAAACCGCATTAACAAATATTACTCTCTGTGACATCGTAAAGTACTTAGATTTTCCTTAATTTTAAAGATTTGTTTGTACGTATACCATTAGTATTTACCCATATATCAGGTATGAGGGACCTAGATCTAACCTTAATCTAAAATAAAACATAAATTTTACTAATAAATATCCAAAAACACCGTCCGAAACAGGGAATACAGAGGCATTGCAGTTTACGGGAGCAGCAGCTCAGTGGTAGAGCTCTGGCTTCACAAGCCAGCGGTCCCCGGTTCTCGATCCCGGGTGACGACATTACACGCACAAACATGAGCGGTCACCTCTGGCTAGCCTATGTGACTTAAATGCTGTGACCGTACCTTGCTGTCTTTAGACCACCGCATAGGCCTTTTTGCCCATAGTGACGGGCAGTGGAGGGTTTTTTCTTAAAAAAAATGTTTTTACAAGGGTGAAGACTCTTAACTGAAATACAAACAAGTTAACTGTGTTATTGTATAGGGCTGGATTTGTGTCCAGTCAGAATACCAAGTGGAATTATGGAAAATGTCAATGTTATAGTTTTTTGCAACGCTTTCTCTTAAAATCTAAAAAAAAATCACCATATATAATTATGATTATTCTTTTGAACTTAATTTTCACTGTAATAAATAAAAACATACCAGCAATTTTTTAAGAGACATCCTTTGTCTCCTAAAAAAACCTATAGTTCTGTTTCTGTGTTGGTGTTGGTTTAAGTGAACTCTTTGTCCTGAAAAAAATCACCTGTTGGCCATGTGCCCATTTAAAAAACAATGATTCTGTTTTTATTTTACGTGAATACGTTTTAAATGGTTTAAATAATTGTTCAATTGTCTGGAAGAAAGAATCGATAAATGTTTATCACAGAATCATACATTTATTTAACATGACGAATCACAAATACATGTCATTAGGTGATCTATTTACCCCTTTCGGGGACTCTGGTCGCTTTTTTTGGGATATGACTTCAATAGGTAGATGGACGGCAGGTTCTGGGAGACTTTTCGGGATACTGGACTTGGAGATTGGTGACGTCGTAGGTAGAGGAGGCACATTCGGAGACAAAATCGGTAAGTGGAGACATGGTTGGTTGAAGACTATCCAGGGTAGACTTGATCAGTGGTGGTAGACGCAATCGATGAGGATCCAATTAAATAACATGAAATTTACACTGCCAAATCACATTTAAAAAGAATACATAACTATTAATTTCGGTAGAATATACACATGAACGAAAACAATTAATTTTGATGCAGTAAAATTTTTAACGTCCGATTTGTTTTACTGCGAATTTAGAATGACAATTCGTTACCAAGGTAATTAAATAAATGTTGCAATGTGAAAAATAATATCACTAAATTTGAAATTAATAACTTCAAATAATCCAAATAAATTAATTTAATTTTTGATGAGGCCTTTCGTTATCAAAGATAACATCATCAGACCAACACAACTGAACAAAATTACAATTATATATAAATATAACATATGTTTAAATTTACAAGTGTTACTTGAATTTTAAACAAACGTTGGATTCAGAAAACATCAAAATATGAATTAATTGTACTATAGTAAATGTAGAGAAATTATAAATTTAAATTGGTTAATAAGGTCGAATTTTGTAAGATTCCAGGTTCGTTATTAACTAAATAGTTTTCTTTCTTCCTCATTTCTAAACTTTCATGTGCATCCAGATAATTACTATTTGTGACTTCTTTTAATAATTTTATTCTTGAAAAAGTATGCCCTGTCTCCAGCGCATGTTTGGCCTTTGCTGATTTTTCAGGTCGATTATATTTCCAAAGGCTTAGGTGTTCTTTCAATGTTATGTTTAGTTTTCTTTTTCTTTGACCAATGTATAGCTTTTCACAGTCGTTACATTTGATTTCATACACGCCTGATTTATCATCTTCTTTGTTGTTTTGGGATTCCCAAGATATGTTTTAATTTTAATTTAGAGAAGAAAGTCCAATTTTTATATTTGTGTTGTTTTTTTAACGCCTTTTGAACAATTTTTCTGTAAGAGCCAAAAGAAATTGATTTCCAAACTTCTTCTTGTTTGTTATTATCAGATAAGGTTGTCCTTGTCATTTTTGACATTCGTTTTTTCTTTTTCTTAATCATTTTGTCGATTAAACTTTCTTCAAAACCATTAAATTTAGTTTCTTGCTTTATTTTGATTACTTCTTTAGTATATCTTTCTTCATTTAGAGGAGTGTTGACAAGTCTGTGGATAAGGCTGTTGAATACCACTCTTTTTGTGACCATGAGTAAAAGAATCGCGAGGAATAAAATCTGTCATTACTAGTTGTTTTCATTATTAATTAGAAATTTAGTGATATTGAATTCCAATAAGAAAAGCTTTGTAAAATGAATAAAAAATAATAGTTTTTAAATCTATCTATCTATCTATATATCTATCTATCTATCTATATAATACGTGAAGCAGTTTTTTTTTGACTCCTCCTTTTTTCTTGACGAAATTCAATGTTTGAGATAAAATAAGATTCGTCTCAGTTCGTAGTTTTGCAATAAGGTTTTAGATTTATGATATTTGTTTCCTGAAGGGCACGGGGAAGCCCTTAAAGTTCAGTTTCTGTCCATAAGATTAACACGGAAAAAAATTTATATTGAATTGCAAAATAAAACACCTGTTGATAATAAAATAGACAAACACATGTTAAAAGCTAGCTGAATAGGAAGAAACTAAACTCCTTTTACTGAAATATCAACACAAATCCATACTTTAATATGAGAAGTTCTATCGTGTGTGTTTTACCTTTTTCTCAAAATGTAGCAGATAGATTTTGTTTGAACTTTATATTTATATGTATTTGGGCACGAAAATAAGTTTAGTAACTTAAAAAAATTCATTTTCCTGCACAATTTTGGAAATTTAAATTTTTACGTGGGTCTTATGTGTTATCAGATTGATATTGAAACAACAACGAAAGTTAACAAAAATTAAATAGAATACCTAATGTTTGCGCATGGGTTTTCAAACTGTTGTGAGCTTGGAAAAGGGATAGTTGGTTGTTGGTGTAAATTTAATAACTGTTTACTGTGATAATATAACAAATTTAGTGCAGAATGCTACCTTAAATATTAAAACACCTGTTTGTAAGGGACAACATTTAAAAGTTTCACCTCCAGAATAAACAAATAACAATCTTTATTCAAACATTTTTTGTATAAAAGGTGAATTTTAACTAAAATGTACCACATTAAATAGAGTTAATCACACCAACAAAAAATGTAGGTTTTCGTAATTTTTGTTGGTATTTATATTTGAATGCTGTAATGCTATGGAAATTTAAGTTTAAGAGGATATAGTTCGTTATAAATAGTAATAGTGTGGGTTCATTCACTATGACGACTACTAACTCAGAAAAACAGCCGCAGTGAGTGTTGCATAGCTTATACAAAACCGGGGACCTGTAATTAAATATCGCTTTTTTCTTCTGTTATTATTTACTTTTTATGGTGATGAACTCATTAAAACCAACATATGTGAGTTTATTCTAAATATTATAGTAGTTTTAGCGAGAGGCTTTAAAGCTAAATCGGCGCATAAGAACCATCAAGTAATTCTAGCTAATTTAGACCTTTTAAAGAACAACACCAAACCTCAACATTATCAAATTGGGAAGTTGGAGAATTATTGATGAGGATCGATGGATAAAGTATCATTATGATGCAAAATGACTTTTACTACAATTTAATTTTCATTCTAAGAACTAGGTAAATTATCATGGGGCAAGGTACTGATCACCAGGTACTCTGTTAAATGCAGCGCATTGCGCTGCACGCTCTCCCTAGTCCAAGGATAGGCAGGCCTATTATAGGAATATCGTTTCTGACGAGGTTGAGAATTGAATTGAGAAATTATTCAATAATGTTTTTTTCTCTTTCTACATTAATAGGCCTACTATTGATGGTGGATATCGTTTACATGAGAAGGTGATATCATTGACTAGGGGGATGAGCCCATACTCTCTGCAAAACTAATAGAGAAGTAGAATACAATAGAATAGTATACAATAAAAATATATCTACTAATTTTGATATATATCTACTGAATATCTACTAATTCACCATACACCGTAAGACTAATGTGAGCAAACATCTTTGACCCTGCGGAACACTGAATAATTTTGTGAACCATTTCTGATATTGCTTTGGAAGACTTCTTTGTTTTAATATGACATCAAAGTCCTTTAAAAAATTAAGCATTTCATGGTGAAAACTAGACGTATAATTAATAATACGTCTGTTGATGCTATATTCAACGAAATTATAAGTCCTGTAGGATATAAATGCTGGGCTGTAAAAGAGGATAAAAACTGTGGAACACCAAAATGTAATCACTTCTTCAAATTTTGAAGTAATTTAATTGATTTTAATCTCTAAGGTATCAACATTTACAACAACCGTGAATTTGACATTTTCTCCGATACTTGAAGATGATTTGAAACTTTTTTTATCTTCTTGTATTATATTTTTAACCAGATCGATGAATATCCTGCCCGTATATAGGGCGCCGCAGTAGAGGAGCAGGGAAATTGAATGATAGAGGCGGGAGACCAGTAGCGTTAATGCCGACGTGATGTGGATAACTAGGCTAGTTACAGATTAATGTTTCGTTATTTTATTTAAATATGATTTCAGTTACGTTTTAGTTTTCAATTTGAGCTGATACAGTGTACCGCAGTTTATGTTAATCATTAGCTCTTTGGGCCTGCCACAGCCTGTTCCATAAAAAGTGGATGAGAAAGTTTTTTCAAGAAACTTAAAAATACCTATTGAAACACCTAAATAAAATTTAAATATTACTCCTGAAGAAGGCAATAAGAATAATACTAAAAATGAAAGTAGCAAAATCAGGTAAAGAAGTATTTTCCTGAAATAGAAGTTTAACAGTATATATGGACACTATACTGTATATTTGGCGATATAAAATTCACAAAACAGTACCTTACTAAAATTATGCACAGCGCTCACATATAAAACACAAGAAATAATCAAATAAGAACACGTAAAAATCGAAATTTTTACAGTAAGACAACAACATAAATGGGCCTACAGTTCATACAAAAAATAGATAATGGTATGAAATTCGAAGGAAAACACAATTTATTTACAAGAATTTAAAATGATGTCTTATCTCTAAATGTATAGTCACAATAGAAGAATACTTTCAAAAAGAAGATTATCTAGAGCATTATGAAAAATATCTAATATCTAATAAGTCTACAATTATGTTATGATTTTAGCTATATATTGTACTTTTAGAAATAATAAATATTTGTAAATTTTGTAATATTTTTAAAACATACTAATGTATGTAAATACAGAAAAAAGAAACAATGCTATTGGGTAAAGCAAATCTCTTCACTGAGTCAGTTATAAAACTACCAGACTTGACTTAGTGTAATTGTGTTACCAAATCGTATGTTGATTGCGGGATTAATGGGTTAAACGGATATTGAACACAAACACTTTACATCTGAAATTGCTATTGAAAGAAAACGTGACCTTTTCCATTTGTAAACATACGGGTGCGGGTAATGTTGAACCACGCATTAAGAGGGGGCTAAAGGGCCCCTCTCAGAACGTCGTGCAGTGCTTCCCCTGCTCCCATTTCGCGCTTTATTTAAAGTCCTATAAAGGTTGGAAAGGTTTTAAATATTTGGACTATTTGATTCGCTTTCATTTTATTTTTATTTTTAATCCATATTAAGCTATAATTGTTCAAAGTTGAGCAACTTTAGCCCATCATAGCTTAATATAATTTCTATGGATTTAATTCAAATCTCCTCCCTACCATCATCTACTTGAATTTCACACGTGCTGAAATGCAACGGCGTTTATTAAGCCACAGTGTTTTACACAGAATACTGGATATTGTTTCTCGCCCTCAGTATGGCTGTGAACAATGCGAAACGTATCCAGGTAGTTCTTACAACAGCCACTTATCTGCGGAGGCAAAATAATCACTATCTCTTAAGCAACCTCATAAGATTAAATAATACTAATGAAATGAATTTTACATACTTGAAATTTCTCATAATATGTTTTAGTTTCTCTCGCGTAGTTGAAAAACCAACACTTACAAATTACTCATTCGTGTAACAAAAAGAGAACACAATGACTGAGAAATTAGAGATGAAAGCTCGCGAATCTATTTCTGGCCGCCAGTTTTAGGGTAAGCTGATAAGTAATAGGTTAGCAATAAATCTCAATTTAGACTCTTCACGCTACGAAAACTAAGACTGATGAGTTTACGTCAGAAATTAAACCATGCATTCTCCCTTGATGAATTTATGACCGCATGTGTAGTACGGTTAATCATATCTAATATTAATTTCAAACTTTTTCCGATTTTTTTTAACGTGTTAAAGAAACTCAATCTCAATATATTATGTACTTATTTTTCTAATAGTTCATATATAACGGAGTGAACTTTTAATTTAAACATTTTTTTTGTCCTAAAAATATATTATATATTATAGTCTCCAGACGTATTTCATAACTCAGATATTAAGCTAGAAGAACAATTTTTAAATGAAGACTATAAGTAGAGAAGCCATTATATTAATATTAATATTAAAGTGTTCTCTTTTTTGGTTGGTTGATTTATTAACAACAGATGATGGGTCTATCAAAGTATTTTAAGGAGAATGTGAACTTTGTAATAGATGTGAGAATGTGAGTGATAGTGTAGAATGAATGTGATGCCCTGTATAATATAATGGCCAAAAGTAAAAATTCGTATACTAAGATGATATTGATTTATGAATAGATTTAATTTGTTTTTAAATTACCTTTGTCAAATTAAATTGTAATGGAGGAAAAAAGCGTATTATTGTGTCGGAGGGTATCAGAGAGTATCAAGTGTAGAGGAAGTAGAAAAAACGATAAATTCGAAAAAAAACTATTTAATTTTTAATTCAGTTGTATTTCATGAACAATAAATAACTTAAAAAATGTGTTTCATATTAAGAGTGTTAAAATAATTCACAACAGCGATACCAATTTAAACTTCTGTTTTCTCATAAACTTGGCAAAAAAACTTTTCAGCTGTTACATTAACCAGCATTAATTTGAACTAATTACCCGTGTTCAAGTGATATTTTAGCTTCCAAAGGGAATTGAGAAAACCTAAAAATACGGAATTTTATGTTATATATTGTTTTACTTGTCGTCTCCTCTAATTCATCAATGAACGAGTACTGGACTTAAATGTGAAATATATTGCCGTAACGGTTGGGGTTTTCTGGTCAGTCTTGTCATTGTTCACATATGGAACTATATCGTCATTAGCACATATTTTAAAACATACAACCATTTAAAGAAATACCACGTTTTCGTATAGCGTACTTTATCAATTGAGAAGAAAGTTTTTTAAGGTATACAAGCAAATATTTCTTGAAACATTTGTAGTAAATACCAATAGTCATGAAAAGATTACGATAAGAGTAAAATCATCATAGTCACCGGCTTTATAAAAGTTTTAACAATTTATGTTTTTATGCAGACAATAGTAAGATAAAATTAATAAGTTCTTAAATTTTATTTCCCTCTAAACTGTGGGGACCCTCCGTCGTACAACCCTAAAATGTAAAAGTTTTGCAGGTAGTTGTTAAGTGTCTTGAACATTTCGCATGTATAACACTACTCTATTAGCCATATGAATTCATCATTGGCAGGTTAACACTTGGTATGACTGACATAAACACATCAATCACTGGTTTCATAGCGTGAAAGTGTACATTCGGTCGATTGACTTTACTAATTATAAACCAAGACCACGAGCGGTCAGAAATAGACGCGTGCTTTAGCACTCATTTCTCGTTCATTGCCGCCTTCCTAGAGACTATATAAATAACAATCGGCGTTTACTTAGGTTTGTAGCAGCGTGGGATATTGGTCATGCGTATACGCTGGCATTTTTTTTGTAGATATCCGTTTTGTTTTAAGCAAAGTTTAAAGAATACTTTTGTTTTGGTTTGCGAAGAAATTCTGACAAAATTACTCCACGTATAACTAAGGGGAAATTTAACAATAATACGTAGTTTTTTTTAACTTTTTAATCAAAAATTTAACAATAGAAGGATTTAGAATAACAAAAGAGTTAAATATCGTGCCTTATTCAATGTTTAATAATTTCTTTTACAGTTCATTTTTGTCGTAAATGTTACAACTACAATTTTTCTATTATATTATACACAAAGTTATTTCTAAAATTCCGCTTTTAAGCTTTGTGAAAGGTGTCGTGATAGATGCTTTGGGCTCATATTCATTTTGGAATTTTTACATGTAAAACCGTATCTTTTCAACTGACTCGAACTTTGAAGAAGTTCGTAAACTCATTTTAGCAGCCAATCAACCTTTCCATTCAATATAGTGCTAGAAAATTAGCTAGCTTAGCTAAGCATTTTGTGTAGTACAAAACATAAGTTTTTTTAAGTAAGACAGTTTTATTAAAATAACGCTATTAAAAATAATTTAATGACATTGTATGGATTCCCTGTACGAAAAAGGATTGGTATAATACCCACTTTATCTAAAAAAAATCTTTAAATCATAAAATTAACGAAAGTAAAAATTAAATTCTAAATCAATATCGTTCATGGGCATTACACAAAAGTTTCTTAACACAATAGATTAAGGGATAATGCGAAAATTTTACATTGCAACATCATAGATGAAAATAACATTGTTTAAAAATTTCGCATTAACCACTTGGTTCGAGAAAAAACCAAGGCAGTTTAAATACCATACATTAAAATTAATTAAATACTTAGAATTGAACAGACATCTTAAATAGTTGGGGGGGGGGGGGGGGGGGGTTGTACAATCAATTTTAAAAGTTAAAAGTTACATAAGAGACTTGTCGCTTGGATGAAAAAACCTAATTTATATTTTTATGGTCTATAAAGAAAATAACAGGTCCCTCACGCAAAGGTTTGTGAACCCAAGCAAAAATAAATATCCTCTATACTGCTCAAAGCTACATTAACTTTATATAAATTTCATACATACTATTTTGAGTTACCTGTTTTAATGTTTTACTTTAAAAGTTGAATTTGATTTGTGGCTGGGTCTTTAGCATTGAAGCGCATAAAACATTAATCAATATGTTAATTATTTTTATTTACAAAAATGTATGACCGTTTTATACTAAAAATATTCATTGATAAAAACAATTTTAATTTATTTTTCCTTAAGATTGGATTTTGTTAAAATAGGTAGATTATTTTATAGAAACATCTAGGAAATAATCAGCTTGTAAGCACCAAGAGACCGACAGATGTGTATGTAAATGCAGTCATCACTTTGATGTGGTAATATTGAAGCGTTCGGATGTAGCTGCTGTCGAGCTGTACTTATACCGTATACTGCTACCATTCTCTTGATTGGCAACTCAGCAAATATAGCTTTTTAAAATATTACATTGAGCTTTTCTTATAGAAAACAACATTCTTAGATGAATGAAATGCTTTAAATCTTACAAAAATATCAACTTTTAGGAAAAAATAAAAAAAGATAATAGAGCAGAATTTGAGAATTAATATTAGCAAGATGTCAATAAAAAATTTAAGCATATTTCACAAAATTGAAAGGAGTATTCAGCTGTATGTAATGCACCATTTCACTAGATTTCTCTTAACGATCCAACCTAACTTTTTTAGTTGACTTAGGACTCAACCTTGTATTAGTCAACCAACTGAGTTTGATGATGTAAGAACAAATAATATTCTAAATTTGAACAGGGCAATACATTTTAAAATATATTTTGAAATTTACGTTTTTTATGACAAATATATTACCCATTTGTGTGTATGTTATTTATTGCTGTCCATAACGACTGTTACTACATTTGTGCATGCCATTGTTATAATGCGATTTTCTCAACCCTTAGACATGATTGGAATAAGGTAGGATATAAATTTATATTTTTTTAGTTTGATCCAGCAAGGGGCCGTCCATAAATTACGTCATCGCTTTTTGGCCATTTTTGGACCCTCCCCCCCTAAAATCATTCTACCATCATAATTTGTCTGACCCCCCCCCCCTACTCAGAAAAATGACGTCATTTTTAACAAACCTCCATTTTAAGTAAAAATAATACTTTTTTGTTAAAGCAACTTAAGTTCTATTCTTTATTGATTTATTAAGACTATCAATTAACTTTTAAAACCCATTTTGGCTGTAGTTTGGATATTTTCATTTACTAACCACTGTAGTACCCTCACGTAGTAAACCACCTGTAGTATCACCTTTTCTACTTACCTTTTTCTGACGATGAACGCTACCTGATAAACTTAAATCATTTACCACTCAGATCTGTATTTACCTTCAGAAATAAAGGCAAAACGACTTTCTCAATGAAAAAATTAACTAATCACCTAAAAATAGTCAAATGTATTTTTCTAGATAATTATCTTATAATAGTTGAATTATGTACGAATTTATCATTGTTTCACTGTCAAAATTTTATGTAAAATATAAATTTTTAAATGACGTCATATCAAAGACGACCCCCCCCCTATCACATCACCCTACCGTCATTTTCAATCTGGACCCCCCCCCCTCCCTATTTTCAGATAACGTAATTTATGGACGGCCCCAAAGTATAGGT
>CM061534.1:68513518-68742014 GCA_030545055.2 Neoaliturus tenellus
TAAGATGTAAACCTAAGGCCTTGCACCTGAGTCCAAAGCCCTAAAAGCTAGCAGCTAAGGATTTGACCTGTGAATAGGGCCTATTATCCATCAGCGAAGGCCTAATGTGCTGGATCTAAGATCTAAACCTAAGCCCTTGCACCTGAGTAGAAAACCCTAAAACCTAGCAGCTAAGGATTTGACCTGTGAATAGGGCCTATTAGCCAACAGCCTAAACCATATGTGTTGGCACTAAGATGTAACCCTAAGGCCTTGCACCTGAGTCCAAAGCCCTAAAACCTAGCAGCTAAGGCTTTAATCTGTGAATAGGACATATTACCCAACAGCTTTGACCTAGTGTGTTGAGCCTAAAGTCTAAGCCTAAGGCCTTAAAACTGAGTCCAAAGCTCAAAAACCTAGAGGCTAAAGCTTTGACCTGTGTATAAGACCTATCAGCCCCCAGCCAGGACCTAATGTGTTGGGACTAAGATGTAAACATAAGGCCTGACACCTTAGTATAAAGCCATAAAACCTTAAGATCTGAAAACTTACAAGGGGGCCGCGATTCACAGCCCCCCATGAATTGAGCAAACATTAGGCAACGAGGTCTTTTTTCTTTGAATATGAAATTATGATCAGAAATGGTTATCAGATTCAGATTGGAGTATTTGAAGACCAACCTCCATCCATCTTACCAACTCCTAACTACCGCATGGACTTGACCCAAGACCTAAGGCTATACACCGTAGGCTTTAAGGATCTTAGCCCCAAGACCTAGGCCATAGAGTTAAGACCTGAATATTTACAAGGGGGCCGCGATTCACAGCCCCCCCTGAAAAGACACTGTAGGCTAAACCTAATACCTAATACACCGTGGTCTAGGCTTTTAGGTTTTTAGACCAAAGACCTACTACACCATGGTCTAGACCCAAGATCTAAGGTCTGTGGTCTAGGCTTCAGGTTCTAAGCCCCAAGATTTAAGGCCTGCATAGGCATTTAGGTTCTTAGCCTCCAGATCTAAGGCCCGTAATCTAGGCCTTTAGGTTCTTGAATCCAACACCTAGGACCCTACATCATGGTCTAGACCATAAACCTGAGGCCTGTGATCTAGGTCTCTAAGTTCTCCTCAAGATATAAGGCCCTAAACCATGGTCTAAAACCAAGACCTAAGGTCCGTTGTGTAGGCTTTTAGGTTCTTATACCCAAGTCCTAAGGCCCTACACCAGGGTCTAGAACCAAGATCTAAGGTCCGTGGTCTAGGCTTTTAGGTTCTTATACCCAAGTCCTAAGGCCCTACACCAGGGTCTAGAACCAAGATCTAAGGTCCGTGGTCCAGGCTTTTAGGTTCTTATACCCAAGTCCTAAGGCCCTACACCAGGGTCTAGAACCAAGATCTAAGTTCCGTGGTCCAGGCTTTTAGGTTCTTATACCCAAGTCCTAAGGCCCTACACCAGGGTCTAGAACCTTGATCTAAGGTCCGTGGTCTAGGCTTTTAGGTTCTTATACCCAAGTCCTAAGGCCCTACACCAGGGTCTAGAACCAAGATCTAAGGTCCGTGGTCTAGGCTTTTAGGTTCTTATACCCAAGTCCTAGGGCCCTACACCAGGGTCTAGAACCCAGATCTAAGGTCCGTGGTCTAGGCTTTTAGGTTCTTATACCCAAATCCTAAGGCCCTACACCAGGGTCTAGAACCAAGACCTAAGGTCCGTGGTCTAGGCTTTCAGGTCCTTATACCCAAGTATTAAAGCCCTACACCAGGGTCTAGAACCAAGATCTAAGGTCCGTGGTCTAGGCTTATAGGTTCTTATACCCAAGTCCTAAGGCCCTACACCAGGGTCTAGAACGAAGGTCTAAGGTCCGTGGTCTAGGCTTTTAGGTTCTTATACCCAAGACCTAAGGCCCTACACCAGGGTCTAGAACCAAGATCTAAGGTCCGTGGTCTAGGCTTTTACGTTCTTATACCCAAGTCCTAAGGCCCTACAAAAGGGTCTAGAACCAAGACCTAAGGTCCGTGGTCTAGGCTTTTAGGTTCTTATACCCAAGTCCTAAGGCCCTACACCAGGGTCTAGAACCAAGTTCTAAGGTCCGTGGTCTAGGCTTTTAGGTTCTTATACCCAAGTCCTAAGGCCCTACACCAGGGTCTAGAACCAAGATCTAAGGTCCGTGGTCTAGGCTTTTAGGTTCTTATACCCAAGTCCTAAGGCCCTACACCAGGGTCTACAACCAAGATCTAAGGTCCGTGGTCCTGGCCTTTAGGTTCTTATACCCAAGTCCTAAGGCCCTACACCAGGGTCTAAAACCAAGATCTAAGGTCCGTGGTCTAGGCTTATAGGTTCTTATACCAAAGACCTAAGGTCCGTTGTCTAGGCTTTTAGGTTCTTATACCCAAGTCCTAAGGCCCTACACCAGGTTCTAGAACCAAGATCTAAGGTCCGTGGTCTATTCTTTTAGGTTCTTATACCCAAGTCCTAAGGCCCTACACCAGGGTCTAGAACCAAGATCTAAGGTCCGTGGTCTAGGCTTCTAGGTTCTTATACCCAAGACCTAAGGTCTGTTGTGTAGGCTTTTAGGTTCTAATACTCAAGTCCTAAGGCCCTACACCAGGGGCTAGAACCAAGATCTAAGTTCCATGGTCTAGGCTTTTAGGTTCTAATACCCAAGACCTAAGGCCCTACACCAGGGTCTAGAACCAAGATCTAAGGTCCGTAGTCTAGGCTTTTAGCTTCTTATACGAAAGTCCTAAGGCCCTACACCAGGGTCTAAAACCAAGACCTAAGGTCCGTTATGTAGGCTTTTAGGTTCTTATACCAAGACCTAAGGCCCTACACCAGGGTCTAGAACCAAGATTTAAGGTCCGTGGTCTAGGCTTTTACGTTCTTATACCCAAGTCCTAAGGCCCTACAAAAGGGTCTAGAACCAAGACCTAAGGTCCGTGGTCTAGGCTTTTAGGTTCTTATACCCAAGTCCTAAGGCCCTACACCAGGGTCTAGAACCAAGATCTAAGGTCCGTGGTCTAGGCCTTTAGGTTCTTATACCCAAGTCCTAAGGCCCTACACCAGGGTCTAGAACCAAGATCTAAGGTCCGTGGTCAAGGCTTTTAGGTTCTTATACTCAAGTCCTAAGGCCCTAAACCAGGGTCTAGAACCAAGATCTAAGGACCGTGGTCTAGGCTTTTAGGTGCTTATACCCAAGACCTAAGGCCCTACACCATAGGCTAGAACCAAGACCTAAGGTCCTTTGATTAGGCCTTTAGGTTCTTAGACCCAAGTCCTAAGACCCGTGGACTAGGCCTTTAGGTTCATAGACCCAAGACCTAAGCTCTTAGACTCAAGACCTAAAGCCATATACCGCGGGTTAGGGTTTTAAGCTCTTAGACCCAAGACCTAAGGCCATACACCCTGGTCTAGGCTTTTAGGTTCTTATACCCAAGACCTAAGGCCCTACACCCTGGTCTAGCCTTTTAGGTTCTTATACCCAAGACCTAAGGCCCTACACCCTGGTCTAGGCTTTTAAGTACTTAGACCCAAGACCTAAGGCCATAAAGTAAAGACCTGAAAACTTACAAGGGAGTCGCGATTCACGACCCCTGAACAGACACTGTGGACCCAAGACCTAAGGCCTTACACCGTGGTCTAGGCTTTTAAGCTCTTATACCCAAGACCTAAGGCCATAAACCCTGGTCTATGCTTTTAAGCTCTTAGACTCAAGACCCAAGGGCATACACACAGGTCTAGGCTTTTAAGTACTTAGGCCAAGACCTAAAGTCATAAACCGTGGGGTAGGCTTTTAAGCTCTTAAACTCAAGGCCTAAGGTGGTCCGCATGGGCTAGACTTAAGACCTAAGGCCATACACCCTGGTCTAGGCTTTTAAGTACTTAGACCCAAGACCTAAGGCCATGCACCGTAGTCTAGGCTTTTAGGTTCTTAGACCCAAGACCTAAGGCCATACACCGTGGTCTAGGCTTTTAAGTACTTATACCCAAGACCTAAGGCCATACACCATAGTCTAGGCTTTTAGGTTCTTACACCCAAGACCTAAGGCCCTACACCGTGGGCTAGGCTTTAAAGCTCTTAGACCCAAGACCTAAAACCATAGGGTTAAGACTTGAAAACTTACAAGTTAATCGCAACTCACGATCCCCGAAAAGACACCGTGGTCTAGACCCAATACTTAAGGCCCTACACGAAGACCCAAGAGCTAAGGTCCTTCACCATGATCTAGACCCTAAGACCAAAGACCTTACACTATGGTCTAGTACTCGGCATAAACCGTTTGCAGTTGTGGTTGTTTCATCTATTTCTAGAGGTAAGTCGGCCTCTAAGTTCTTAGAACCTAAGACCAAAGGCCTTATACCACGGTCTAGTACTCGGCATAAGCCATGTGCAGTTGTGGTTGTTTCATCTATAGCTAGAGGAAAGTCCTAAGTTCTTAGACCCTAAGACCAAAGGCCTTACACCATGGTCTAGTACTCGGCATAAACCGTTTTGCAGTTGTGGTTGTTTCATCTATAGCTAAAGGTAAGTCCTAGGTTCTTAGACCCTAAGACCAAAGGCCTTACATCATGGTCTAGTATTCCTTCTTAAGCCGTGTGCAGTGGTTAATTTGTCTATACTTAGAAGAAAGTCGGCCTTTAAGTTCTTAGACCCTAGACCTAAGACCCTACACCCATGGACTACAACCTGGACCTAAGGCCACATTCCGAGGTTTTGTACTCGTTTAAAACCGTGTGCAGTTGTGGTTGTTTCATCTATAGCTGGGCGAAGGTTGGCCTTTGATAACTGTGTGCAGTTATTACTGTTTCGTCTCGAAAAAGAGAAAGTTTATGCTTTTACACCATAACTTAGAACGAAAACCCATGGTCTTATTTCTAAAACCAAGGACCTTAGACCGATACCCTAGGACATAAGGGCTTAGACTTATTGCTTTAGATCTAGGGCAAAAGGAATTTAAATGAGGATCTAAGGCCTCATAATTTAGACCAACCCCAATCCCAAGCATTTAAGGCATTATACCATGGACCTGTAAGTATATGACCTTAAACTTTTGACCTAAGACCAAAGACTTTAACATAAGTCTTAAGCCCTAAGACCCTACCCCATGGGCTAGTACTGGTCCTACACCATGAGGGACCGTGTAAAATGGCGTGCATAAAGCCAATCACATGGATTATTTGAAAGCCCAGGGCACATGAACACCTGTGTTTGCTGTTGGGCGTTTTTATGATTTGCGCTTTTGGGCGTTTTGCAAACTCGACCTGCATATTGCAGATCGATGTGTAGACGATGCCCTTTAGTAATTAACGTCTGCGAACGTTTTTCAAAATCGATGTGTAGACGATGCCTTTTAATAATTAACGTCTGCGAACGTTTTTTAGAATCGATGCCCAGACGCTGTTTAAAATAATCGACATGTACGATCGTTTTTTAAAATCGATGTGTACACGATGTTTTTTAATAATTTACGTCTGCGATCGTAATTTCCGCGTCGAGTTTGCAGAACGCCCAAAAGCGCAAATCATAAAAACGCCCAACAGCAAACACAGGTGTTCATGTGCCCTGGGCTTTCAAATAATCCATGTGATTGGCTTTATGCACGCCATTTTACACGGTCCCTCATGGTGTAGGACCAGTACTAGCCCATGGGGTAGGGTCTTAGGGCTTAAGACTTATGTTAAAGTCTTTGGTCTTAGGTCAAAAGTTTAAGGTCATATACTTACAGGTCCATGGTATAATGCCTTAATACTTGGGATTGGTTTTGGTCTAAATTATGAGGCCTTAGATCCTCATTTAAATTCCTTTTGCCCTAGATCTAAAGCAATAAGTCTAAGCCCTTATGTCCTAGGGTATCGGTCTAAGGTCCTTGGTTTTAGAAATAAGACCATGGGTTTTCGTTCTAAGTTATGGTGTAAAAGCATAAACTTTCTCTTTTTCGAGACGAAACAGTAATAACTGCACACAGTTATCAAAGGCCAACCTTCGCCCAGCTATAGATGAAACAACCACAACTGCACACGGTTTTAAACGAGTACAAAACCTCGGAATGTGGCCTTAGGTCCAGGTTGTAGTCCATGGGTGTAGGGTCTTAGGTCTAGGGTCTAAGAACTTAAAGGCCGACTTTCTTCTAAGTATAGACAAATTAACCACTGCACACGGCTTAAGAAGGAATACTAGACCATGATGTAAGGCCTTTGGTCTTAGGGTCTAAGAACCTAGGACTTACCTTTAGCTATAGATGAAACAACCACAACTGCAAAACGGTTTATGCCGAGTACTAGACCATGGTGTAAGGCCTTTGGTCTTAGGGTCTAAGAACTTAGGACTTTCCTCTAGCTATAGATGAAACAACCACAACTGCACATGGCTTATGCCGAGTACTAGACCGTGGTATAAGGCCTTTGGTCTTAGGTTCTAAGAACTTAGAGGCCGACTTACCTCTAGAAATAGATGAAACAACCACAACTGCAAACGGTTTATGCCGAGTACTAGACCATAGTGTAAGGTCTTTGGTCTTAGGGTCTAGATCATGGTGAAGGACCTTAGCTCTTGGGTCTTCGTGTAGGGCCTTAAGTATTGGGTCTAGACCACGGTGTCTTTTCGGGGATCGTGAGTTGCGATTAACTTGTAAGTTTTCAAGTCTTAACCCTATGGTTTTAGGTCTTGGGTCTAAGAGCTTTAAAGCCTAGCCCACGGTGTAGGGCCTTAGGTCTTGGGTGTAAGAACCTAAAAGCCTAGACTATGGTGTATGGCCTTAGGTCTTGGGTATAAGTACTTAAAAGCCTAGACCACGGTGTATGGCCTTAGGTCTTGGGTCTAAGAACCTAAAAGCCTAGACTACGGTGCATGGCCTTAGGTCTTGGGTCTAAGTACTTAAAAGCCTAGACCAGGGTGTATGGCCTTAGGTCTTAAGTCTAGCCCATACGGACCACCTTAGGCCTTGAGTTTAAGAGCTTAAAAGCCTACCCCACGGTTTATGACTTTAGGTCTTGGCCTAAGTACTTAAAAGCCTAGACCTGTGTGTATGCCCTTGGGTCTTGAGTCTAAGAGCTTAAAAGCATAGACCAGGGTTTATGGCCTTAGGTCTTGGGTATAAGAGCTTAAAAGCCTAGACCACGGTGTAAGGCCTTAGGTCTTGGGTCCACAGTGTCTGTTCAGGGGTCGTGAATCGCGACTCCCTTGTAAGTTTTCAGGTCTTTACTTTATGGCCTTAGGTCTTGGGTCTAAGTACTTAAAAGCCTAGACCAGGGTGTAGGGCCTTAGGTCTTGGGTTTAAGAACCTAAAAGCCTAGACCAGGGTGTATGGCCTTAGGTCTTGGGTCTAAGAGCTTAAAACCCTGACCCGCGGTATATGGCTTTAGGTCTTGAGTCTAAGAGCTTAGGTCTTGGGTCTATGAACCTAAAGGCCTAGTCCACGGGTCTTAGGACTTGGGTCTAAGAACCTAAAGGCCTAATCAAAGGACCTTAGGTCTTGGTTCTAGCCTATGGTGTAGGGCCTTAGGTCTTGGGTATAAGCACCTAAAAGCCTAGACCACGGTCCTTAGATCTTGGTTCTAGACCCTGGTTTAGGGCCTTAGGACTTGAGTATAAGAACCTAAAAGCCTTGACCACGGACCTTAGATCTTGGTTCTAGACCCTGGTGTAGGGCCTTAGGACTTGGGTATAAGAACCTAAAAGCCTAGACCACGGACCTTAGATCTTGGTTCTAGACCCTGGTGTAGGGCCTTAGGACTTGGGTATAAGAACCTAAAAGCCTAGACCACGGACCTTAGGTCTTGGTTCTAGACCCTTTTGTAGGGCCTTAGGACTTGGGTATAAGAACGTAAAAGCCTAGACCACGGACCTTAGATCTTGGTTCTAGACCCTGGTGTAGGGCCTTAGGTCTTGGGTATAAGAACCTAAAAGCCTACATAACGGACCTTAGGTCTTGGTTTTAGACCCTGGTGTAGGGCCTTAGGACTTTCGTATAAGAAGCTAAAAGCCTAGACTACGGACCTTAGATCTTGGTTCTAGACCCTGGTGTAGGGCCTTAGGTCTTGGGTATTAGAACCTAAAAGCCTAGACCATGGAACTTAGATCTTGGTTCTAGCCCCTGGTGTAGGGCCTTAGGACTTGAGTATTAGAACCTAAAAGCCTACACAACAGACCTTAGGTCTTGGGTATAAGAACCTAGAAGCCTAGACCACGGACCTTAGATCTTGGTTCTAGACCCTGGTGTAGGGCCTTAGGACTTGGGTATAAGAACCTAAAAGCCTAGACCACGGACCTTAGATCTTGGTTCTAGACACTGGTGTAGGGCCTTAGGACTTGGGTATAAGAACCTAAAAGCCTAGACAACGGACCTTAGGTCTTGGGTATAAGAACCTATAAGCCTAGACCACGGACCTTAGATCTTGGTTTTAGACCCTGGTGTAGGGCCTTAGGACTTGGGTATAAGAACCTAAAGGCCAGGACCACGGACCTTAGATCTTGGTTCTAGACCCTGGTGTAGGGCCTTAGGACTTGGGTATAAGAACCTAAAAGCCTAGACCACGGACCTTAGATCTTGGTTCTAGACCCTGGTGTAGGGCCTTAGGACTTGTGTATAAGAACCTAAAAGCCTAGACCACGGACCTTAGATCTTGGTTCTAGACCCTGGTGTAGGGCCTTAGGACTTGGGTATAAGAACCTAAAAGCCTAGACCACGGACCTTAGAACTTGGTTCTAGACCCTGGTGTAGGGCCTTAGGACTTGGGTATAAGAACCTAAAAGCCTAGACCACGGACCTTAGGTCTTGGTTCTAGACCCTTTTGTAGGGCCTTAGGACTTGGGTATAAGAACGTAAAAGCCTAGACCACGGACCTTAGATCTTGGTTCTAGACCCTGGTGTAGGGCCTTAGGTCTTGGGTATAAGAACCTAAAAGCCTAGACCACGGACCTTAGACCTTGGTTCTAGACCCTGGTGTAGGGCCTTAGGACTTGGGTATAAGAACCTAAAAGCCTAGACCACGGACCTTAGATCTTGGTTCTAGACCCTGGTGTAGGGCTTTAATACTTGGGTATAAGAACCTGAAAGCCTAGACCACGGACCTTAGGTCTTGGTTCTAGACCCTGGTGTAGGGCCTTAGGATTTGGGTATAAGAACCTAAAAGCCTAGACCACGGACCTTAGATCTGGGTTCTAGACCCTGGTGTAGGGCCCTAGGACTTGGGTATAAGAACCTAAAAGCCTAGACCACGGACCTTAGATCTTGGTTCTAGATCCTGGTGTAGGGCCTTAGGACTTGGGTATAAGAACCTAAAAGCCTAGACAACGGACCTTAGATCTGGGTTCTAGACCCTGGTGTAGGGCCTTAGGACTTGGGTATAAGAACCTAAAAGCCTGGACCACGGACCTTAGATCTTGGTTCTAGACCCTGGTGTAGGGCCTTAGGACTTGGGTATAAGAACCTAAAAGCCTGGACCACGGACCTTAGATCTTGGTTCTAGACCCTGGTGTAGGGCCTTAGGACTTGGGTATAAGAACCTAAAAGCCTAGACCACGGACCTTAGATCTTGGTTCTAGACCCTGGTGTAGGGCCTTAGGACTTGGGTATAAGAACCTAAAAGCCTACACAACGGACCTTAGGTCTTGGTTTTAGACCATGGTTTAGGGCCTTATATCTTGAGGAGAACTTAGAGACCTAGATCACAGGCCTCAGGTTTATGGTCTAGACCATGATGTAGGGTCCTAGGTGTTGGATTCAAGAACCTAAAGGCCTAGATTACGGGCCTTAGATCTGGAGGCTAAGAACCTAAATGCCTATGCAGGCCTTAAATCTTGGGGCTTAGAACCTGAAGCCTAGACCACAGACCTTAGATCTTGGGTCTAGACCATGGTGTAGTAGGTCTTTGGTCTAAAAACCTAAAAGCCTAGACCACGGTGTATTAGGTATTAGGTTTAGACTACAGTTTCTTTTCAGGGGGGGCTGTGAATTGCGGCCCCCTTGTAAATATTCAGGTCTTAACTCTATGGCCTAGGTCTTGGGGCTAAGATCCTTAAAGCCTACGGTGTATAGCCTTAGGTCTTGGGTCAAGTCCATGCGGTAGTTAGGAGTTGGGTAAGATGGATGGAGGTTGGTCTTCAAATACTCCAATCTGAATCTGATAACCATTTCTGATCATAATTTCATATTCAAAGAAAAAAGACCTTGTTGCCTAATGTTTGCTCAATTCATGGGGGGCTGTGAATTAGGTCTTGGGTCTAAAAACCTAAAAGCCTAGACTACGGTGCATGGCCTTAGGTCTTGGGTCTAAGTACTTAAAAGCCTAGACCAGGGTGTATGGCCTTAGGTCTTAAGTCTAGCCCATGCGGACCACCTTAGGCCTTGAGTTTAAGAGCTTAAAAGCCTACCCCACGGTTTATGACTTTAGGTCTTGGCCTAAGTACTTAAAAGCCTAGACCTGTGTGTATGCCCTTGGGTCTTGAGTCTAAGAGCTTAAAAGCATAGACCAGGGTTTATGGCCTTAGGTCTTGGGTATAAGAGCTTAAAAGCCTAGACCACGGTGTAAGGCCTTAGGTCTTGGGTCCACAGTGTCTGTTCAGGGGTCGTGAATCGCGACTCCCTTGTAAGTTTTCAGGTCTTTACTTTATGGCCTTAGGTCTTGGGTCTAAGTACTTAAAAGCCTAGACCAGGGTGTAGGGCCTTAGGTCTTGGGTTTAAGAACCTAAAAGCCTAGACCAGGGTGTATGGCCTTAGGTCTTGGGTCTAAGAGCTTAAAACCCTAACCCGCGGTATATGGCTTTAGGTCTTGAGTCTAAGAGCTTAGGTCTTGGGTCTATGAACCTACAGGCCTAGTCCACGGGTCTTAGGACTTGGGTCTAAGAACCTAAAGGCCTAATCAAAGGACCTTAGGTCTTCGTTCTAGCCTATGGTGTAGGGCCTTAGGTCTTGGGTATAAGCACCTAAAAGCCTAGACCACGGTCCTTAGATCTTGGTTCTAGACCCTGGTTTAGGGCCTTAGGACTTGAGTATAAGAACCTAAAAGCCTTGACCACGGACCTTAGATCTTGGTTCTAGACCCTGGTGTAGGGCCTTAAGACTTGGGTATACGAACCTAAAAGCCTAGACCACGGACCTTAGGTCTTGGTTCTAGACCCTTTTGTAGGGCCTTAGGACTTGGATATAAGAACGTAAAAGCCTAGACCACGGACCTTAGATCTTGGTTCTAGACCCTGGTGTAGGGCCTTAGGTCTTGGGTATAAGAACCTAAAAGCCTACATAACGGACCTTAGGTCTTGGTTTTAGACCCTGGTGTAGGGCCTTAGGACTTTCGTATAAGAAGCTAAAAGCCTAGACTACGGACCTTAGATCTTGGTTCTAGACCCTGGTGTAGGGCCTTAGGTCTTGGGTATTAGAACCTAAAAGCCTAGACCATGGAACTTAGATCTTGTTTCTAGCCCCTGGTGTAGGGCCTTAGGACTTGAGTATTAGAACCTAAAAGCCTACACAACAGACCTTAGGTCTTGGGTATAAGAACCTAGAAGCCTAGACCACGGACCTTAGATCTTGGTTCTAGACCCTGGTGTAGGGCCTTAGGACTTGGGTATAAGAACCTAAAAGCCTAGACCACGGACCTTAGATCTTGGTTCTAGACCCTGGTGTAGGGCCTTAGGACTTGGGTATAAGAACCTAAAAGCCTAGACAACAGACCTTAGGTCTTGGGTATAAGAACCCATAAGCCTAGACCACGGACCTTAGATCTTGGTTTTAGTCCCTGGTGTAGGGCCTTAGGACTTGGGTATAAGAACCTAAAGGCCAGGACCACGGACCTTAGATCTTGGTTCTAGACCCTGGTGTAGGGCCTTAGGACTTGGGTATAAGAACCTAAAAGCCTAGACCACGGACCTTAGATCTTGGTTCTAGACCCTGGTGTAGGGCCTTAGGACTTGGGTATAAGAACCTAAAAGCCTAGACCACGGACCTTAGATCTTGGTTCTAGACCCTGGTGTAGGGCCTTAGGACTTGGGTATAAGAACCTAAAAGCCTAGACCACGGACCTTAGATCTTGGTTCTAGACCCTGGTGTAGGGCCTTAGGACTTGGGTATAAGAACCTAAAAGCCTAGACCACGGACCTTAGGTCTTGGTTCTAGACCCTTTTGTAGGGCCTTAGGACTTGGGTATAAGAACGTAAAAGCCTAGACCACGGACCTTAGATCTTGGTTCTAGACCCTGGTGTAGGGCCTTAGGTCTTGGGTATAAGAACCTAAAAGCCTAGACCACGGACCTTAGACCTTGGTTCTAGACCCTGGTGTAGGGCCTTAGGACTTGGGTATAAGAACCTAAAAGCCTAGACCACGGACCTTAGATCTTGGTTCTAGACCCTGGTGTAGGGCTTTAATACTTGGGTATAAGAACCTGAAAGCCTAGACCACGGACCTTAGGTCTTGGTTCTAGACCCTGGTGTAGGGCCTTAGGATTTGGGTATAAGAACCCAAAAGCCTAGACCACGGACCTTAGATCTGGGTTCTAGACCCTGGTGTAGGGCCCTAGGACTTGGGTTTAAGAACCTAAAAGCCTAGACCACGGACCTTAGATCTTGGTTCTAGATCCTGGTGTAGGGCCTTAGGACTTGGGTATAAGAACCTAAAAGCCTAGACCACGGACCTTAGATCTGAGTTCTAGACCCTGGTGTAGGGCCTTAGGACTTGGGTATAAGAACCTAAAAGCCTGGACCACGGACCTTAGATCTTGGTTCTAGACCCTGGTGTAGGGCCTTAGGACTTGGGTATAAGAACCTAAAAGCCTGGACCACGGACCTTAGATCTTGGTTCTAGACCCTGGTGTAGGGCCTTAGGACTTGGGTATAAGAACCTAAAAGCCTAGACCACGGACCTTAGATCTTGGTTCTAGACCCTGGTGTAGGGCCTTAGGACTTGGGTATAAGAACCTAAAAGCCTACACAAATGACCTTAGGTCTTGGTTTTACACCATGGTTTAGGGCCTTATATCTTGAGGAGAACTTAGAGACCTAGATCACAGGCCTCAGGTTTATGGTCTAGACCATGATGTAGGGTCCTAGGTGTTGGATTCAAGAACCTAAAGGCCTAGATTACGGGCCTTAGATCTGGAGGCTAAGAACCTAAATGCCTATGCAGGCCTTAAATCTTGGGGCTTAGAACCTGAAGCCTAGACCACAGACCTTAGATCTTGGGTCTAGACCATGGTGTAGTAGGTCTTTGGTCTAAAAACCTAAAAGCCTAGACCACGGTGTATTAGGTATTAGGTTTAGACTACAGTTTCTTTTCAGGGGGGGCTGTGAATCGCGGCCCCCTTGTAAATATTCAGGTCTTAACTCTATGGCCTAGGTCTTGGGGCTAAGATCCTTAAAGCCTACGGTGTATAGCCTTAGGTCTTGGGTCAAGTCCATGCGGTAGTTAGGAGTTGGGTGGGATGGATGGAGGTTGGTCTTCAAATACTCCAATCTGAATCTGATAACCATTTCTGATCATAATTTCATATTCAAAGAAAAAAGACCTCGTTGCCTAATGTTTGCTCAATTCATGGGGGGCTGTGAATTAGGTCTTGGGTCTAAGAACCTAAAAGCCTAGACTACGGTGCATGGCCTTAGGTCTTGGGTCTAAGTACTTAAAAGCCTAGACCAGGGTGTATGGCCTTAGGTCTTAAGTCTAGCCCATGCGGACCACCTTAGGCCTTGAGTTTAAGAGCTTAAAAGCCTACCCCACGGTTTATGACTTTAGGTCTTGGCCTAAGTACTTAAAAGCCTAGACCTGTGTGTATGCCCTTGGGTCTTGAGTCTAAGAGCTTAAAAGCATAGACCAGGGTTTATGGCCTTAGGTCTTGGGAATAAGAGCTTAAAAGCCTAGACCACGGTGTAAGGCCTTAGGTCTTGGGTCCACAGTGTCTGTTCAGGGGTCGTGAATCGCGACTCCCTTGTAAGTTTTCAGGTCTTTACTTTATGGCCTTAGGTCTTGGGTCTAAGTACTTAAAAGCCTAGACCAGGGTGTAGGGCCTTAGGTCTTGGGTTTAAGAACCTAAAAGCCTAGACCAGGGTGTATGGCCTTAGGTCTTGGGTCTAAGAGCTTAAAACCCTAACCCGCGGTATATGGCTTTAGGTCTTGAGTCTAAGAGCTTAGGTCTTGGGTCTAAGAACCTAAAGGCCTAATCAAAGGACCTTAGGTCTTGGTTCTAGCCTATGGTGTAGGGCCTTAGGTCTTGGGTATAAGCACCTAAAAGCCTAGACCACGGTCCTTAGATCTTGGTTCTAGACCCTGGTTTAGGGCCTTAGGACTTGAGTATAAGAACCTAAAAGCCTTGACCACGGACCTTAGATCTTGGTTCTAGACCCTGGTGTAGGGCCTTAGGACTTGGGTATAAGAACCTAAAAGCCTAGACCACGGACCTTAGGTCTTGGTTCTAGACCCTTTTGTAGGGCCTTAGGACTTGGATATAAGAACGTAAAAGCCTAGACCACGGACCTTAGATCTTGGTTCTAGACCCTGGTGTAGGGCCTTAGGTCTTGGGTATAAGAACCTAAAAGCCTACATAACGGACCTTAGGTCTTGGTTTTAGACCCTGGTGTAGGGCCTTAGGACTTTCGTATAAGAAGCTAAAAGCCTAGACTACGGACCTTAGATCTTGGTTCTAGACCCTGGTGTAGGGCCTTAGGTCTTGGGTATTAGAACCTAAAAGCCTAGACCATGGAACTTAGATCTTGGTTCTAGCCCCTGGTGTAGGGCCTTAGGACTTGAGTATTAGAACCTAAAAGCCTACACAACAGACCTTAGGTCTTGGGTATAAGAACCTAGAAGCCTAGACCACGGACCTTAGATCTTGGTTCTAGACCCTGGTGTAGGGCCTTAGGACTTGGGTATAAGAACCTAAAAGCCTAGACCACGGACCTTAGATCTTGGTTCTAGACCCTGGTGTAGGGCCTTAGGACTTGGGTATAAGAACCTAAAAGCCTAGACAACGGACCTTAGGTCTTGGGTATAAGAACCCATAAGCCTAGACCACGGACCTTAGATCTTGGTTTTAGACCCTGGTGTAGGGCCTTAGGACTTGGGTATAAGAACCTAAAGGCCAGGACCACGGACCTTAGATCTTGGTTCTAGACCCTGGTGTAGGGCCTTAGGACTTGGGTATAAGAACCTAAAAGCCTAGACCACGAACCTTAGATCTTGGTTCTAGACCCTGGTGTAGGGCCTTAGGACTTGGGTATAAGAACCTAAAAGCCTAGACCACGGACCTTAGATCTTGGTTCTAGACCCTGGTGTAGGGCCTTAGGACTTGGGTATAAGAACCTAAAAGCCTAGACCACGGACCTTAGAACTTGGTTCTAGACCCTGGTGTAGGGCCTTAGGACTTGGGTATAAGAACCTAAAAGCCTAGACCACGGACCTTAGGTCTTGGTTCTAGACCCTTTTGTAGGGCCTTAGGACTTGGGTATAAGAACGTAAAAGCCTAGACCACGGACCTTAGATCTTGGTTCTAGACCCTGGTGTAGGGCCTTAGGTCTTGGGTATAAGAACCTAAAAGCCTAGACCACGGACCTTACACCTTGGTTCTAGACCCTGGTGTAGGGCCTTAGGACTTGGGTATAAGAACCTAAAAGCCTAGACCACGGACCTTAGATCTTGGTTCTAGACCCTGGTGTAGGGCTTTAATACTTGGGTATAAGAACCTGAAAGCCTAGACCACGGACCTTAGGTCTTGGTTCTAGACCCTGGTGTAGGGCCTTAGGACTTGGGTATAAGAACCTAAAAGCCTAGACCACGGACCTTAGATCTGGGTTCTAGACCCTGGTGTAGGGCCTTAGGACTTGGGTATAAGAACCTAAAAGCCTGGACCACGGACCTTAGATCTTGGTTCTAGACCCTGGTGTAGGGCCTTAGGACTTGGGTATAAGAACCTAAAAGCCTGGACCACGGACCTTAGATCTTGGTTCTAGACCCTGGTGTAGGGCCTTAGGACTTGGGTATAAGAACCTAAAAGCCTAGACCACGGACCTTAGATCTTGGTTCTAGACCCTGGTGTAGGGCCTTAGGACTTGGGTATAAGAACCTAAAAGCCTAGACCACGGACCTTAGATCTTGGTTCTAGACCCTGGTGTAGGGCCTTAGGACTTGGGTATAAGAACCTAAAAGCCTACACAACGGACCTTAGGTCTTGGTTTTACACCATGGTTTAGGGCCTTATATCTTGAGGAGAACTTAGAGACCTAGATCACAGGCCTCAGGTTTATGGTCTAGACCATGATGTAGGGTCCTAGGTGTTGGATTCAAGAACCTAAAGGCCTAGATTACGGGCCTTAGATCTGGAGGCTAAGAACCTAAATGCCTATGCAGGCCTTAAATCTTGGGGCTTAGAACCTGAAGCCTAGACCACAGACCTTAGATCTTGGGTCTAGACCATGGTGTAGTAGGTCTTTGGTCTAAAAACCTAAAAGCCTAGACCACGGTGTATTAGGTATTAGGTTTAGACTACAGTGTCTTTTCAGGGGGGGCTGTGAATCGCGGCCCCCTTGTAAATATTCAGGTCTTAACTCTATGGCCTAGGTCTTGGGGCTAAGATCCTTAAAGCCTACGGTGTATAGCCTTAGGTCTTGGGTCAAGTCCATGCGGTAGTTAGGAGTTGGGTAAGATGGATGGAGGTTGGTCTTCAAATACTCCAATCTGAATCTGATAACCATTTCTGATCATAATTTCATATTCAAAGAAAAAAGACCTCGTTGCCTAATGTTTGCTCAATTCATGGGGGGCTGTGAATCGCGGCCCCCTTGTAAGTTTTCAGATCTTAAGGTTTTATGGCTTTGTACTAAGGTGTCAGGCCTTATGTTTACATCTTAGTCCCAACACATTAGGTCCTGGCTGGGGGCTGATAGGTCTTATACACAGGTCAAAGCTTTAGCCTCTAGGTTTTTGAGCTTTGGACTCAGTTTTAAGGCCTTAGGCTTAGACTTTAGGCTCAACACACTAGGTCAAAGCTGTTGGGTAATATGTCCTATTCACAGATTAAAGCCTTAGCTGCTAGGTTTTAGGGCTTTGGACTCAGGTGCAAGGCCTTAGGTTTACATCTTAGTGCCAACACATATGGTTTAGGCTGTTGGCTAATAGGCCCTATTCACAGGTCAAATCCTTAGCTGCTAGGTTTTAGGGTTTTGGACTCAGGTGCAAGGGCTTAGGTTTAGATCTTAGATCCAGCACATTAGGCCTTCGCTGATGGATAATAGGCCCTATTCACAGGTCAAATCCTTAGCTGCTAGCTTTTAGGGCTTTGGACTCAGGTGCAAGGCCTTAGGTTTACATCTTAGTGCCAACACATTAGGTTTAGGCTGTTTGCTAATAGGTACTATTCACAGGTCAAATCCTTAGCTGCCAAGTTTTAGGGTTTTCGACTCAAGTGCAAGGCCTGAGGTTTAGATTTTTGGTCCAACACATTAGGTCTAAGCTAAACGCAAATAGGTCCTATTCACAGGTCAAAGCCTTAGCTGCTAGGTTTTAGGACCTAAGTCCAAGGCATTTCATCTTAGGAACCATGTGTAAGGCCTTAGGCTTAGATCTTATGTCCAACACATTAGGCCTAAGCTGATAGATAATAGGCCCTATTCACAGGTCAAAGCCTTAGCTGCTAGCTTTTAGGGCTTTGGACTCAGGTGCAAGGCCTTAGGTTTACATCTTAGTGCCAACACATTAGGTTTAGGCTATTAGCTAATAGGCCCTATTCACAGGTCAATTCGTTAGCTGCTAGGTTTTATCGTTTTGGACTCAGGTACAAGGGCTTAGGTTTAGATCTTAGGTCCAGCACATTAGGCCTACGCTGATGGATAATAGGCCCTATTCACAGGTCAAAGCCTTAGCTGCTAGCTGTTAGGACTTTGGACTCAGGTGCAAGGCCTTAGGTTTATCTCTTAGTGCCAACACATTAGGTTTAGGCTGTTGGCTAATAGGCCCTATTCACAGGTCAAATCCTTAGCTGCTAGCTTTTAGGGCTTTGGACTCAGGTGCAAGGCCTTAGGATTACATCTTAGTGCCAACACATTAGGTTTAGGCTGTTGGCTAATAGGCCCTATTCACAGGTCAAATCCTTAGCTGCTAGCTTTTAGGGCTTTGGACTCAGGTGCAAAGCCTTAGGTTTAGATCTTAGGTCCAACACATTAGGTCTAAGCTAATGGTTAATTGGGCTTATTGATAGGTTAAAGCCTTAGCTGCTAGGTTTTAGGGCTTGTCTGGGCCTTAGGGATTAGATCTTAAGAGGTTAAACTGGGTTAAAAATTGGAGAATTTTGTCCTAAAAATGTGTCTTTGAAGGTAAAATTGCAATTAAAGTTAATTTTATATGGGGCTGGGATGTTGGGCAATTCGCCTTTCAATATCAATTTTTATGGATCGGAAATCCTGAAAAATGTTGGAAAGTTGACAAAAAAGTAAAAAATCATTGAAAACCGGTATCTTTTCATTTACATAGGGTTAACTTAGGAGTTCTCACACTTCCTTGGATTAATTTCTGGATTAGATTCACCACAAGGGGAGTGGGTAACTTAATTTAAAAACTATAGTTAACTTAAGAGTGCATCTCATAGTTCCCTGGATTAAATTCAAAATGCTCCTTGAAATCACTGTCTGAAATCCTGAAAAATGCCCTGAAATGGGCTGATATTTGGCCAAAACCAATCAAAATCCGGTAAAAACCAGTCAATTTGAAGCTGAAGGGGGTAAAAAAGGACCCCTAATCAAATGAACAACTGGATTAAATTCTAAGTGCTCCTTGAAATCAATATCTGAAAATCCTGAAAAATGCCCTAAAATGGGCCGAAATGGGCTGATATTTGACCAAAACCGTCCAGAATCCGGTCAAAAACCGGTCAATTTGGAGCTGAAAGCGGTCAAAAAAAAAACTATGAGTGTTCCCTGGATTATATTCAAAAAGTGGTCATTTGAAGCAAAAAAGTGGTCATTTGAAGCAAAAAGTGGTCATTTGAAGCAGGAGTGGTCATTGGAAGCAAAAGTGGTCATTTGAAGCAAAAAGTGGTCATTGGAAGCAAAAGTGGTCATACGAAGCAAAAAAAGTGGTCATATGAAGCAAAAAAAAGTGGTCATACGAAGCAAAAGTCATCAAAAAAACTATGAGGGTGCGCCAGAACCCCTGTATTATATCTACTCTAAACTGTTTATCTTATTAAACTGTAATGTTAGCTTTTTTAGACAAAGCAGTATATTTGTTGACTAGGTAATTCACGTGTTTTGTTTTATAAAATAGACTTCATTGGATCAGTAACATTATGATGATCACAATAATCTTTAATGAATTAAGAACTTTTACAACTGATGGAAAATATTTATAAGGAGACTGTTGAATGTATTATAACTCTTCAACTATGATGTATAAATTTATAAAACGTTTCGGGTTTTGCAAATACAAATCATCGTTGAAAGTTTTCTCGACTCGAATGTTTTCTGAGAACATACGGCCTGATTTCAAATTTCAACTATCGAGTTCATTTTAGCATGTCAGTAACATAAAAAAATCTCAGACATAAGGGGCAGGAAAAACTTGTGGATACAGCATAACATTTTCCCTCATTATTTACTTTGCATTTTTATTATTGTAAGATGCAATCGTATTCATTTGTGAACTTATAGACTGTTTTTGATAGGTACTTAATTTAATATTGCAGAATACATGTATTAAATAGCTTCTAATAGCCTATAAACCTCATTAAATTAACTTTTTAAAACGTAAAAAAACTTAAAATCCAACGATATAACAGATTTACTTACGACGGTTTTATATGTGTATGCCAAACAATCTAAAACAAACGTAGCTTGTTTAAAATGGGCCAAATTAATTTTGTCTACCCATTTAGTACTTAAGTATTCAATTCTGTCTATTCTGACGAAACTAAATTTAAATTTCACTTTATGATAGTACCTGACTTTTTAAATGTTAGTAATGTAATACTAAAATCTAGGAATATCAATTGTTGTAAATTCCCTTCAACTACAAACTTTATCTAAAACTTTGTATGTTTTTAAATTAAAATTTTAACCAAATTCTATAATAATATATGTTTGTTTCGTACCAATACATTCTGATCTCAATAAATATAAGCATGTCTTCAATCATGTACGAGGTAGAACTTTTATACAAACAGACATGCGACAAGGGATTTGCATGTTTTGTTGATTTGTGTTCTTCGATATTTCATCAATAAATTTAGATTTTTTATACATAACGTAAATAAAAAGTTATAAACGTTGTTTTGGGATAAACTGTATGACACAGTGATTTTTCTGCTCAAGCACTACTTTTGATAACAAAGTTGAGTATTTTATGATGATGTAAAATGTCATTCTCGGTGACTATAAATTGCAACATTAAGAGTTATCTTTACATTTGGTCTAGTAGTCGGTTATGTTAGCCGTACGGCTTTTGGGCAAAACATGATATTTTATTCCCCTGTTCATACACCGTGTTACACCCGATTTTATTTATACTTGGAAATCGTTTAGTCGAATAGTTATATTAGGTCTTTCAAACCTTAAAAGTTTGAAAATGTGAAAATATTACTCTCCGTGACGTCGCAAAGTAACTAAATTTCCCTTGCTTTTCCTATTAATACCATTAAGTTTTACCTCTATGTCAGGAATGAGGAACCTATATCTGACCTTAATCTACAAAAACCATATATATGACCGATACATAAAAAAAGTCCGTTGTGTCTTTACTAGGGTAAAGATGACTCTTAAAGCTTTTTTATGATTTCAATTATTCTTTGATTTTAATTGTATGAAGGTATGTATCAAACAATATTCTAATCAATTTTACTATATTCTTAACTTTAAATTTTCTGTCAATTGTGCAAAAAGTTGTTATATATTGCGAATTCAAGACCATGATCGCCTAATTAATATGTATTGTTTACAAACAACTTAGTGATTTCTGTATCGAATAAATATGAAGCGAACCCACTTTTACTTGCTTTGAAGATTTGCTGAATACTGTATGAAATTAAACATGAATTTATAATAACCTAGTCCTAATAAAATATTTAATTAAAAGTTCAAAAAAAAATTTTGTTTAACTAATGTATGTCACTTAAACATTGATATCTTTTGGAGATTTTCTATATTATTATTAATTTTTAATCGTTATGTAAAAACATAAACACTCAGAATCTTTTTGAAGGAGGTAGTAGCATTCTCCCTCAAAGTACTGAAGAGGTCGACTGTCCGATGTAAAACTTACAGTGCAGTTCACTCTACCTAACATTTATAACCATTGTATCGTAACTAAATTAAATTAAAATATTTTTTTACCAATAAATTACACATAAAATGAAATAGGGTATGTCAATATTACTGGTACAACATGCTTTAAATTAAACTATTAATTTAACTAAATACCGCGATTCTATAGACAATTTATGAAATAGTTTAAGAGAATTTTTAACCAGTGTAGAAGTTTTGAGCATTACAAATTCTTCAACAGAATTAAATTAATTAAGAAAAGTCATTAAACACTTTGTAAGGTGCAAAAGTTCTCAGGTAAAACATTAAAACGTTTAAGTTGCATGTTTTTATCAAGTATTTATAAGTAACGAGTGGTGTTTGGATAATCGACTCTTCAAAAAGATATTGCAGTCAATCCGCCAAGCCTCTTGACAGCCTCTTGATATGAGTAACACATGAGTGACAGAGCTGTCAATATTTCAATACTGATTTCCGTCAATTGAATTGAAAGTGTTTTCGTATATGATATGCGGAACAGTTTTATTGAATATTTTTTAAATAATTTTTATGCACCCAAAAAAGAACGTTAATGTCTTTCTGGTGCCTTTTCATGGCTCATGGTTGTTGTTGCGAATGACTTAGAGACAGTAAAGAAATTTAATCTCATCATATTTCAAGGTAGTGATTTTAACTTGATAATATATATTATACCATCTATATTGCTTACTTAATAAAAAAATATTTTCTTAAGAATTTGAACAAGTTGTTTGCTATTTCTTTAATTACCAAACGTAATATATTCTATTAACACTTTTTGAATTCCATAAAACCCAATAAGTAAAACTAATTATTTAAATTTTGTATGGGTTTCTTTTTCTTGTTATGTGTATATAACATTTAATTTGTTAGAACTTTTTTTAAAATTTAGTATATAGCTTACTTATAAGCAAGAAATTCAACGGTAAAACTATACTTTTTAGATTAAAAATTTCAAAACACAATGCATTAAATAAACTACAAACAATCTATAGCTTCTAAATACAAAAAATGCTAAGAGCTTTGAATGAAAATTATACATTAACACTAAATATTTCGATAAAAATAAACTTCAACTTACTTATATGCAGTTTGCATTGCAAAAACTTTGAAAAACAAAAATTATATACTGCAAAATAATTTTCACAAATGCATATATTTACCTTTTATTCTAATCCTTTGCTACAATGCTTCATTTTACTCAGCTAGAGACCTGAAAAAGACCCATCAATTACTACCTAATAATGCATCGGTAAACGGCATGTTAGAATATTAAAAACTAATATGAGACTACTTCATGTATTGAAAATACCATATTATTCTAATTTATATACCTACTTTAGTTTGACATTTCAATTTTAAAAAAACTTTCAATTAATCCAGTGAACGCGTATGAATTATTGTATTCAAATATGATGAGCAACACCATTTACAACGTGATGATTTATTTTTTAATAAACACTTTTTTATTAGTATGATACACGTTGATTGAAATCAGAAATGAAAAACAAATGTCTACAACATAAAAAAATATATCGACAGTTATACTGCATAGAATAAAGGAGGTAAATATATATAAACAGATAAAAAATGGTTTCTTGATAAAAACTAAATAAAATTTAAAAAAAAAAACATTCTCTGCAAAATCTTATAAAATTTGTATCAGGGTAACTTAATGCTCCAAATCAGCAATTAAAAGTTTAAATTTCAATTTATTCAAAATCCTAAACTATTTTATGTGCATATAGAATTTAAGTACTGGAAAATCAGTTACACGTAAAAAAAGTTTTAAAATAATTTGTATCTCAAAGAAATAGGACCACAGTTTTATGGGATTGTCTTATGACTAATTAAATTTTGTTTGAAGGGCGCCTTAGCAAAAAAAAATAAATAAATAAATTATAAAGATTTTAAGGCATTTTTTGGATTATTTTGTCCATTAAAAGTAGTTTAAACGGCAACGGCTCCGAAGTCCATCTTGGAAGGAAGGAGGTCTCCCTCATCGGCTAGGGGGAGGGTTTCCGCGGCCGAGATCACTCCATCCCAGTTTCCAGTTATTACTTTCCTCGTAATAATCTTACATCATCGTTTATATTAAATTACACCGTTGATCCACTGGTAGCGAAATAACTTTACTATAATGTTTGTTAAAGCATGTGGTGTTATGACGCTATAAATCTGAATAAGTAATTAGATTTTTATTAATGTTGATTTGTATAAATATAATTGAATTGTTCTTGTAGAAGACTGAAAATGTTTATTATGGTGGGTTACAATGTTAACTACATTAATAAAATATAATATATGGGTAAAATGATAAACGTAATGGAAAGAAATGTTCTTTTATACCTTTAAATTAATTTAAAACGTTATATAAATCTTAAATCTTAATAAAATTTTTACATAAAAATTTAATGAGTCCATATTAATATATTTTCTTACAAATATATTTCCTAATCCATACTATGTTTAATATGAAAGTATTTACTGACAAATAAATAAATAATTTAAATTTAATCCCATTGTAGAGCAACCTGTTTCAGCGGAAATGAACAAGTTAAATTGGGAATGTACAAAATAACACATTCATTGCAAGAATTTAATTCAAAGCAGTTAAACAAATAAGCGATTTCACAAAAACAGTTTTGTAAGAGAAAGGGACAGTTATTATGAGAATGAATGTAAACAATAACTAAACTATAAATAAATAATAAATTACTAATATGAAACTTTAATCCTTTATTGAAATGGCGACCTAACTCAATAGGTAGTTTAAAGCCAAGTATGAATGAGGGATGAGTGTAGGATGATTGTGGCGCGATCTTGTAGTCTTGTTACTGACTAAGGCCAACATTCTCCTTAGACAGGACTGTTAATTCATAGCCCAACAGCCAATGGTATCTAGGGACCCAAGGATAATAGAATATGGGGAGGTTGTCTCATTCGCAAATTCAACACATTTGTGCTACGTCATCGGCCGACCCATCAGCTGGCTGTTTTTAAATCAGATGTAAACTTTCTTTGTTTACATTTTCTTTGTTTTTGTTTCCCTTGTTTACTATTAGTAATGTGGTTAGGTTATAACGATAAAGAAAGTAATACAGATTAAATTTATTAAAATTAATTTCAAAACTTGTAAACTTGTGTGAAATGTGTAGGCTGTTTTAATTATTACATTCCTAAAAGAAGAACAGGTCTTAAATTGTTATTATTAAGATTATTGAATTTAATTTTATATTTTATTTGGTTTTGGCGTCCCGATAGTTCACTGTAATGAAGGTCATTAGACAAGATAACGTGCTACTGCGGCCACTTTTTTCATTACCGCGGTATCACAGTTTTGGACAGAAGTTATTATACAATCTTTGGTCCGAGTTTTAGGCCATTTAACGATGCTTCATCGGTACTGTAGCGATCGCCTTCCTGCGGTCCGATCTTCCTTTGAACCCATGTTTCACGGTCTGATCGAGTATACGGCAGATTAGTGTAAGCTCCGCAAAACTTACATGAAACTCGACTAGTCTACATCGAGTCGTCTTTGTGGAGTTTTACTGCAATAAATTAAAGCGCTACGATTGTAAGTGGTACAAAGGGCTAAAAAATAAATGTACAGGGAGACCCAAAATTCAATCACGCCACTGCCGGCATAGAGTATTTTATTTCATGCATATTTTATTTCATTTCTGGTAAATTATCTTCACACAAATGACACAATATATAATAACCAAGAAATCCATATCCAATATGCCCATAACGACATAATTTTTGCAACAAACATCAATGTTATGAAATTTTTAATTTAAATACCTATAAAATTCATTTAGATAAACAAATATTGTTAAAAAATTGCCTAGTTAACCATAAGTGCACCGAACTCCTAGTTGTTTTGGATGATGCTTTTTATCTAGGCCCACTGCAATGAGTTGTAATAAACTAAGGAAATGGTTATTGTCGGATAAAATAATCTAGCTTTTAAACCTTAAAATGTAACATTTATATTAGGTTTTAATGATGAGTAGTTTTTCCCTGCAAATATTTTGGCGACCTCGCAGCTCCAGATTGGCCCCGTCCAGATACTAATCAGACTAAGACTAAGACCTAAATTCACCCATGTAAACTCGTGTAAGTTTGAAGAATCTGAAATAAATTGTACGGTAATCAAAGTAAACAATCTTAAAAATATGATTTAAAATCTTTTTAAAATCATAATTTAAAGATATAATGAAATGCGACGGATAAAATATGGCATTATTATTAAATCTGTCTGTGGTCCCCGATAGAATCGCGCGTCTATAGCAATTTTGGTTCCTGCTGATTAGTTCCATTTTTTCTCACTAGTATCGCTAGGGCGGGCAGGGTCGGCCGATGACGTAACGATTCCAGCTGTTACTGTCTACATAGGCCTTATGGGAATGAGACAACCTCTTCTGTTTCTTATTTAATAGCCTTGCTAGGGACCTACATTTTAACGTGGGATCCGAACCACAATTTCAACCTCCCATATACGAATTGGTCTAATTATGAGGATGGTACTTATGGATGAACTAGTATTCACTAGTGCGGACGTTAATCCCCACCAGGGAATATCGCATCCACAAGCCATCGCTCATAACTATCCACAATTCGTGACCTCCAAGTAGCTGGATTACAGGACGTCGCCACCGTCCCAGTCTCTAAACTAAAGAGTGATTCAAAGTTATAAAACAAAACTGCTAACTTCTTTATAGCTTTGGAATTAAAGTAATCTCATCTTCAGTTAATTGATTGCATTATAAAAGTAGAGAACACAACCTTAATTATCTACTCTGTTTCTTCATAAATAATATTATAAATGTATTTAAATTCCAGGCACAACTGTTGGTCGCTAAATTAGTCTCTTCTTTATGTTTTATGTCCCCTTGCAGATTATTAACATATGAATTGAAAATATTTACACTGTAAATACTCTGTCATTCATTTTTTTGGCTGACAACTTTCATTTCAAAATACTAGTTACCCTCTTTAATGGCAAATTGAAGTGTTCAAGTTTCTAAATAAACTTTTTTTACAAAAATGAGTTTATATGAATGTATTGCATATTTAAATAAATCTACATAAAACATGAATGGGTATATTTAATGTTGCTTAACCAACTTATTATAGACCACCCATAGCCAACAAAATTATCTGATTTAAATCCCAATATACGTAAAATATCGAATAGAGTTTTTGTAAACAACTTGGAAAGACTTTGTGTATGACCACTTCAATTAGACTGGCAAAAGCGCCCATTAAGTTTTTGAAGGACAACAAACACGATATGTTGTTACGTGTGTTCTAAATAATTTATTGTTGTACTCGTACTTCCTTGTTGTCGTATTGATCGTAGGATAGCGTAGAAGTTTGTTTGCGTTTTGTTTTTTCACAATGGTAGATAAGTAAAGTTCTATGTTACTTAGAAACTAAGTTAAGCTGGAACTGTTAGCAACGTTTGTTCACCGTTTGTGAAGAAAATGTTTCTGGGTTAAATTGATCTTTAAACATTCAAGCTTAGGAACCAATAGCTCTATCTATAAATATGTTCTTGATCTTGGATTTTGTATATTTAAAAGGCTATTTAACATGACATAAACAACACTTAAAACATTATATTTTTATTACAGAAGTATTAAAAGTTTATGCAAAAACATAGTTCAATAAATTTTACGATCTCAGTCATGAACCAATAACACCCTTTAACATTTTTGTAAGTAGAAACTTCCCACAGGACACATAAAACCAACATGAAGTTTCGTTCAACAGATTGCCCAATACACTCGGGAAATGTGTTCCAAGTGAATATGGAGTAGTGCTGTAACAATAAACCACAAAACGAACACAAAATATGCTGTGTTAAGGTATTGTGTTTATGTTTTGTTGTTTTTGAAACTAGACATATTTTTCTATTTTAAATATTACTCGCTAATTACATAAAATTTATTTTATTATGTTCTAATAGTAATATTAATTAATTACATATGTAGGAGTTCATTTGCTATATATATATAAAATATTTATAATACCGATTGTGCCAAAAATTTACGTTTAGTCGGAAATCTTTTTTTTTTACATAGTGAGTTTCGTAAGGCACGTTTTCTCAGGACTCCACACCAGATCTATATAAATTTATTTAAAAGAAATATTCTTTGAAGTTTTATATATTATCGTGTTTATACTTATACAATTATACATAGCATATTTCTTGATTTTTATACGTATTAAAAAAATCAAATTAAATAAAATGAAAAACCAACTTTTAAACACCGACTATTTTGTTCTATATGTCTTTTGAAACTTTAGTTCAATCAAGTCAAATATCAATTTTCACTTCATGCGAGACATTTTACAAAATACAAAGTGTTTATAAAAGAAGCAGAGATTTTGAACGGGTGCTAAAGAATTTCAAGATAACCAAGCGGTAAGTTAAACAAGTAAGTTTTGTTTGTCATATTGTATGGGACCAAACGTTGACCTTGACGTGCGCCGAACAGTTTTTGCAGTGGAGATACGTTAAACAACAGTCTTCCAATTGTTGGATTGGCAGGGATGCGCCTAATACCTGGCCTCGCAAGAGTACTTATTTTACCCCTTTTAGACTTTCTTTCTGGTGTTAGGCCTACATAAAGATCATTGTGTCTTCATAAAAATCAAAGATTTGAGACATCTGCTTAAGGAAATTTCAACAGCGATCACGACTGAAACACCAGAGAGGCTGCAAATGACTTAAAAAAGAAATCCAATACTGCTTTTGATGTCTGCAGAGCAACACATGGAGATCACATTTAATCGTAATGATGTATGAAAAAAGCTTTGTTTTCCCTCTTCAATCAGATATATTAATTGTTTGTATGTTTAAAAAATTTTCACCAGTATCCGTTAAGAATGCTGGCATTCTCTTATAAACTCTGTATGACACTGATTACCTAGGAAAGTTAAATTACAGTTACCTGTTATTTATAGAAAGTGATATGAACCTAGATTTCTGAACAAAAGGTCCCTAAGGTTCAACAAAACAAAAGGTTCCTAGGAACTCCTATGTATTTATTATATTAAATTAATATCACCTTTGGATTTCTTTCACAGTTATGTTTTGATCCAAAATTTTTAATCGTGCAGTTTTCACCATAGTAAAATTAAAATTTCAAAAAATATAAGATTAAAAAACATATTTCTTAGGTATTTTAATAGTTTTATATGAAATTAAAAATGTACACTCAACGTTGGTGATCAGCCCCGAACTCTTTCTCTATTAGAAACTCGTTTGACAAAAACAATTTTGAAAGAGTCATTTCTAAAACTTTAGTTACTCATTAAATTAGTGTTTAAAAGAAGGAGCACTCATGCTTTTGATACATAAAAAATATTATTTATTATGATCTTTTCATGTTTACTCAATTTATAAAATTTCAAATTAATTGTCCTTAATTTGCAGAAAACCTTTTCAATATAAAAAGTTATTAATAACACCCTATGTAAATCCTTAGCAATACTTTGGAATTTTGCTATATGTCAAGTCATTTCTTTAGTGAATACATATTGAATGCACAATATTACCCTGTTAACCCACAATATCAGGGCTATAACCTAGTCAGCTACTTCAGCTAGAGCCGTGAACGGAGGGGATGAGCTGGCAGGGAGGTGGGATGGTGGGAGGGGGCGTGGTAGTACGCTTATTGCGGATATCCGTGCCAAATGTCTCTCTCTGAGGTTTACTTTCACTATTCTCCTTATTACTATCTTCGTCATAACCGTCCTATTTCAACAAGTGAAAGGAATATTTTTCCGCAACACGACAAAATATAACTTAGTATATATATGTGTACAACGTCAATGTTAATATTTCGCAAATGATCTGTTTGGAAACACTTTTTCACTTGATATTATTGGAAGTGTTGGTTAAGATAGTAGATTTAATCATGGCAGGTCCATTGCGGTTTTCTAGTACATGTGTGAAATCTGATTTTGGCACCCCTATTTATATATAAGGTCCCTGGCAACCAAATGAATAATTTTTTCCATAAAGTTAAAAGCGATTTTTAAGTGATTATGTGACATCTAAAAACTTTTTTAAAAACTTGGCAAAGTAAGTTGTTTTTTTTTTTATAAAAACTTTTTTAAAATTTTAATTTTTTTATTTGAAAATGACAGAAATTTTAAATTTTCAATTCAAGATTGTATCCTAGATAAACTAGACATGTAATAAATTTTATTCTGCTCATATTACAGTACTGAAACGTTGCTAATTCAAATACCTGACTAAAAACACCGAAAGTAAAAAGAACTATGTAATGATATAAACTTAAATATCTGGTACATAATAAATAAAGATTTGATACAGTTTAAAATCGTCAATTTGCAATCCGATGCACGAAAAAGAGAGTTTTCTCGTAAAGAAAAACCTTGATTTTATATTTTCTGTTGTTTGATCTCTCCAGTATTCGTATTTTTTATCTAAAATGTATTTTTTTTCTACTCTTTTAGATCCTTATAGTGTATAAATTTAATGTTAACATAGTTATGTAAAAGCTTCAATTCATATTCTCAAAAGTTAGTTTGTAGATATAACTGATTTACACACATGCAGGCAGACCGATAGTAAACGAGCGGACATAAGACATATATGATTTACAAAAGAATTTGTTTAGTTAATATAATGATTTTAATTTCTTTAACTACAATCCCTTTAATTTTACTTGTCACACCAACACAATTTGGTTCCTATTTGAAGGTAAATATGACTAAAGGTGAGACATCATAAAAATAAATCAATTGATAGTCATCCAGTTAAAGTTACCGAACTGTAAGCAACTTATGACACCGTAATCAACTTAGATGTGTTTTTTCGCAACCAATCACTGACACACGCAACCAAATTTAAGTTTCGGTTGTTAAAGCGTTAATTTTTGTAACAGCCAAATAAAGCCAAGGTTTTAATCTGCGAACAAGAAAAATGCTCTTTCCGAAATACTTAGATCATATCATACTTAGTCAATCACTCTGAAAATATTCCCGCAGATTTGGCAGAATTAGAATTATTAGCCAGCTAAAAAAAAAATTATCAATGCAGCCGATTTTATGTGATGCGAACATCGATGACAGTAAAAATTATAGCCCTCAATCGGTATTTTTTTTTTTTTCATTTTACAAGGACCCACACTTATACTCCAGTGGCCTATCACCCAACAGAGGCACTTAGGGCACTTAGGGTGTACCTTAGGGCACTCAGGGTGTACCTGGTTTAATTGCAGGAAAAATCATAGATTATATAAGTCTTATATCTTATATAAGAGTTTAATAAATTAAAAATAATGTACTGAAATTTAGTAGTATTGTTAGAAAACATTTTATTATTCAGTTTTTGTCCTCCCGAGACGCCAGCCAAAACAAAAACTTAAGTATATCTAAAATCTGGGAAAAAAGTAAAAACAAAGATAAAGGTTTACCGGGAGGGATCAGGATGATCTACGTTGTATTCCTTTTGTTCCACTATAAGCTTTAAGACAGCGAACTTTTGGTTTTCTCATTGTCTTCGTCCATGTCTTAAAAACATACCGTAAGATTCTTCATGTACTTTCAACAATTATAAAATTCACAGTAAAAAATAATTTCAAATTATTTGTTAGCTTAAATATATCAATTCCCCTTATTTCCTTTGACTAAAAATAATATTTAAACTGGAATTCACCGTAAGTATTGGCGCCAGCAGATTTATCTCTCAACGACATTTGCAATAACAGGTGATGAATACAGATAATATAGATAATAATCTTGTTGCCTGATTTTGAATTGTAATTTAGCTTTAGAACCAAGTAATTCAATTTAATGTTTGAAAATAGGCCTCTTGCATAACAAATTGCTTATATTTTTACACTTCAAGGATTTTACAAATCAGTGTTTTCAGATGTTTGACTTATTTTACCATTTTTAGTTTAACATTTAATTATACATTTAATTATAGTGCCAGGCGATGAATAAGACAACTATAACTGTATTAAAGGTTACAATCAAATTTTATAGAATTTTTCATATGTTTTAAAAAAATTTTATCTGGTGTTTAGTTTAATGCTTCTTAATCTAAATTCAGATATTGCAAACAGCAAGAGCCATAAACTTCTACTGTCAGATGATTGATTTTACTAAGCGCAAAAGGTGGTCAAATAATTTTCTCTTATTTATCATTGAAAATATATATAGCATTCAAAATTTATTATTATACAAAACTATTTTCAACCGGACACGCAAACCACAAAAAGCAAAAGGCCCAGTGCAATAGGTCACAAAGTGACTCCAATAACTTATCTATTGGCAAGTGCACAGGACAGGGACTCTCATTAGGAAAGTGGTGATATAGATATGGCACACCCACAAGATGGTCATGTTTCTCGATTCAAATATTCAGTATTTTACCAGTATATATTGGACCAGAGCACCATTCAACCTCTGGAATGTGATAAACTAAGAAATTCTTTAAATTCCATAAACTTTACTTTTTTACTTTGTGGAAGAGCTTATCCTAAAGCCCCTGCCTGTTGAAAATATCTTCTCGGTAGTAACTGTACAATAGCTAAATTATTACAATTGTAAATTGCTGCTGGAACTGCAATTTATAATTCTATTAGCCTATATTTGAAAGTACAATTTCATGGTCAAACTGAGGCTTTCAAAGACCATATTTAGATTGCACTGTTTGCAATCAAAACACACATTCTAAGGGTGTGTTTTAAATAAACTGTAAAGGTTAATATGTACAACCTTTGTAAAAGAATTTTTTTTAATAAGTTATGTCTATGAAATGTATTAATGTTTTCCTTATTGGACATGTATTAAAGTCTTAAAGTCAAATTTCGAATTGTTTATCAACAAAACTGCATAAACATGGCATGAATTGTACCACTCAAATCTCTAAAATTAAATGAAATTATTACATGTAAGAATACATGTATTAATTCTATGTCCTTTTGCCTAGAACCTATCTCATAGAACATTTACACTGGAAAAATATATTCTTGATTAATAAAGCATTTGTTATACAATATAAAAAAGTTATAAGATTATCATACAAACTCACAATATCATTCTTAGATTAACTCACCTGTGCCAAATAGGTCAGTTTTATCTCGATCAGAAGTATTATGTTATCGAGTATTTTAATTTACAAAAATATGTTTTCTACTTTTTTTATACAAATTTAATTACATGAAATTCTGCCCCTGCTCTAACTATTCCAGTTTTTGCAAGAGTCAACTTTAACTTACCCTTAGTTTCTTACATTGTATACACATCATAAATTTTATTAATATTTTATATAAATAAATAATTAACGCCACATATAGTTTTGGATCATAAGTAGCAAAGGTTTTTTATGTGTTTCAAGAGGTTTTTTTTAGAATACACATTTTTCTTTTTACATTATCAATATCATCTTTAAAGCAACACGTTAATGTAGAAGTAAAATGAGAAAAGTGACCTGAAAGTTTTATTAGACAACTTAAGAAGAGGTAAGGGCCTCCTTAAACGGTGTTGTAAAAGTTTAATACTTTGGTGGAATAGTTTTCTGGTCGTTAACCAACTTTGGTCTCGATTTTAAATTATTGAATGCTGTAAATACCACAATTTCCGTGCATCATTTCTGCTGGACTTTGTTTCAATGAAAATTAAAATTTGAATGAAATATATCTCTCCAATATGCATTGTGAGTACGGTATTTTCGTTAAAATATAAACTCTTATATTTTACTTATTTTTTATATTATAAGCAATTAAACAACTGTTTTACTCATTTCACATATTTTATAAATAAAAACAATGTACATGAAAATAATAGTTGATTTCAGTTAACAAATAATTTAGATAACAAGCGTATTATTGAAGATTTTATTAGAATTATTCCATTTAAAATTATCATTAGCTTGTATGTGGAATAACTACTTTAAACCGATGTAGTTAATTTCGTTAATCCTATGTGATATTTCCAGTGAAGAGATTTGTTTTATTTGTTCCATTACTGTCATCAAAAGTAAATTCAAAGTACCATACAAAAAATGTAATTTGTAATTACATATTTTATATTACTTTATGTGTAATATTTCCACTAACATAATGGCTTCCTAATACTGTAATTATTTATTGCATATCTATGTAATGAGTTTATAAACTTCAGGAAGGATATCTTTTCAGTGAATATTTTTAATAAGTAATAAATTAACTATTTTACATGGAACTTATTCATTAGCAAGATTACTTATAACGTGAATGTAAGCAGTTGATGCATCCATGAAATTTTGAGTAACCTATAGCTTTCAACATAATATGTTAAATGACACTATTTAAAAGTAAAATGTACTAATAGTCGGTAAATTGCAAACCAGGTAACCGGAGGTATTTTATAAGAAAATCTCTTTATTGATCTCCAGGAACAATTCCAAAAAGTATTTTTAGAGTGTTTTTGACACTATGAATTTCTAACAATTTCATTTGTTTTAGTTTCCTCATTATAGTGCTCTTTACAAATAAATGAGAAGAAAGAATATTTGGAAATAGTTTCTCTTAAACTTACATGTGTTTTTTAATCTATTAACTAAGATAAACTATATCCTTTTGGATATGCCCTACAACATTTTTTTTTAGTTAAACTAAACTTTTCACCTGCACTATCGCAGATTTCCTCAGTAGGCATAGGTTTTGAAATATAAATTTTATATTAAATTATTGACTTCTCTTTAAAAATGGGAAGTCATGTGTCGCTTAGCTTAATTAAGACACTTTATATTTCTAAATTTGTGAGAAGAAAGTTTTAAATATAAAACGTTTTTACTAATACTTAAATGAAAGAAAGAATACTTAATTAATGTAAAATATAATGCAACAATAATAGGTTACTTAAATCAAATCAATTAGTAATTATTTATTAATACAGTATGATGTTCTAGGAATTAAATATTCTTTTAAGGAATATATAATACTACGGTACATAACCGAGGCGAGACATAAAAAAGCTATAAAAAGCCTATTTTATACCGAATAGTATTTTATGGTATTTTTATTTTGACATTGAATGTTGCAAAAATAATTTTTTTTCAATTTTTATAATGATTTTAATGCAAAGTTTGATTACGTTCAGTAGTACTAAGTTACCCGCTAGAGATCAAGATTATATTTTTCACTGAAGTGATTAACTTTAATATTTCTATGTACCAACACATATTGTGTTATTATTGTATTTTAATGCTGTAAAAACTCGAAATATACTGTAAGTTGTATAAGTATACTGTAAATACTGGAAAATTCTGTTGAGGATGAAACGTCATGAAGTACTTCCAAGTTTATTTTTTAAAGCATAAATATATCATTAGAGTACGAAAATTAAGAGATATGAAGTTAAAAACCCCACCCAATAATTTATTTCAGGTTTTCATAACAAAAAAAATCATTTGTAATAAATATTTAAAATTAAGAAACACAAATAAATGCACCAGTGGATGAAATTTTCACAGAACAATAATGATACTTAAGTTTAAGACATACCAAAAGCTAAGGTAAATATTGTATTACTAATTTTAATTTAAACATTAATGAATAAGATTTCAACACCTATATGTGTTAACTGTCTGTTACTTTAAGTTTAGAAGAGCAACAATTCCTGTCTTGTCGGAGCCCGGTATTGTGGTGTTGACTGTAGGAACAATGCAAGTGTCAGTCTTAGTTGCGAGAACGTCTGTTTGTTTCTTTTGCTTTCCTCTAAAACAATTTGAGTAAGAAGACCAAAATACAGTATATTTTTTAAAATTTTAAATAAATGGAAGGGTATTTCGCACCATGTAAAGTGAAAATGTTAACATTATGGGACCGCTATTAAAAATTTCACTGATCAACTTTTTGATATACATTAAATTAAAGTATTTAAAACACACGATGTTAAGCTAAAGTATTATTTCCTAATTTCGCACATTTTAACCAATTTTTAAATTGTATGCCATGAAATTAATATCAACCAAATCTATTAAAATCGAATTCAGTAACTTGATTCATCAATTAGAATTATTATACTTAATTATCCGGGAGTAAACTAAGTGAACTTTACGCTACTAAACAAATATCTTAAGGTCAGTAAATTAAACAATAATTTTTTTAATCTCAAATGAAATGTCCTTATGTTTAGTCACAAGACAATTGTTCGACATTTATAAGTTTTAAACTTTTCTTAAGGATTTGAAATCAAATATATTTCTATTGTATTATTTATGAGACATATTGACCATAAAACATGGTTGGTTATTGATAGGTCGATGTTGGAGGTACGACACAAATGCCACTGTGGAGGATCCGGCCTTCAATGTATGTGACATTATATCAAACCCCTAATGTCAATCCAAAGAATGCCACGAGAGCCGATAAGTCAAACCACTGAGCGGCTCAGACCGTGAGATTGGCCGTGGGTGACGTCACAGCCCGGCGCTCGTCTCATCGCGGACTGAGCCTCGACACCGCACGCGATTATATCGACCCGGACCACACGGATCAAACGATATTGGCGACCTCACTTTTGGGCGTGTCATGTGGTAAATGGTATGTCAATGAATAAGCCTTCCATATTATTTCTATAATCAACCTTGACAACTAAAAGTGACAAACTATTCCAAACTGGTTTTATTTACGTCAAGGTCTGACCAGAGGTGCCCAAAAGCTTCTGACCGGTTGATAACATTTTTTGTGCTGTTGAAATCATCGTTAACACGTACTGTGACTAAGTGTTGTAGTATTAGCAAGATAATTGTGTATTTTTGTATGTACTTTTATTTCTGAATATTGAACAATGTACAGGATGTAAGTTGTGTGTAGTTCAGAACCTTCGTAGCAGTTGAAGATTGGCAACAATTTGTACAACAAGTCCTGCATGTAAAAAAGAAACTAATTTCACCTTAAGGGAGTTTTACTTAAGTGAAACCAATTTTGAATATGCAGTTTTAAGACATTTCTTCTTCCCAAAACGTATAAAAAGATCAATAAATACTTAAAGTAGATTAAGTGAATTATTTTGTGTAATTGTTATATTTTGAAATTGTTCCATTTAATCATTTAATACTTAACCCTATTTAGTTAAATAATAATCTTTTAAATAATTTAACTTTATTTTAAAATTTTATTCTTTTATTTTCAATTAGTAATTACCCCTTTATTTGTTTATTTGTTTTTGCAAAATGTTGGTCTATTATCAGCCCTTTAAAATCATTGTCTTTTAGTAATTGGATAATATACAAGCAGTTTTATTTATATATTTTTTTGGTCAAATACATAATTTTTTTCCTGAATAAAATCAAGGTGTCCATTATAGAGATTCAAAATTATTTTTACCAACTACTGTACTATAATTTTTTACTACCCATTCCACTGCTTTATGGCACAGGTAGAATATTGAAATCATTAATTTTTTTTAAAGGTGACGTCACTTCCCAGTCCATCGGTTGACAATCTTGCTATTCAGAGAAATGATTAAACATCCCTCCGATTTTGATTCTCCCAATCACTTTGCTTTTTTGCTTTACATCTCGTTTTAATCAACTATTTCCACAAATATAAAAAAAACTTTTCCACCATAGTTGCGTGCAAAATATCCGAATGACTAAATATACATTATACCAACTAACCACTAAATTACACTTTTACTTTAACTTTTTATAAAATAAAATTGGGGGTGCACACGTTATTAGTTGCAACCTCTTTATCTTTGATGTAAAGAATTTTATGCAGAATAGATTGGGTATAGTATTGTAGTTATATAATGATTCATTTTATAAGTCATTCAGACGGTAAAAAAAAAAAAAAAAACAAAAAAACAAAACAAACAAACAAACCAACCAACAAGTAATTTAATAAAACATTTACTTTTCCTTCATTTGTTTATGTGTTTTGCAACTTATAATAACTTAAATTTGTGAGAAAACTTACACAACTTTTAGTACATCGAAATTCATATATGGATTTGTAAGATATAACGTTAAGAGTTTTAATATTGCAGCCATTATAAGTTTGAAAGTACCTTAATTACCCAAATAACAATACTGGCATTGTAAGGAGCAAATGGCAAAAACCTGACGAGCCAGAGTTTTTCATTATGAACGTGATTTTTTTTACTCTTAATTTTAATTTTATTTCAATATCAAAATTATTATTATTATACGTTATTTTAACCTTTTCACCAACTATTTTCCATTCGGTAGGAAGATCAATGAATGTCTTCAGTTAAATATTTATAGAGCAGCACTTGAGATTTGTGTATCAGAGTTCCTCGCCAACTCGTGGCAGCTGTCCTTCTTTTACCTTCAAGATCGATGGCTGAGCTACCAGAGGTTTCCATAGTAGTTTCCTCTACCTAATATTGCTGTACCTACACCTACATTACTGTACCTATCCGATATTCCTGTACCTTCCTCTACTTATTCTAACATTGCTGTTTTTCGTTGGTTCGTTTAAATATTAATGGAGCTAATTAAAAAATTCCCAGCTACCTTGAAAATATTCCACTAGAAACATCACATTTTTACTTTTTAGAGAATATTTTTTGTTTAAACAACAGTGGTTGGTACCTTATCTATATTTCATGTGAGCTCTCTTGTGTAATTTACAATAAAATGCCCTGTTCTTTGCTAGCCTACATTGTTCTCTACAACTTAATATATTTTATAGTGCCCGTTGTGCTGGGCACGAAGTGTCGTGTCGCGTTAGCTCGACGTGTTCCACCCCGATGATATATTGTCTACAAACCAGACGTTCTGTTCCAAAAATAGGGCATTGTAACTTATGTTACAGTATCATTAAATGTTCTTACAGTACTGTCTACTGGGAAGTGAAGTGGTCTAGTCAAGGCGTGCCGCCTAGGACCTCGAAGTCATGGTGGACAACAAGTTAAGGTGGAGAGACCAGACCTTCTGTAAGGCGAAAAGGCTGTTAAGGTGGTATATTATCCTAGTAAGCTGATGGACAATGTCGAGGCCCTCGGTCCAGCAGAAGACGATTATTGATGTCCGCATTTCAGTCCGTGATTTATTACGGGGCATAGGTGTGGACAAACGCTCTCACCAAGAAATTCTTCGGGTTGCGACTCGCCCGGGTTCAATTTCAAGTTGCGCTCCGGGTGTGTTCAGCATATCGGACGGTATCCGAAACTGCCGTTCTGGTGGTTACCAGAGTCATCCCTGTCAAGCTCTTGGCAGGGGAAAGAAAGGCTATTTATAAGAGACAAGGCGAGATCGGCAAGTACAGAAGTGCGCGCCCGAACAGTCCAGCAGTATAGCAACACAGCTGGTGGGGGTACGACACGAGACTCATCGAGTATGTCCAACCATCGTTAGAAAGGCGGCATGGGCGAGGTATACCACTATCTCACTCAGTTCCTTACAGGTCATGGATATTTCAAGTCGTACCTGAACCGGATGGGAAAGACCGGTTCACCGGATCACATATTTCGCCCGGGCGTTCTCGACTACGCGGAACACACCTTCTTCCGCTGTCCACGATGGGAAAGTCCCCGCCTTGAGGTCAAAAGAAAACTCGTTCGTTGAGGCCAACAAGAAGAAGAGACGGTCTGCCAAAGGATTTTGGAGGATGAGGGCAACTTTGAATGTTTAACACAGGTCGTCCGGGGTATCCTCCCAGAAAAAAACCGATCTGGACCGTGAAGTGGCCCAGATCCCTTGACCGAGCGGATGGATAAGGAGCGAGCCGCGCGGGCGTAAGCCTACTTTATGTACAGCCTGATGTTATGTGATAAACTATTCCAAGTCAAAATACTAAATAGTAGATGAGGTTTTTTAGTCGGTAACCCCGCTTTTTAGGGAAGGTTCACACTACAGGCTGCCCAGCTCTGTGAGTAATTGCATTTTTCCTGCCTCTCCCTAAAAATAAGATTTATAGTACTAGATCAAATTTTTATTAAAATAAATTAGTTTATTTTCACAACGATTTCTACTCATTTCATAACGCATTTCTACCCTGCAAATATTGTTTATGCTTATTAGTAAAAAATGCTTTTTGACATTTTATTTGTATTCCTTTTACAATATCAAAATCTATGAATAACATGTAGGCCCTACATATTAATAAATAAATAGAATAATTATAAAGTATTTATAGTAAAAGATAAATAAAATTTATAGCTGGTTTAATATTTAGTTAGGTGTATAAGAAGTTATTAAAAAACTAAGAAACCATGATCAGTTGGAAAATGCTACCCTCAAATGCTTATCCTCTTTCGTTAAAGATTTATAGGAAAAGTTAAGAAGTGAGAAATACGCACTTCTAAACAAGTTGTAGACATCTGCATTCCCTCAATGCTTAAGCTAACAAATATTTCAGACTTTTCTTCCCTATTAAACTATACACGTTTTATCATTGTTACTCTTTACAAAATTTAGTGTTTTCTATAATTGTTGTTATACTTTTATCCTACGTTGAATAATTTAGGGAATTGTTATTTGAAGAAAGTGTTTCACCATATGAATGAGTGACAATCTCATGTGCATTGTTAATGATTTGTCAAATAAAGGACTCCGACATTAAAAGCTTTACTGACTCGAAAATCCATGCAAATGTTTGAAGAATTCCCATTATTTAAGCGTTCAAATGCAAGGAATTATTCTAGACATTGTATATATATATATATATATATATATATATATATATATATATATATATATATATATATATATATATATATATATAAATGAACTATTCATGCAAAACTATTGTTCTTGAAAAATTACATAAAATAGTTTAACATTACTGTTTGTTTGTATAAAATAATATGAAACATTTTGAGCAAACCATGCTAACAGGCTTTTCAATTATCATATTCCCGATCCCTAACTAACATAACTTTTCTCTTCAATAATATTCATTGTAAATTGTATACCACATTATAAATTATTATATTTTTAATTTCAAACCAACAGTTTAACAAGTGATACTATTTCCATTTTAAATCGAGATAATATTTGAGATGAAACCGTCAGAATAGGACAGAAAACGGCGTGGTCGACTGACACTAAACTCAATTTGCAGGCCTGACTGGAGCGGCGACGTCACGCTTGTCATGTTATGTCCAACAAACCTCGTGACATAACCCTGCCTGTGGTCTGGGCGTTGACGTTCTTGATATCTCGCATGTGACCTGACGGGAGCGGCGACGTGACGCTTGTCATGTTATTTCCAACAAACCTCGTGACATAACCCTGCCTGTGGTCTGGGCGTTGACGTTCTTGATATCTCGCATGTGACCTGACGGGAGCGGCGACGTGACGCTTGTCATGTTATGTCCAACAAACCTCGTGACATAACCCTGCCTGTGGTCTGGGCGTTGACGTTCTTGATATCTCGCATGTGACCTGACGGGAGCGGCGACGTGACGCTTGTCATGTTATGTCCAACAAACCTCGTGACATAACCCTGCCTGTGGTCTGGGCGTTGACGTTCTTGATATCTCGCATGTGCCCTGACAGGAGCGGCGACGTGACGCTTGTCATGTTATGTCCAACAAACCTCGTGACATAACCCTGCCTGTGGTATGGGCGTTGACGTTCTTGATATCTCGCATGTGACCTGACGGGAGCGGCGACGTGACGCTTGTCATGTTATGTCCAACAAACCTCGTGACATAACCCTGCCTGTGGTCTGGGCGTTGACGTTCTTGATATCTCGCATGTGACCTGACGGGAGTGGCGACGTGACGCTTGTCATGTTATGTCCAACAAACCTCGTGACATAACCCTGCCTGTGGTCTGGGCATTGACGTTCTTGATATCTCGCATGTGACCTGACGGGAGCGGTGACGTGACGCTTGTCATGTTATGTCCAACAAACCTCGTGACATAACCCTGCCTGTGGCCTGGGCGTTGACGTTCTTGATATCTCGCATGTGACCTGACGGGAGCGGCGACGTGACGCTTGTCATGTTATGTCCAACAAACCTCGTGACATAGCCCTGCCTGTGGTCTGGGCGTTGACGTTCTTGATATCTCGCATGTGCCCTGACGGGAGCGGCAACGTGACGCTTGTCATGTTATGTCCAACAAACCTCGTGACATAGCCCTGTCTGTAGTCTGGGCGTTGACGTTCTTGATATCTCGCATGTGCCCTGACGGGAGCGGCGACGTGACGCTTGTCATGTTATGTCCAACAAACCTCGTGACATAACCCTGCCTGTGGTCTGGGCGTTGACGTTCTTGATATCTCGCATGTGACCTGACGGGAGCGGCGACGTGACGCTTGTCATGTTATGTCCAACAAACCTCGTGACATAACCCTGCCTGTGGTCTGGGCGTTGACGTTCTTGATATCTCGCATGTGACCTGGCGGGAGCGGCGACGTGACGCTTGTCATGTTATGTCCAACAAACCTCGTGACATAACCCTGCCTGTGGTCTGGGCGTTGACGTTCTTGATATCTCGCATGTGACCTGACGGGAGCGGCGACGTGACGCTTGTCATGTTATGTCCAACAAACCTCGTGACATAACCCTGCCTGTGGTCTGGGCGTTGACGTTCTGGATATCTCGCATGTGGCCTGACGGGAGCGGCGACGTGACGCTTGTCACGTTATGTCCAACAAACCTCGTGACATAGCCCTGCCTGTGGTCTGGGCGTTGACGTTCTTGATATCTCGCATGTTACCTGACGGGAGCGGCGACGTGACGCTTGTCATGTTATGTCCAACAAACCTCGTGACATAACCCTGTCTGTAGTCTGGGCGTTGACGTTCTTGATATCTCGCATGTGCCCTGACGGGAGCGGCAACGTGACGCTTGTCATGTTATGTCCAACAAACCTCGTGACATAGCCCTGCCTGTGGTCTGGGCGTTGACGTTCTTGATATCTCGCATGTACCATGACAGGAGCGGCAACGTGACGCTTGTCATGTTATGTCCAACAAACCTCGTGACATAGCCCTGCCTGTGGTCTGGGCGTTGACGTTCTTGATATCTCGCATGTGCCCTGACGGGAGCGGCAACGTGACGCTTGTCATGTTATGTCCAACAAACCTCGTGACATAGCCCTGCCTGTGGTCTGGGCGTTGACGTTCTTGATATCTCGCATGTACCATGACAGGAGCGGCAACGTGACGCTTGTCATGTTATGTCCAACAAACCTCGTGACATAGCCCTGCCTGTGGTCTGGGCGTTGACGTTCTTGATATCTCGCATGTGCCCTGACAGGAGCGGCAACGTGACGCTTGTCATGTTATGTCCAACAAACCTCGTGACATAGCCCTGTCATTTGTCTGGGCGTTGACGTTCTTGATATCTCGCATGTGCCCTGACAGGAGCGGCGACGTGACGTTTGTCATGTTATGTCCTACAAACCTCATGACATAACCCTGCCTGTGGTCTGGGCGTTGTCGTTCTTGATATCTCGCATGTGCCCTGACAGGAGCGGCGACGTGACGCTTGTCATGTTATGTCCAACAAACCTCGTGACATAACCCTGCCTTTGGTCTGGGCGTTGTCGTTCTTGATATCTCGCATGTGCCGCGTGGATATAAAAATCCACAGTGAAGTTTTACACAGAGATTCATTTAAAGGAATTACTATGTGTTAAAAAAAAGTCCCGTGACTGTTTAATAAGCTTTTAACTAATTCCGTTTAAGAAATCTAGCTTTGTACATGATGTAACAAGATTCATGTGAGCAAAATCTACTTTTTCGCCATTTATATTATTTTTACCACTCCAGGGGGACGGGTCATAGGGAAATATTAAACGTAAGTATTAGTTGATATTTACACCAAATTAAAGGTGTCTCTATATAGAGAACAGTGCCCCGAATCCGAAATGAAAAGGATGGCCTATTAAAAAATGATATTCGATCAAACTTTGCTAAATCATACTGTGGAAAAAAATAACTCCCATTACACTCGACCTTTTGACGTATTATATGACGTAGGCCGATGCAGTGTCACTGATGACTTAGAACTAGGGACGTCCCCTAAAGTAAGTCTTAGGAAAATTTCATCTACATCCGTCATATAACTTTAAAGGGCTATGCAATTTGAGAAATTTGCTACAAACCCGACCTCAAAAAGTCGAGTGTATCGGGAGTTATTATATTATGGTTTTCGACTGTATGATTTTAATGCAAAGTTAGATCGACTGCCTTTTTTTCCAGTCATCCATTTAAGGTTGGGTTTTGGGCATTGTTCTCTGTTAATAAAGATTTTTAATTTTATGTATATTAACCTTTGCTTACATTTAAGATTTTTGCAAACACCCGATGAGCCGTCCTCCTTGAAAGGTAAAAATAAAATATATGTCTGAAATAGTATATTTCGTCACAAGGGCCGAAAGTGGCGTTTTGCCGGCCCCGAGATCGTGTTTCAAGTTCGAGACGAAGTCGAGAACTTGAAACGATCGAGGGTTGGCAAAACACTTTCGTCCCGAGTAATGAAGGATATTTTTCATCACATTACACAATTTAATAAATTCTAAACAAGTGAAAAAAAACTTTTTCTATCATAACAAACAAAACATAACCTCAACTTCAACTAACCTAGCGAGATGTACTGCTTGAGTTTCTGGTTGCTAGGCAACCACTTCACATCAGCTAAGGCCACCAAAACTTTTTGTTTAATTCTTTATTTTGGCCAAAGGTTAAAAGAAACCATGACAAGCCACACTTAACTTACAGGAAATTACAAACAACAATAGAAGTAAAAGTGGCAAGAAAAACAAAACAATTCAAACAGAAAGTCACAAATCAATAATACTCTAACTGTAAGTGACTACAGCTGATTCCAATGGAAAATCACTATTTTCCCATCTACGTCATACATAATTAACAATTGCTATCAGCTGAACTACTAACTACGTCACTAATTTGTTATTTGTTGTTGTTGTTAAATACCTTCTAATATTCTAGATTTCTCTGCTACCGTTTCCATTACCGCCCTAGGCCGGAAAATTTTGCCGGCCTAGGCCGGCAAAACAGGTGTTTCGTTGGTAGAAGTGAGGGTCGAAACAGGTGATATCGATGTAGTGTGATGAAAAATATATTATTATGGTTGTTATACATGTAAAAAGTACATGCATTAGTTAAAAAAAATCAGTTAAACCGTTTCGGGACTGTTTTGATGCACTTAAAAATCTACAGTGAAGTTTTACGCAGTTACTGATTTAGTAAAAAAATATATTTACATATTATTTTCAAGGTTTTTCAGCATTTGCTAATTTGTATCACCCAGAAGACCATTTAAGAGTACAATCACCGTCGTATTTAACATAAGAGAGCCAAAACATCGTGTTTAAACATCTACTTATAAAAAAGTTTATTGTCTGGTCTAGCAGCCAAATTGTTAGCCTTGAGAACAGCTCTGCCGGAACGGCTGCCCTGGCTGAAATAAACTTTTATAAAAATAGCGTGGCTGCACTATAAGTTCACCGGTTTTCGGTGTAAAATGTAATGCAAAAAACAGAAATAGTCAAGGATTGAAATAATAGAAATAATAACTCACTTTTTTGTAAAGCTCTGTACTGTGATAACCAAATGTAAAGGTTGTGATAACCAAATGTGGATAACTCCACATTAATGTGAGAGGCAATATGGAAGGACATTAAATCAACACAGTGAGGGTGCAAAATATACCATATTACTAATAAAAACACCAGAGAGATATGATACTACACAAACAACTATGATTATAAACAGTTAGCTGGACACACTTCTCACACAGTCTATTAAGTCACTTGTAGCCCAGTTTCACTCAATTCGATACAGAGTCCAATTTACTCTAAGACCTAGTTGCATCTAATCTATGCTACTTCTCAAATTGATTTGGCTTAAATCTAACTGGTTTAAATCTACCTAATTTAAATCTAACCTGATTCAAAATTAAAGAAAGTGATTCATATTTAAAAGGGAAATGATATGTTACCATTTTCGTCCTAATGGAAATTTTATTTTGGAAAAATATATTGTTCCAGCTCCTTAAAAAAACTTTAAATTATTTCATGCGTTCTCTAAATATTTTAATTACTCTTGATTAAAATTAATGATCTTGTTCCTGCTACGTTTTCTAGTTTAACAAGTTCTCTTTAGTTATTTGGAATGATAGTGGTTATCACTCATATAGATATTTATGAGTTAACATACTCAGCAGTCAACAGGACTTGTGTAGTCAACAGGAAGTGCTTAACTATCATTTCATGTTGTTTCAAAGTGAACTAACTTAATGGAATGTTGTTTCGTATTTCTGAGTAAATTATTACTCAATTAAATTACATATCTTTACATTTTAACCTCAAATTTATTATGGTGTTAAAATATATCAGGCCAAAGTGACAAATAGTTTAAAGTTATATTATTTTAGTTACAAAGCCCTGATTTAGTTTTACTTTTCTCTCAATTACTTTATTAAGTTCACCTTGGATTGCGTGACTTATCATTGGTTAAATATGGATGTATTTTTTTATTGGAAAGCTGTAAATACAAATTTCTCGTTAACACACCCACAAATTTTAATGTTGTTAAAGCAGTAAGGTATTATTTAACATATTTTAAAAATGATGCCCTAATACTCCCGTCTCCGTCTCTATATAAACCAGACCCAAGAATATGGCTGTCGTAAAATGTTTTTATTTTAATTTTTTATATTTGATACACGTGTAATGGTCACGGTGTAATATAAATGTGGTACAAAAGCTTTGTAGAGTATCATAGGCCCATGCAATAATATGCAAAGTGGCCCGGTATGTACATGTTTGTTCCCATCACACCGACACAGCGTCTAGATGTTTGTGTCCGTCATGAGCTGCGTATTAATCCCCCTAGCTTCCTGGAACCACCTACTAAATAAGCAATACAGTTTGAGGTAGAATTGTAAGCTAATTTATTTGACACCCCTCCACCAATTCTGTTGAATTTGGAACCGCCTTTAAAATATTGTTCATGAGACTAAATCAATATCACCTGTTTCAAGCCTCGCTTCTAACAACGAAAGTCATACTTATGTGGTCTAGAGTTGAGAATGTTCGGCCCTAGACTTCATTGGTTTCGTCGTTGAAACCAATAAAAACAGGTAGCTGATGCGAAATGGTTGCCTAGCAACTGAAAAAAACAAGCAGGGCATCCCACAAAATTTGTTGATAATGTTTTGTTTTTTGTGGTCGAATAAAAATATTTTCACTTGTTTAGAGTTTATAGCGTGATGAAAAATATCCCTATATGAATTTATGAAAAATACCTAAATAATGGTCACTACACTCCACAGCTGCTTTGCTATATGAAAGAAAACCAAACATAATTTACCTTTCAGTATTCTTGTCCGTTCCCACAGACCCTATGTTATTCAGCCAGAGCCCTGAAAAAAGGTATTTTTGTATGACGGATTTAAAATCACAAGTCCTACAATAAGTAGGCCTATATGTAGCCACTTTTAATTATTATGTTAGGCAAGTTCTACATTTATTTAGTGCATAATTTGTTGCAAAACTATTTCATAAGGTAAAAATGTTCTAAAGGCGAAACCGTATATTTTTTTTATTGTTGTCTTATAAACATGTTACTTGACGCATGTTTGTGTTTAATTAAATATTGCACTGGATATATGTAGGACAGCGTGGAAACAAATCAAGTGTAATGTACTATTAGAATAAAATTCGATTCGTACATAGTATCTTAATAAAATTATCTTTGTCAAAATTTTATTTCAGTATTAATAAGAAAAATACCCCCCGTCACAGCAGACCTGCGTACTCAGCAAATTTCCAAATTAGTAATATTAATTTTGACCAGCTAAACTTGTAAACAAAATTTCATCATGTGCTCATAAATAGGGAAATAAATGTCTATTATCCTTAAGATATAGGGAAAGAGTATGCAGGTATGCTGCCATGGGGGACACTAAAAGTAGGTTTTTAGCATAGAAAAAATTTATTTCGACCATATAAAACCAAATAGTAAGTTTCATCAATATCTGTCCATAAATAAAAGAGTTTGCCTATTCTCCATATGATTAACATGGGAAAAGAGTATGCAGGTTTGCTGCCAGGATAAGTACAAAAACCAAGATTTTTTACCTTAAATGGATGAATCTCAACCAAATGAAGCTAAATACTAAGGTTCATCCAAAAATATTGGTTAATAAGTGAAATATTAACACATCCTTATTCTCCATAAGATTAACATTGGAGCCCCAAAAGACAATGTACTGTTTTTATACTTTGTAATATCTCGGTAACCAATGGAGATAGAGCAAAGCTTCAAAATACTAAATTGTGTGTTTTTTTTTTAGCTAAATCCAATGGTCAAAATAAAAATTTAAAATTTTTAAAATTTACATATGAAAAATGCAAAAACCCCATTTTTGGGGTACAAAACCCCCCAAAACTACCCTTTCCGGTAGGTCGATATGTCTGGTTTTCGAACTCATCCGAATAAACGTAGGATTACACATCTCTACCAAATTTGGTGTCGATCGGACCATTTTTACGAGAGTTATCGTGTCTAGGGACACATACATATATACATATATATATATATATATATATATATATATATATATATATAAATTTTAATGACTATTATTTTTGGTCTCTAGGCACCTCAAAACGAAAAAGTAACATGGTCCCGGGCTTAGGTCTTACCATGAGACCTACGGTAATAGCTTATTCCCTATGGGAAATTCGCTAAAAAAATCAAACTTAAACAATAAAAAAAAAAAAAAAACACTTATAGACTTTTTTGCTAACAGCTGTACAGAAGACTAGTATTTATCAATATTGTATTGTAGGAGTGTTTTATGCATTAGCAAACAACTTCATGCCTGAATGGTCTAACGGTTTTCTGGGATTTACCTTCAATAAACCGCAACCATGTGGGTCTATAAATAAACGTGCGCTGTCATCGCCTCATCCACACTCATCGCCCTGTTGAACGGCGCTTCCGGCTACTAGACATTCGTGGTTATTTATGTTACATTTCAATAATCTAAGCCACATCATATCTTGGTTTTAATGTATATTACATATGTGATTGTTAAAACACTATCCTTAAATATTCAGATAACGTTTTGAATTCTATTTTCAGAATTTTATGGTAACACGATGTAAAGAGAGGGACTTAGTTGAAAGGCTAATGCGATTCAGTAAGCCAGGAAATATGGATGTTATTTTTAAAACAAAACGAACAGGCCAAATTACAGTAGCCGATTAAATTTTTCTTTTAATTACCTGATAAAGGTCATCCAAATAGTTTTACAATATTAAGAACGATTTAAAGTGTTTCAACTGAACTCAAATTATTCTTTCTCTTTCAAAAGCAGTAACAATAAATGGAAGTTGAAAGTTGGCTACAGCAATAAGTAGAGGGAAAAAGCCACTTCTAAACCGGAAGTGACGTCAGCTGCCAGGGCAGCTGCAGGGGTCAGATGGTGTCAGCTGCCAGGGCAGCTGCAGGGTGCAGATGGCGAGAGCATATACCCTCAATGTGAAGTAGAATTGGGCATGAATTAAAAGTTAGTTTAAAAGTGAAATTCAACTGTGTTAACTAAACTCTAACAGTTGAACAAAAATTAAGAGTTAGTTGAAAACTGAAATTCAACAGGTATAACTGGGGGCTTGGAAAGTATGTCAAGGCCATCCAGAGTAAGTTTTAAAAAAGCCTACCCAACTACCACCAGAAATAGTTCAAAGTTGAACTAGTTGGTGATAGTGGGATAATTCATTTGTGCCATGGGAGAGGTGTTTATCGTTTGAAAGTTGGCGATGGAATGAGAAGCGCCGCCTAGGGAGAGGGCTTATAAAATGGCAACCTTCCCCCCACCACCCCTTTCCCCACTCCTTTAGACCAATAACCGGTCGCCGACTCTATGTGGTTAAACTGAACTAGACATGGCGGCCGCCATGGATGATTCTAACCTCAAACCTTAGTTCAGCTGAAACCCTAATAGTTGAACAAAACTAAAAGTTAATTTAAAACTGAAATTCAAATGTATAACTGGGATCTGGAAAGTATGTCAAGGTCATCCAGAGTAAGTTTTTAAAAAGCCTACCCAACTACCACCAAAAATAGTTTAAAGTTGAACTAGTTGGTGATAGCGGGATAGGTTGAAGTAACTTTTGAATTTTATTAGTGAACATACAATCAATGTGCAACAGCAGAGTTTAAACAAGTTGAACTTTTGTGATGAACTATAGAGTTGTAAATGCAAACACCGACGACGATGAGAAGGTAAATGCAGAGTCCCCAGATGATGTATTTGAAAAGCTTGAACAAATGTAACATTTCGAGTTGGTTTTCCCGTTCCATTTCTAATCGTTTAATTTCCAATTTCAATTTATCCTCTTCCATTCTAGTTACGAAGGGAACTTCATCCATCATATCCATCATGATTGTGTTAGTGTTTGAAATTTTAGTGATGTTGATAGTTCAAAAGTTGAAGACGGAATGAGAAGTGAAAGCGAGAAACGTTAGTTAAATAAAGAAGTGGTGGAGGGAAATATTAATTACAAAGAAGTGGTGGGGGAAAGAAGTTGCTCTTCATTATTACCATCAGTAGTGTCAGATGGTGCAGGAGTTAGATTTAGTAAATTGTCTTCGTCCGAACTTTCAACCTTATCACAAACAGGACAATCGTATGTTATTTCCAAATTAATTTTGATGGTTGTAACATTATCTACAAGTTCTTGTAAAATATTAAAAATGTCTTGTAACTCTTCTTTAGAGTTTACTTCAAAACTAGAATTCATTCGGGCCAACGGAGAGTTGTTCATTGTTTGAGAGTTGGGGATTGAATGAGAAGCGTCACCTAGGGAGGGGGGCTTATATAATGGCGACCTTGTGATCAAATAAAGAGCTTATGATCAAATAAAGAGTTAAGTTCTTCTTCTTTGTCTTTTAATTCAATTATTTTAACTGAATTAGTTGTTTCGTCTTCCTCACTCTGTGATGATGACGATGAAGAAAATAACTCACCAGGATTTAAATATTGAACCACAATTCTGAACCATCTCATAGGATATTTGTCCATGATAGAAAGTAAGTTTTGAAACAATTCTTCCATCTCCTCCCTCTCAGTTATTATATGTTCAAACTTGATAAATTTTGCTTCCATGTTGTTAGTTTGAGTGTTGGAAGTGAAATGATTTTAAGTTGAATATAATATTATATAAAACTTACAACCAGTAGTGGGGAAATCTCAAGGTCATCCAATTGAAGTTTTAAAAAAGAATATAAAACTGAAATTACACATTTGATAGTTCTACAGGATCGGAATACCAATCTGACCTGTATTTACATCTTTTTATCATGCATGTACAAAAATCATCTGTATGAACCTTGGTGCGTTGACAATGAGCAAGATCGAGAGGGTGAAATTTGAAACATCTTTGAGGACAACATGTATGAAAATATCTCGATTTGTAAATTTTCAAAGTTCGCAATTCCGGTGGTGGTAGTTGTTTTGTTTTGCATTTGCAGTAACAAGATCCGAAGAATTCACATTTAGTACAAGCTAACCCATCCACCATCATTGGCCCTAAATCTGTACATTGTTGTTCACAACAGTAACGAGGTTTGTACTTGTATTTTTGCTCTTCCATGTTGACGCTGCGGAGTCCAGTAAAAGAATAAGAGTGTATAGTGTTGAATAGCGAGTTTTATGTAGTGTGAAAAGTGGTGGGGGTAATTTCAAGGTCATCCAAATGGAGTTTTAAAAAATTATACCTTACAAGTGTAAGGATTATTAAAATTTAGGAAGTTTGTTTCTCTTGGTTTTCTTCAGACTTTTTATTTTTCTCAGCTTTAGCCATAGCAACTAGTTCTTCTATTGATAGTGGATGTACTTCAGGAAATTTTAAAATTAATTTAGCTTGGTATCCTTCTTTAGCTAATACATCTATATCTTTAGTCATTTGTTCAACAGTGTTGTAATCTTTTCCATAGATTTTTCCATCAAGTTGAATCATCATTCTGTACAACATTTTCTTAAATAGGTCTTGTCGTGGTGAGAGCTGAGAAGCGAATGATTATTTATACAAGTATTACATCCTTTTTATTAACTCACATTGATCACGTGATTCTTTAGTTGTAGTTTTGTCTGTCAAAAGTTATTCAACATTGGTAATACTTTTGGAACTTGATGTTATGTTGACCAGTTGGCGATGAAGAAGTTGTAGGTTATGTAGAAATAAATATTTCATCATCGCAATATTTTGTTTTAGTGAACATCCTTGTATTAGTAGCACTAACATCAACAGTTAAGTGATAACCACCGGTAAGTAAAACTCGCATTTCGTTGGTTAAATCTTCGAGTTGTTCAAAAGTTGTAATGGTGTTGGTATCATAAGATGCACACTTGACTTTGAGAGACATCTTTTAGTTTTTATATTAAGCGAAAGAGTGAGCGAGATGTGTACGGTACGAAAGGTAGTCGTAGACTGATGAATTTTACAAGTAGATTTTCGTTTTTATAATCACACAAAAGTGGGTCAAGGTCATCCCGTGGAATTTTTAAAAAAAACAACATATTGTAATGTACAAAGACATCACAATATGTTGCTTCTTTTAATTTTTTTGTTTTTTCTTTATATCATATTTATTGAAAAACAATTACAAACAAATAGTTACAATGTTATGTACAAACTAATCAGTAGTAGGTGTTACATGAATAGTTAGTTCAGTTGAGTTGTTTCCACTTGGTCCGTGCGAAACCAAATAGAGTGCGCCGGGTTGAACTACACGAAGATCTTCATTTTGAAGAAGTTGTACAAAGCGTCTTGGTAGGAAGATCTGAAATTTTGGTTCATCACCAACTGTATATGGAGCCTCGCTCAATGTGCAATTAATAGCATCACCTACTGAAGTTTCCATTTTCTTGATCGTATGAATGATGTAGTGTTTTTCTTCTTTTAGTTCAGAACATTTCTTTGTAGGTAGAATTGATGATTTAGAATGAGCGTTGAACTGATCAACTAAACTTTGAAGTAAGTTCTGTGATGCCATCTTGATGTTGTTGTTAATCTTATTGTTAATAAGAATGTCCGTCGGAGATGTTGTCTCTTCGGAGGTTAGAGTAATACTCATGCTGTGTCATGGTAGCGCTCTCGCTTTTATAATCGACACTACCCCCACTACTGACACTACACCCACCACTTTGTTGAAGGAAATTGTTTAAGCGGTAGGCATTCTTTAAAGCGCACTGCGACCTTCGATGTTTAAAACTTTTTGATGAAATACAAAGTTCGTTGAAGTAGCATTGGAAATCTTTATCAATTATTGCATTAATCACTTCGTTGCTTGTAAATGATTGTATCCAATTTGCTTTTTCCAATCCCCTTGTGTAGATAATTTTAAACTCTTTGCAATAATGATTCATAATGTGCGGCATCATGTTATAATTAATGAAACCTTCATCCCATCTTAAGTTGTGAAAATGTTTGTTCAACCATTTGTTTGTAACTTTCGCTTTAGTTGTTAGTCTATTAAATGGTACTGGAGGTTTGAACAAATAATGATAAACTACTGATGTGTTCATGTCCAAGATTACTAATTCTTTAATAATAAAATTACCATCATTTCCTCGGAAAGCTTGAAATTCAATTATACCTCTTTTAACTTCCATTATGTGTGGTGCATTAGAAAACGAAACCCGTTTATTCATGATGAAGTCTTATTAACAACTGACTTAAAAATTGAATGAGCCGACGTTTATAACAGACAGGATTGTTCTTCTTCTTTCACTTCTTGTGCCACTTCATCGATATTAAAATTGGTGTGATAGTTGTTTAATTGTCTCCACATTTCAACTTCTTGAGGTATTCTATTAAAGATTTAAGTATCCACGGGACCGTATTAAATTGGAACAAAAGGTTGTTTGTCCAATGTATCAATTAGATAGTCTTTAATTATTGCACTTGAAAATATTAGTTGTTTCAAATATCTGGTGACGGGACCGGTAGTACAACTTAAAGTGTAAAATTCTTCTTTAGTAAAATATAATTTAACATTGTGGGTAGTTAAATCTCTGAAGCGAACAATTTGTCCTCCACGATGTTTTACTATATCAACTTCAATATTTGATTCCAATAAACTTAATCTTGTTCTTCTTCCAAATGTGTTGTTACTTAAATAGCACTCCAAAAGATGTAAATGTTTCATGAGAGATTCCCAAGTAGTTTCACTGAAAGTAACCATTTTGTTTCCATGATTTAAAATAACAATTGGTGAATAATCCATTGATTTTAAAATTCCAACTGATATACTTTTTGTCATGCATGAAGAAATTGGGTAGATAATCCGAAGAAATACTTCTGTTAAAATATTGGTTGTAATGTTAACTTCAACCTTCTTCCTTTTTTCTTCTTTTTCAGCTTCTTCTTCTTCTCTCTTCTTATGTTTGTTAAACTTTAGGAACTCGTCCATTTCTCGTTCAACTTGTTTTTCTATATCTGAACTATTATCATCCATTAGAGGTGTATTTTCTTCTCCGTTAGTAGAATTCATCTTGCGAATGATGTTTCCCATACGACGGTTGAAGATAGAATGAAGTTTCCACTAATTATTTTCTCGCTTTTATATTTTTCGTAAAATCCTTGAAATTTATACAATTACATAATTGTTTGTTTTCAACTTGTCTTTCACAAATGAAATTCTAACCTCAAAAATTGAAGCAGATAATTCTAACCTCAAAAATTTGCAGTCGTTGTACAATTCTTCTTAAAGTACATTCTTCACAATTCCGGTCAGCGGTGTGTAAGTAACTATTTTATCATGTAGAATTAGACAGTATGCCGAAGTTCCATCCGCTACTGGTTCTTCAAATTCCATTTCAATTTTTATATCCACACTTGATGATTTTACCGATTCATTTTGTTTTGAACAATCGATTACAATTATTGGAGCCTTGGAATAATACTGGTCAGGTGATAATAGTGGTGTATTAGTTTTTCCATAATATGACGATTGAAATCTTGCATACATATCGTATAAAATGGAAAAACGTTTTTTGCTGAACATGACATTCAAATTGTCATAGAGAAAGAATTGAGAGTTTAGGAAAACTTTACAATTCTTTATTTTACAGTGATCAAATTGACCAGCATTTGCAGTGATAACATCTTTTCGCTTAGTTTGAAAACCGAGTATTATGTACCTTGCTCGTTCCAAGTAAGTTGATGTCTTGACGGTCCATGTTTGTCGTTCTGTCTGAGGTAGTGTAGGGTATTCATGAAATTCCCAACTTCGGAATGGCATCACAATATCACGGTCAGATTTCAACTTTCTCAATAATAGGATTCTATGTTCATCAGCCAATCTTACATGAGGTACTCTCCAAACAACTTTATCCAACTGTAGTTGCCATTCCAGTTTATCTTCCGTAGTTGCAGGGTCTGCAAGTATCAAGTCCTTATTAGTTGAAGATCTGAGTAATACTAATTCTTGTTTGACATTTATTATTACCCGTTTGTAATCTTCAGCGAATCCCAAAAGCAATCGTAAAGGTACATGAAAATCAAAGTGACCGTTGGAAGCTGGTGTTATAGTGTCTTTATCGGGGGCAACCCATCCGGCAGTGACTATTGAATTCTTCTCATGCGGTGTTAATGATGTTAATCCTTTCAATGTCGTTGTTAAACCAACCTTTTTTGTTGAATCAACCGTCACCCCTGATATTTCATATCTTATTTCATCAAAAAGATATGCCATCGGGTTATTTATAATAGGAACTGTTGAAGCAGTTTTTCCATCCAATTTTAATACCCGTCCTTCGATGTACAAGTAACTTTCACACGGTAAAGTGTAAATATCTTGTTGTTGAATGGGGATCCTTATTTCATCGTTATTGTTTAATTTTGATGAAGTGTAAGGGTTGTGCGTGTGATATTCCTTCTCCCATAGTGTTTCGTCGAACGTTGGTCCTTGAGATATATCCAGGATATCCATCGCTGTTAAGTTTCAATCCAATCTTCTGTAGAAAACGAATGTTTTCCGATGTTAACTCTTCCAATGTCGAGGAGCTACTGAGCTCCCGACTCTTCCGTTGCGGTTTAAATGATAATCCCATGTTAACTTTTATGTTGCTGCTCTGATGTGTATCAGTATAGTAATTGTTTCTCCTCTAAAGTCAACACTATGACCGTCTTGATCCAATATGTTCAGTACGATGTCTGAAATGAAACTGGTGTTTAACGGTAGGTATATCAAGTTTTGTGGCTTCTCAACAATTTTAAAACCGGGAGCCACTGTTGGATAAAATGTATGTAAAATATGTTGATTAACTCCATCTCTATATGATCCGTGTATAATGTTGCACGTGACATCGATACTATTTACTTTCAATATTGTTACAGTTGAATCACCTGAATGAGTAGTTCCAGGAGTTAAGATTTTCTTTTTTGTATCTGTAAATCCAAGTAAACTGCCAATCGACTGTTCCAAGCTGACATCAATATAATATTTTGAAGTTATTTCTGCTTTTAAAGTATTATTGTTTCCTTTAACGGTGATATTGTCTTCTCCGAGTTGTTTCTGTAATAATTGGTTTATATCATCAATTTCATAAGCTCCAGTAGGAAATGTAATTATTTTCAATTCTGAGTATTTTCCTGCAGCATCCTTAGTTTCATAATAATGTAGTAAATTGTTCTTCCCTTCCGTAACATTGGGAATTGAGTTGTAGGTAGTCAAATCAAGTAATGCCGCTTCCCATAATCGTTCCTTGGATAGACGCAATGCTGGGAACAGCGTACTTTTCAATGTGGATGAATTTCCACTCAATGACACTGTATACGATGACATCTTAAAGCTGACTGACACTTTTCGCTAGAAACTCCAAACATAAATGCCCACATATTTCAGTATTGTTAGGTTGTTCTCTTTTGTAATTGTAAAAAATGTTTTTTGAGTTTCGAAAATAATGTTGAAGTTCTTTTGGCGGTGGTAGATTGCCAAAACTGTCAAAGTAGTAAACGGTTTGTCCGAGCTTTTTATAGCATACCCAATGAGTGCCTGGACCATAGGTGGAATCCAAATTTACTATTCCAGTTTCATTTTTCCATATTTTAGTTGGTAATGCATCTTTCATAAAAACTCCTCGAAAGAATGGTATTTTCAAACATTTTACATAATCATTTAACTGATGATTTGTTAAGGCTTTATTTGGAATTATCAATTGATTCTTCTTATTTAGTACACACGGTATGGTCTTAGGTATAAACCTGCTCCGTTTTTTACCATTTGCCAAACAGAAGTCTTCTTTACACTTGCTTTATGAGTTCTACGACGTCGTTTTTTAATGTTTCCACCTCTTTTGGGAGTGCCTCTCTTTGCAGGTCTTCCTCTGCGACGTTTTCCACCACCTAACTTTGCTTTCGTCTTCATGGCTGTAGTTACTGCCCAAGCCGATGCTTTTTCTGCAATACTTGCGTCACTTGATTTTACTCTTTGCCAAGCTTTTTCCGCTAGAATTTTATCTGCTATTGATCTATTTGTTGAATCTTTATACTTTGAATATGCTATATCGTGTTCTTTGCAAGCTTGATCTAATTTATTAATTCCAGGATCTCCTCTTGCTAAACGTTTTGCCAACTTAGTTCCAGGTCCACAATATTGATAACCTAAGGGCAGATGTAATTCGTATGGTAAAGCGTCTATCGCTCGATTCACAACAGCACCAATTGGAATCCGTCTGAGCAGGGATAATGCAGCTGATGTTAAACCACGTCCTCTCTTGCCGCTGTCTTGACGACGACTGAGCGATACGGTCTTCATTATGCTGTTTTATGTAACCAACGTCTTCACTCTATGAAATACTTTATGATAATGAATCCTTTTTTGTATATTCCATACTTAAATATTCATAAGTTTTACTAGTATCTATCAATGATTTCATCTTTAATCCATTGGTTTCTCTGAGAATCTTCGATTTTATTGTGTTTCATCGATGTTTTAATTAAATGATTATGCATATCAATAACTACATTACCTACAAGATTCATTACATACTCTATATTAGTAGCATCTTTGTCATGTGTAGGATTATCAAGATTTGTGATACGTTTACCATTACATGTATACACAGATGGATCGTTTTTAGAGGTTGCTATAACTTGATTAATAGTAGCAACATCATTCGGAGCTATTCCTGCTGATATGTTAGATATTCTTTTATTTTTTCCATCATATACGTTATTTATTTTATCTAAAACTATAGTTTGTTTTACAACAACACAATCCTGATCATCTTTACCAGATATAACTTGGGTTAATCGTCTACCTTTACATATAAAATTAATACCAGTAGCTGATAGTTGTGGCACTTGTGTTAAAATAACAGCATCATGTTCTTCCGTGCCTAAACTTATATTTGACAATCTTTTATTTTTTCCATCCCACTTGTCATTTTTTAGTTGTAGTAAGGTAAACTTTTCACTTCCTTGCATAAACTCATCACCTTTCTTTGACACTACCTGATTTTGTTTAACAAAAGCGGATGTTCCTTTCTTCAAGCTTTCATTCATTTGTCTCACGGTAGCAGCATCCGATGGAGTTGAACCATCTTTCAGATTGGACAACACTTTTCCATGACAATCAATAACAGCATCATTATATAAAATACAATTATTTTTAATATATTTTATATTAACACCATCACTTTCTTCTTTAGGATATCCAATATCGTTTATAGTATATTTATAAAAAGAAAATCCATCCTTTTTCTTTTCTGGTATTACAGAGTGCAAATAACGCTTATTGATTGTATCTGTATCATCAGTTGGATCTGCCACATTAGTTATTTTATAATTTAAAGCATTGTACATTTTTCCACTTTTAGTCTTTTGCAACAGTAAAGCGTAATCCATCGCAGATAGCAAATAGCCTTTATTAACAACATCTCCATTGTTGACTGGTTTTGCAACATTAATAACCCTGTGAGATTTTGCATCATACAGTTGGTTGTTGTCAAGTTTTAAACTTGTAGATGTTTCCTCCTTCACTGTTTTTAAATTTGTTGCATCTCCATCTTCTTCTGGATCTCTAACAAACTTTAAACGTTTATTATTTATGTTATAGTCACCTTCGGGTGTTTGTGGTAATCCACTTCTTTTTCTGTTTTCTCCAACTTGCACTCCTAACGCGGAGTATCGTCCGAACTTGTCGACGCTCATGTTAGAACTGACACATTATACACCTGCAACTCTTATATATCCGCGGACAATTATACAATTATGCCGCGATTCCTGAGTTCGTCAATCAGAGCTACCCATTCATTATTTAAAACTGTATGACCAGCTTCCATGGCTTCATGCAATAGTCTCATTCTATCAACCAATTTATTGATGTCGTTGTAGTAAATCACATTTGTATTGTATAGATTTTTCATCAATCCTTTACCAGATGTTGAAGTATCTCCTTTACTCTTTTTACCATGTTGTTCAAGAAGTGATAAATCCATAAGTGATAAAGATTTTCTTTTCAGTGGCTGTCTCACCGCTGGTGCAGTACGTAATGTTGGCAATTTTCGTGGAGGAAACAACTTTTTTATAACGATGTTATATTTTGTTGCACGTGAACGATTAATCATTCCATCCTTTAAGTAGTTTCTTTTATGAGCGTTAGTATTTTGTAGAATCTCCTTAAAAACACTTAAATCTTTGGATGAATATCTTAGTGGTGTGTTTTTAAAAATTAATTCATATAATCCTTTTGTTCCTTTATATCTATGCTCACCAATAATGATGTAATCGTCTTGTGTTATTTCAAGCTTTGAATCGCCAATCTTCAATTCATTCCCATCAATTCTTGCTCCGTATACGTGTGATCTACTCAAATTCGGGTTTGATTTCATGTCATGTAGCATTTTCATTATATATTTTCTTCCAAGAGGTCCATGTTGTAATATATCGCTACTCAATTGAGTTAAATTTGGAATAGATTGTTCAGCTTCAGGTATTGGCTGTTCTTCTTCCTTTTCAACAATTGGTTCTTCTTCTTCTTTTGTTTCTTCTTGCTCACTAGCACTTGTATATGCATCACCATCTTCTTCTTTTTTTAATGCTTGTACTTCTTGTTTAGAAACTGGTAGTAAAACATCTCCTTCATAACGAGGTTTACCAATAGTTTCTGATATCTGTTTTAAAGGTTCCGTAATAGGTTTAAATGTAGTCTCTAGAAATTCTTCTCTTTCACTTAAACCCATCCTCAATGCACGATTCTTCATCCTAATAGAATCACTGAGTGATTTTATTTCTTTCAATAGTTTTTCTTGATTCACCATGTTTACACTGTGAAGTTCAACATGTAACTAGATGTAGCATCGGTAGTTCAACGCATAAATACAAATTTATCCAACCCTATACGATATCTACCATTTTTAATATCGTCTTCCTTCATAATAACGAGAAAGCTATATTTCTCATTCCACGCTTTGCCACACATCTCTTTAAATTTTTCAAATGGCATATCCGCATTTACATGATCATTATATATATGCTTTAAATTAGTTTCATCTTGCTTGAAGATGATCAACATATTTGCATTGTCTCTTATAAGTTGTTTTGGAATTTTACTGTATGTTTGACCAATGTAAATGCTATCAATATTATGATGTCTTCCCATAGCAAAATAATTCCTTATTGTGTCATGATTTTCACAAGAAACATCGTCAAATATAAAAATAGAAAATGGTTTTGCTTCATTTGGTTGCATAATTGTTTCACTGGCATTAAACTTGTAAAAATTCACTTCAGGTACACTTGCAAGTACTTTATCCAATAATTGATATTTTGGTTGTTGCAATGATTTTGAAAAAATGTATATATTATTAAAACGCAATCCTTTAGGATTAGTTATAAGGTTAAAAACAACATTAGTTTTTCCACAATTTGAAGGACCAGTTATTAGACATCTTATCGTATTTGGTAGTAATTCACCATGTTTTCCATGATTTAACTTATCATTGTCAACTGTCAATTCATCAATGTTATTGATATTAAATCGGTCTTTTTGTTGTACAATCTCCATCTTGTATAAAGGTTAAACACACAATGAGCTATTAAACAACTATACTAAGTCTTTTGAAGGAATCCAAGAGTCTTCACTTTTATCAAACCCTAACCACCGGACTTTAACCATATCCTTTTTCCTTTGTAAAATCTTCTCGACAAGATATACATCACCAACTGTTGATTTCAACAATTCGTGTCCGTAGAATCCACCTTGAAGTAATTCACCCTTGTTATCCTTTAATAAATAGGTTTCAGGTATAGTTGGTTGCACTTTATAAATTGTAAATACTTCATTAGTCCAATTTGGTAGATATCTTTTACTAAATACACCTTTGTATTTGCTTATACGAACTTTATCGTTGACCTTGAACTTCTTTGGTTGCAATTTTTCCAATTTCGGTGTTGTATTATTTTTAATGCGTTGTAATACAATTTTCGCATTAGCACTGTTTACCTGGATAGGTTTCATTCCAATGGTACGATGATATTTGTTGTTATACTGTTTTATAAGTTGTGGTAATATGTCATACCACACGTATGATCCTCGTTTTGAAAATTGTTTATACATCGCACCTTTCAATGTTCTATTGAATCTTTCAATTATTGAAGCTTTAACTTCAGAATTTGTAGAATAATGATTTATTTGATATTTCTTCATCAAAGCTCCAAAGTCTTTATTAAAATATTCTTTTCCATCATCGGTCTGTAGATGTTTAATTTTAAATTTATTTCTTTGTATTGTGGTTTCCATAGCTTTTGTAACACTTTTACCAGTCTTATCCTTCAATGGTAAAGCGTCAGCTATTTTAGTAAAACAGTCTATAATTGTTAAAATATATTTAAATCCTTTGTTTAATTTACTGTGCGGTATCATTTCAATGAGATCAGCTTGATAAAGATCATTCATTCCTTTAATGATTGTACTTCTTCTTGGAAATCTTCTTCTTGCTGGTTTATGTAGTTCATTTACAATCTTGTCCTTCACACTTTCCATATTCAGATGTTGCTTGTACACCGCTTGTAAAAATACTGATCCATAGAATAGTTTATTCTCATTTATATAGTTTGAATATAGGTCAAGGCCATTTCATATTAGTGTAAAAAAGAGGGAACATGGCATTGGGCTTGCCATGTCCCCTCTTCTTTACGGAAAGGAAAAAGGAAGAAGGTAGAGGAAAAAGAATAGGTTTACTGGTCGATAGGGTTTAGAGAGTAGTGGCCGAATGGTAAAGTATTAATTTTATCTTCTAAAATATGCCGCTTGTCATCTTTGTAGCTTAATGCCCACTTTGTTTGTTTGACACTAAAAAGTTGATATTATAACTTCTAATAGTGTTAAACGTTGCAGTTGTTTCAACATTTTCAAACAAACATCTTTTATAATGTTCAAACTGTACGTTCTTCTTAAGAAAAGAAGTTTTTATTCCTTTGGCCTTCTTCGTTACTTGATGTTCGTTCCTCTCGTTTATGTACAGTTGAAACGAATACAGTTTGGACATTAATGCTACAATTTCCATCATTGGCACACCATTCGTTTCATCTTTAAATTTTCCCAATACTTTCTTGTTTCTGTCATAGTCGTGATTTGGATGATCCTTAGGATAATCGGAAAAGTCGAAATCATCTTTATATATAAAGGTGCGTAGATCTTCATACATGTCATTTGTTTTAATCCAGTAAATTAGTGCATCCGTATCCATATATGCAATACCAATGTTCTCTCTTCCATAATAGTTAACCATCTTCTTATAATGAAACTCATACATATGTGTTTTTGAAATATCCAAGATTGACATTCCAAGATACAAAGGACGATCCATTTTAACTGACTTCTTGTTCATGGAAATAACAACTAGATTTTCATTAATAATTACAGATGAACCAAAGTTTGGTTGTTGCACCAATTTCTGTAATTTTACTGGATCAGTTACCAATTTGATATCCTTATGTTTCCTTTTGTTTTCCAAAGTCTTGCCAAATATTGCGTTATTCATTAATTTGAAAAAATCTTTTTGAAAACTTGATGTAGCGGTGGCTCTTCTTCTTGTGTTGTTGTCGATGTAAGGTTTTAACCAACAAGATTGAGAAAATTGTAGTACTCGATTAATTTTTGTAATTCTCAATCCTAAGTCTAAAGCTTGTTGTATCATCCAGTAGTGTCCAACATATCGAGACTTGTCGGTTAATGTCATCATTAATTTTGGCCATCTTCCAGTAGGGGAAATTTCAGTCTTCGGAAGAAGTGATAAATCATAATGTTGATCATGAAGATGTTCAGGATATTCAAAATTGACATCAAAAATGTAACCAGTTTCACCATGCTTCGGTATATCCATTATGTTTCCAATCGATTCTGGATCTATCCATTTAAAATTATCATATGGAAGGGGATTCGACATTGCCCATCCGTATAAGTTATTTGCATCAAAATAACCCAGGAATGTTGTTGGTTTTGATGCATCATAATCGGGCAGATACTTGTTGTTCGCCTTGAAATGTCGTGTAACGCTTTGCGTCAATCCCCCTCGAACTCCTGACTCTAACATCATAACCATATCTATATCAGTAAGAAGTTGTATTTTACAATTTGTTTCTTTCAACATGGCCTGCCATGCTAATCCAGGTGAAGTGTACGAATGAGGAGGGTCCAATCCATATGCTGCAAAACATGTATTTCTAAATTCTTCCATTATATCACATAGTAAAGTTACATCCAATTTAACATAAAAATCTGAATATTCTCCCAATGTTCTAAATCCTAATTCGTTCCATACTTTACATGCATGATCATAGTCCTCTAGAGATATGTCCATGTCATAAAGTTTACTTTTGAATTCTTCTTTAGCCGGAAGTGATGTTTCATTAAATCTTTCTAAACTGTCTATGTAATCATATGGAAACACACCTTTCCGAAGTACCAAATCCAGTTTGTCGTTATTTACAATCTTCTTTGTTTCGATGAAATCTTGTTTCCTTAAATTTTCTGAAAGTTTGGATAAACTCGATGGCATAAATCTGTAGGAGTCCAAGAATCTTAGTTTCATGTTTCCAACTTTTTTGGAAAAACTGATGAACTTCTCTGAAGTTTCAGCTAATACATCAATTTCACCATCGTCTCTTCCTAATTCGGGTATTATAAAATGAGCATCGTACCCACTGAGGTTATGCAGAACCACAGGAATAAATAGTGGTAAACGATAGCTCAAGTTGCATTTATTACAAGAAGCACCCCTGTAATAACCTGTGAGGTGATCGTGATCTTTAACTTTATAATTCTCAATAGTAAAATCATTTTTGCATAAGAAACATCGAGTTGCATTTTCATGTTGAATTTCTTCTTCTTCCTCCATCGGTTTCATTGGTACAATATTTGTATATAATCTTTTTGCATTTCCAGCTATTGAATATAAGTGATCAAGAAATATTTTTTCTACATTTTCACCACGATATACTAGAGGTTCTGAAGTTAATCCATATCTGTTTAAATGTTCTTCTGATAATGTTGATTTAACCATTAAACAAAAACTGTTTGGTTTGTGCATTTGATACTTGACACTTTTTCTAGCTTCACAATTTTCATCTTCAACAGGAACAAGTGTTGATTCAAAGTCCGCATACACAACTAGAGGAATACGGTACTGATGATGAACCTTTTCAAATGTAACAAATGCTCTGCTTTCCGAAGGTAAAATAATCTTTGCTTCATAATTATTGTTACATAATCTTTTGTGCTCATGTAACCATTCTCTTGAGTGTAGCCCATCTCGTTTAAAATTGAAACATCTCTTGCAAATTAACTTCCTGTGTCGATCTTTAGAAAGCTGCTTATTAACAAGACGATCAAATTGCTTTATGTACACATAGTGAGACACATCTCCTCGCGTTAGTAGTAGTAAATCCGTATGATCTGGTTGCTCTTCTTTTGCAATACGTAAAGGATACACTTTGTTTGAACTATCTAATGCAAAAACATTGATAGACGTACCGGGATTTTTCTTCTCAAATTTTGATATATCTTTCAGTGATACAGGATAAGTGATTCCTTGAAAATTGTATCTAAATCTTTGATTTTCATATTCTTGGTTAGGTCTATTCACATGAAGTGGTGGTACAAATTTAGCTGTCATTGCATAACGAAAACATTCATTGTCTTCATTTTTAACATTAACACAAGATTTTGTATTTTCAATTCTTTTTGGTAAAGGAATGTAACTAGATCCCATTAGTCCATATCCATGTTTGTGAACTCTTATATCTAATACTTCAATACTTGTAAGACTCCATCCGGATCCTCTTCCTTCGTGTTCCTGAATTTTTGTTAATATTTCTTCTATACAGTTTTCTACTATTGAATCAATGTTTGAACTTTCCATAATGGTTCGGTTTTTTGTTATGAATCCTCTTGGTGATAATTCTTCTTGTACATTTATAAACATAGCTTCTAGTAGTAAACCAAATTTAAGAAAGTTCAATCTTTTCAATTCTTCTTTTAAAGTTTTACTTACGATTGGTTTTGCTTCTCTAATAAATTCTTCTAGCTTCAAGTTTTCATTTTGAATCTTATGATGCATTACTACTTTACCGGGTAATGCAAATACTTGTAGATTCGGTAAAGTAGTTGAAGATGTTGCAGTTATTTCATCTTGTTCATCTTGTTCTTCTTGTTGTTCTTGTTGTTCTTGTTGTTCTTGTTGTTCTTGTTGTTCTTGTTGTTCTTGTTCTTGTTCTTGTTCTTGTTCTTGTTCTTGTTCTTGTTTTTCTTCTGGGTTGTTGTGAATTAGTTCTTTATGACAGTCTAATAGAATTTCATCGTGAAACGATTCCGAACATTTATCGCAACAATACATGTTGAGATGTTTACTCTTCGAAATTTCACCAAGAAATGAAATGGGCTCTCATGTTCCTCCTTTTATAACGGTTCCCTTACCACTATTTCATCTTCTTCACTATCCAAGGAAATCAAACGTTTTGAACAAAAATATTAACCTTCTACAAACTAATTGTTCATTCGTGTTCTTTATTCCCATTGGAGTTTTAGTATATACTTCTTTATATTCAAGCTTTAACGAACTTTCCCCCACCCAACTAATTCTAGTTACTTTTAGGTGGAAATGGCTACAGCACAGACACTTGGTTAAACTAAATTTGTGCATAAATTAACTAGAGTTGAACTAAAAATTCGCGTAAATTAAAAGTTAGTTCAAAACTAAAATTCGACAGTATTAAAAAAACTCTAACAGTTGAACAAAAATAAACGTTAGTTCAAAACTGAAATTCAACAGTGTTAACCAAATTCTAACAGTCGAACAAATAGGTCAAGGTAATCCAATTTAACGCGAGAACGAGGAATAGAGCACTAAGTGGCATGTTAGTCCATTACCACAAAGTGATCTATTCCTCGCTCTCTATTCTACATCTACTTTTTTGGGTTTACTTATTTATATTAAAATGTTCAAATTTTACTATGTAGAATGTCCATTCTTGCTCTTCAACTCTTCGATTGTTTTTAGCAATTGTAACAAATATTCGTTAGTTTTCACCAAAGTCTTTATTTTGCTACATCCAATTTCAATGGAAGGAATTATAAGTTGTAATTTTATAAGTTCAATCTTTTCTTTCTTGCGAATTTCTCTCTTTATTATGTTGTTCCTTATTTTTGCTGAAGATTTAAACTCCATGTTGTTTCTGCTAAAGCCACAATAATAAAAGTCTCTTCAAACAACCTGCATTTATACACATGCAGGTTGACGAAACAACAAGAGCGGCGTATAGAAGAAAAATGAAGGGGTGACCAACGCTCGCTCCGCTTTTATAATAGTATGCAAATGAGGGGTAGGAGCTGACCGTGACCAGTCATCGAAACAAAGGAGTGGGGGGAAGTACTTTTCTTACTACTTGGATGGAAGTAGGTTAGTAGGTCACGAGACTTAGAGTGTTAAAAAATAATGGGGGAGAAACACAACGCTATAACGCATTGTGTTTCTCCCCCATTATTTTTTTAAGCAACAATTTGGAAAAAACTAAGTGAATTTACTGTTTACGCCCCCACCTTGTAATACGATCCTTTTTATCCCTGAGGAGAAAGTCTTGAGAATCTAAATTGTTAAATCTCTTCTCTTTACACAAATTCTCACAAACTCTAATTTTATATTTTAAGCCGTTACATTTTGCCAAAATGTGTTGGTGGTCAACAACACTTAGAAAAAAATATTTCAAACCTTTCTTAAGCCTCTCTCCTCTGACGGATATTATTTCAGGATCGTCTTCAACGGTGGGGGTTTCTGTCAGTTGTGGTCCAGAAAGATGTTTCACGACATGTACACGGCAAAAACTTTCGTTTTTAACACATTTCCTTCCACAAGCTGATCCTTTCTTAATTCCCCTGGTGAGCACTTCAGGGCAAGTAGTGGGACGGCTAAATGCCCTACGACGCTCTTCTTGTAATAATTGAAATTGCTCTGAAGGAGCAGGTTTGGGAGTAGGCTTAGTGGATTTAGTTTTATGATAGGTGTGGTCTTCAGGCATAGTAAGTGGTGGGGTAGGAGGCAATGGTGACAGTGGAATGACAGGTGTACTAAGACGATGAAGCAAAGTTTCAAATGAAGGGGTATTAGGACGGGGAGCTGGCTTCTGTGGAGGCGGCATGATGGTTGATTGCGGTGTAGAGTCGTTTGAAAGCGAAGTAGAAGGCGAAGGCGGTGAAAAAATGCTTCGAAGTTTAGAAGTCTTGGTAGGCGGAAGAATAGTGCCAGAAGTTGAAGGTTGGGATCCAAGTTGCTTCTTGTACCAGTCAGGAGGATTTTTCAGACGAAGAGTTTTCTTAGGTGCAGTAACAGCCGTAGTAGAAGTTGAAGTAGAAGTAGAAGTTGAAGTAGAAGTTGTAGTTGGCAGAGATGACATGGTTGTGGCTCCAAGTTCGCAGCGTAACGTCTGGAATCAGAATGAAATGTTAGCCGCAGTCGGTGCGTCTTTTATAACAATATGCAAATGAGAGGGGTAGCAGCTGGCCGAGACTGATTATTGACCTGGGAGGTGGGAGAAAAGGGGAAAGAGAAGGTATTTAGTTCAAATAATTCGCATAACTTTTGACTAAAATAAGATAACCACATTCTTCTTTTACCAAAATGTTTGTCTTACATAGACCTTTTCAATGATGTATCGCTTGCCCAAATCCGTCAATCCGTTATCAAGTTATAGCCATTTTAATTTTTCAGGTCATGACCGGTCATTCACCCGGAGTAGTGGGGGAAGGAGTGGGGGTAGGAGTGGGGGAAAGGAGGGGGGGAGGGGGGGAGGGGGGGGGCTCCATTTTTTCGGGGGGGGGGGGTTGGGGGGGCTCCATTTTTTCGGGGGGGGGGGGTGGGGGGGAGGAGATCATTGACCCTTCCGAAAGTGGGTCAAGGTCATTCAAGATTTATAATGATCCAAGGTGATGAGAACAGTAATACTGTTCCCACCACCCTGTTTGCCTGACGGTTCCCACTCCCAACCCACTAGTTACGTTCTGCGAGGGAGGTCCCTGGACCGTCCGGGTCTACCGTAACGGTCCTGTCCGGGTCTACCGTAACCATTAATTTAAAGGGAAACTGGAACAGCTAATGCAGAAACGCAACTCTAACACCCACCCAAGCTAATCCCACCCATTATATTCCTAAACAAAATGCAAAAACCTAGTCCGCTTACCTACAATTTGCGGATGTCCCACCCTTTCTAAGTGAAGTTCAATGGAACTTCTGAATTTACAATTAATCTACCCCCTAACATCTAGCTGTAAGGCAAAACAACATTAATTAGTAGTACCAACACTTAAAACTAACAACACATCATTATTAAAAAACCAAATAATTCAACACAACCAAATACCATCATTATTCTTAAAATTAATACACCTTAATGCTAAACACCTATTAAAATTAATACACCTTAATGCTAAACACCTCTTAAAATTAATACACCTTAATGCTAAACCCAACTTATAACTAACATCGCAATGCGCAAATTATTTCTTAAATTAAATACAACTTAAAACTAAACACACACACACATACCACATTGCATTAAAAAACGCAACGTAGTAGAAGAAGTTCAAATATATATAGGCCTACTATATATTTGAAACCTCTTGCTGAGTCGCCAACAACCTTTCGCTATGAAAGTTTGTTGACGACTGATGCTAAGATCAGGCTCGTATTGCTCCTCGGATTCTCGAGTAGTGGGGGAAGTTGTTTCACTCCAGTACAGTGTTCAATCCAGTCCAGTTCGCAGCAGTGTAAAAGGAAGGCAAAGGAGTGGGGAGCGGCGCATGCGCAACAACACAAAACCAAGGTTTGAGGTTAGAATTATCCATGTGCAGTAGCGCTAAAGTGAGTAATACAGGACTAGGCGCATGCGCATAGCATAGACTGATTCCGATCCGGAGAACTCGTTGCATGCGCAGCAGGTTTGAGGTTAGAATTATCCATGGCAGCTGCCATGTTTAGTCTGGTTTCACCACATAGAGTCAGCAACCGGTGGTGACCGGTCATTGGCCTAGAAGGAGTAGGGAAAGGTGGTGACCGGCCATTGACCCAGAGGAGTGGGGGAAGGAGTGGGGGAAGGGGGGGCTCCATTTTTTCGGGGGGGGAGAGGGGTAGGGGGGAGGGGGGGTCATTGACCTTTCCGGTCATTGCCCCAAAACCCCCTACTACTCTTACTACTCAGGTGAAAGTCGGTCATCAGCGGCAGCTGCCCGGAGTAATTGCTAAAGCTATAAAAACCAGGTAGTTGGCTCGGGCATCTGCCCGGGGAAGTGGGCCGCTGCTGGGCTATAAAACTAGACTGCTCATTTGCGCCGTGACCATTAACTTACTGGCTTTCATGTTGATTGCATCCTTATAGCTACTACATTATTTACGTTCATTTACTTCTAACCTTACCACATAGTGTTTCATTACTACATAATGTTTAGTTAATTCTAACCTATAACTCTATTTTGTTAGTACATGACATTCTGTTTCATTTATCTCTTTATAACATATTTTATTTCTCAGTCTTCTTTTGACTTCAACATATAACACACCTCCTGTAATGGTTGCGCAAAGTTTAAAATTGAAACTGTTGCGAACACAACACATATTACAAAATAATTCTAAACTTTCACTTTCAAAGTCTAAAACTAATTTAAGTAAAGTAAGAAAGCGGTACAGTTTTAACCCATTATACTCTTCAACAACCTCGCGGGTTAATGTTGATGATAGTATTATTCATGACATTTTGCGTTATATGTTACACTTCAACAATTTTGAACTTGTTACACCTATCGACTGTGTTCAACAAGTTTTTTTATAAGTGCTCTAACCACAATTCCTACTTCATCCTTCTCTATTCTGTTCAGCTGAGCTAAGGTTTGAGGTTAGAATTATCCATGGCGGCCGCCATGTCTAGTTCAGTTTCACCACATAGAGTCGGCGACCGGTTATTGGTCTAAAGGAGTGGGGGAAGGGGTGGTGGGGGGAAGGTTGCCATTTTATAAGCCCTCTCCCTAGGCGGCGCTTCTCATTCCATCGCCAACTTTCAAACGATAAACACCTCTCCCATGGCACAAATGAATTATCCCACTATCACCAACTAGTTCAACTTTGAACTATTTCTGGTGGTAGTTGGGTAGGCTTTTTTAAAACTTACTCTGGATGGCCTTGACATACTTTCCAAGCCCCCAGTTATACCTGTTGAATTTCAGTTTTCAACTAACTCTTAATTTTTGTTCAACTGTTAGAGTTTAGTTAACACAGTTGAATTTCACTTTTAAACTAACTTTTAATTCATGCCCAATTCTACTTCACATTGAGGGTATATGCTCTCGCCATCTGCACCCTGCAGCTGCCAGGCAGCTGACACCATCTGACCCCTGCAGCTGCCCTGGCAGCTGACGTCACTTCCGGTTTAGAAGTGGCTTTTTCCCTCTACTGCAATAGGCTTACACAGAATTATATTTTTAATATTTGAAAGAGAGAAGGTGTATGTTAAGCTGTAGTGTAGAATTCAAAGGACAAGGAAGTAATGGCGATCCAGTTTAGAAAGAACAATTAAAACTCCCGTCATTCCGGAAGACTTTTCCAATTAACTTCTTACTTAGTATTCCATTAGCCTGAATTTTAGCGTCATTGCTGTAGAAAGGTAAAATTTTCATTTGTTACGGTAATGCCGAGCTCTTTAAAACTTGTAATGGTGATTGTTGAAAATGCCTCCATTTTTGTCATCAGAGCTTAGTCCTAGTTAATTAATAATATATATTTTTTAGATGAAATGGAAAGGGGGAAAGGTTATATTATATCGATTGTGGCCAGCTAAAAGGCACTAGCCAATAATTCGGGGAGTAGAGCGGGTAGTGTTTGTAACATTGACGTATCGTCAATGTCGTTATCAGATCATCTTATAATTCACAAACTAGTCAGTCTCTGTTTAACGTTGTTACTGTTAAAGTATAGTTAATTTTAGTGGTAAACGATTATACCCTGGTAAAATACTTGAGCGTATTATTTTGAAATTACATAGCCTATTGTTGATTTAATCTTGACCTATTATTTAAGGTGTTGACAATAATTATTGCTAACGCTCTTTGTTGCCAGAGGTGAATAAATTGTTTATTTTATTCTTAATGTTCGCCTGAATTTGTACCTTTATAATTTATTTTGCTACTATTGTATTATGAACGCCGTTAAGTCAAGTGTGAGGTGACAGTATCTCACAAACCATTGCATACACTATATATGATCCATTTTGATATTTAAAGGACTATAAAAACAAAATAATTAAAATTTTGACCATTTATGAATTAGTTAGTCGGCCATGCAAAAAGTGTCATTACCTTTGATATAATTGTCGTCCTCACTCTCATTAGATCACCCTAGGGGCTATGGAAACAAAGAAAATAAAGCAAAAAATACAGAACCAAATAAGTAGAGACATCCTTGTGGAGAAGTGAGAACGCCGCCCTCAAAACACAAATAACAACTCGATATGTATTTTTAATTAAGGATTAAGCCGATTGGTAAAATTAATTAATTGTAGAAACTTGTTTATATATAAGCTCATTTTTAAATTTAAAGAGGTAGAAAGAGCGCTTTCGGAAGCAGTTAGGAAAACGAATACTAGCATCATTATGGAAAACCATTTGATATGCAAATTGTATACTTTCTATATTGACACGGCTATTGTCAAATGCCGGGTTCTGGTTGGTCTAGAAATTGTTTCATATTGTAACTGCTGTATCATATCGACCAAGGATTTACAGTTCTGTGAAAAATTTAGCTGTAAAAAGGCTATATCAAAGACACGGAATGATATTAGTCAGAGGATGCACGTAACATACATTTGTTATTTAATGACAGTGGTAGTAGTAAAATTAAATTTATCACACACACTATCCTAGCTCCGTAGTTTTGTAAGCCGTATCCAAAGTTATCATTGAAAGTTCCGAATACAGTTAGTATTATTAAAAATTTCATCTTTAATATCACTAGAGAAAATATTTTGACGAATTATTACACCACAACACATTAAACGCAATTCATCCGAAACTGCGGAAGAGTGTGGATGCAGTAAAAGTTTTAGAAACAAATTAAAACTTGGTGAACGAGCAAAAGTTTCAACAGTTCAGTTATTGCTTACCGTGCTTGTAGACTTGAGAAGAGACAGCAGTTTTGATATTGTACTCTTTCTAAATAAATAGAACTCCGTTCCATTATTTTTCATAAAACAGTTAGAAATAATGTGTATGTAAATCAACATGCCTGGTTAAATTAACCAGTAAACTATAAATCTCTTAACACAACGTCGTTGAAGGGAAATTGAAATGTCACGAATCACAACAATACATTTTACTCGTAAATCCAGATGAAGAAGTTTTATTTCAGAAATTTACTAGCAATAAACTATTTATTATTGTGACACTAGTTGAATGTAACTGCTACATCTATGGAATTACCTTACAAAACTTAATCAAGATTTGTATATTCACGTATTTATGATCTCAGGGTGGATTATATAAGATGTAGGTCCAACAATGTAGTGAACAAGCATGTCATTTCATTTCTACATTCCATATAAAAAAATCAAGCAAACACTATGCTGCCTATATTTTTCTAAGGGAAGTATGAAATTTCTTTTCATGCTACCCATTTATATGCCTGACTTAAGTTAAAGCAAATATTGAGAATTTGTCTGTCAAAACCACCAGTTAATAAAATTAGTGTACCGTACTTAAAACGTTAAGTACAATATTCTGTCGTATTCCAAATTAATGAACTTGTATTATCAAATACAACTCGGCAATGCATATTCATATGAATCATCAAAAAATACAGGAGATCGGTATTTTATTTGATCTGACGAATAGAGAATGGACTCCTTAAAACTAAGTAGTAAAACTTGTGTTTTAGTGGAATAGTTTTCTAGTTATTTGACAACTTCAAACTGGCTCCTTTTTAACTGTTGAAAGCATTTTATGACTCAAGTAAACAATGCACTATAATCTTGTTTTTAAATATGTTTTAAAGTTTAAAGTTTAAATTGGAACCCATATTTCTTACCATGTTACAATCAATTTATAGCAAAATAATTAAATAATTATAACGACTATTTCAGAAGATTTCCAAGTCGGAGTTGGCCCAAGTCAGGGGACTCGAGACACGACATCGAAGAAAACTGGAGACCACGGGAGATTTGCAAAATTGTGATTTAATGCTGGTCCCATATAGGAGGCAAGGCTAAAGTTTGCCAAATTTAAATTTTATTTAAATTCAGCCTTTATTCCAATAACTTTATTCCATTTTATATAGCCATTTGGATAGCAATTTTTCTAGGTCAAAGTCGGAGAGAGTCAAATATTTCAGTGGGTGACTTTTGGGGACAGCCTACTTGGAGACGCATGCTTACTTAGCTGGCTAATAGGGTGTTGAATAAATTTTTTTCCTCCTTCAAAAAGTATATGTTATAGCCCCTACATTAGGTATTTACTCAAATATATAGTGATTATCAAGAGGGAGCCTAAAGACTATTATTGGGATAACCAAGTATTAGAAGAATATCTATAAATATTATCATTTATAATAATTCAACAAATTACTAAATAAACGTAATACCAAAATATTAACAAAATGTTAATACCAGGAATTTTTTTATAAGGGAATTTAATACAAGGAAAGTTTTAATAAAGAAAAACCCTTTCCTCATGGTTTGATGACATCACAAAGAGCTACGTCAAATGGTACTCGTAAAAACCTTTCAGCAGTGTGAGAGACTGCCAAAAAGAACTGGATGACACTGCACACTGCGCTTTTGTGGTGTTGATTGTTAGAGCAATTTACACGTGTCAAAACATAGTGCAGGTTCTATCTCCGTTTTCAGAGAACCCCTTTGCCTAACTCAAACAAAACTTTATCAAGCAAAATGTAAACAGATTTAATTTTTTTTATATACAATTGAAATATTTTTAGTAAGAGGAATTTGAACGAAAAGGTAGAAAACCTGTTTACATAATACGACTGTTACAATTTTTGTGAGCTTTGATTGATTGATTTTATTGTTTAACTAACTAACACTCTTAAGGTACTATATATTATTTCAAAATTCAGTTTCCTAACTAACTAGAAACTATGTAAGTATTTCCGCAGTAATTGTTAATTTTCAAATAAAAGAATTTGAAATTCTGGCAATATTCATTCAAGTACATACGTTTTAATTAGGTTAAGTTTATGAAATACGTAATTTAAAGCAGCATAAATAATTTACTGTTTTTGCATCTAAATATTTCGGAGTGGCATTTTAAAACAATGAGTCATATTTGTAGCTGTTCATCACACATGTAGCCACAAATATATCAGATAAGATATAACCATCAAAAATATGTCGTGAAGTCAGAATTGTAAAACAATAGATAAAGACATCGAAACCTCATGGCCGGTTCAGTCCAACGATATGAGGATACGCGTTACTAAGATAACAGATTGTTGAAAATAATGCAAATCATCATAAAAAATGTGTTGTTAACTTCATTCCAACTCAATAGTTTATAGAAGAACGTTCATGAATGTCTTACATTCCTAGTGAAAGTATAAATTTATTTTACTTCAATAACAGTTACAAACTTAGGAATAAATCATCAATGGCCATTCCATTGCAAACAACGCCCTTTTTTAAATTTTAATCAGATATATTATTCCTTCATAGTCCTGATTGACGATCCACCAATTCCCGTTCTGCTAGAGGCAAATTTGAGCATTTTTTGAAGGATATTGAAAACTTATTTGGTAAAGAATAAGATTTTTTACATTTCCAATGTTTTTTTTTTTTTAAGAAAGTAGTGTTATATTTATTGTTAATAGTAGTTTTCATCACCAGAAGCAGAAGTAAGTAACCTGGTTCAACTGTAGTTTGACAACAGTGAAACTTTTTGAATTTGAGTAGTGACTTCATTATTTCAACCATTGATGAAATTTTTAAAAAGTTTTTAACAAATAAATTACCACATGACGTGCCCAAAAGTGAGGTCGCCAATATCTATGATCCGTGTGGTCCGGGTCGATATAATCGCGTGCGGTGTCGAGGCACAGTCCGCGATGAGACGAGCGCCGGGCTGTGACGTCACCCACGGCCAATCTCACGGTCTGAGCCGCTCAGTGGTTTGACTTATCGGCTCTCGTGGCATTCTTGGGATTGACATTTAGGGTTTGATATAATGTCACATACATTGAAGGCCGGATCCTCCACAGTGGCATTTGTGTCGTACCTCCAACATCGACCTATCAATAACCAACCATGTTTTATAGCCAATACTGTATGTACTCCTAAATAATAATATAATATAAAAGTCCAAGTCAATGTTTTATAAGAATGTTTAATAGGGAGAACGGAGAATGGAATCTCTTTTTAAAGGGGGTAAAGTGTTCATACTGCAAGGGGGTTATGTGTTCTCACGCAGAAAAAATATTCTTAATCATTAAGGGTGGTTAATTAAACTTAAAATAGACATTCAGGGCTTAAAATTGCCCGTTGTTCACGGATATTCTGATTCTAAAAAATAATCGTTGAAATTCTCACGTTCCAAAACCATTTTTTTTATATTAATCCAAAGGAATAGTAAATATTTTCAGCATTTGTGGGAAAAATCTTTGTCTTAGAGACTTTAATACAACATTTCTATTTTTTATAGCAGCCATTATATTACAAAAAATTATATAACTTTATTTATACTTATTATATTTTATAACTTAAAACTTGTAACTTACTTGTTATTTAAAACATGTCAGTTGAATAAAGTGTACGAAAATAAATCATTGAACTAATTTTAAATTACAAACAACTGTTTTATTTTTAACATGGAAGGAGTATGGTTCTTTTAAATTATTCAACCAAAGTTTAGAAAATAATTTATCAGTGCCCGATCCACCACCGTATTGTTCGGAGAATTTATATAATTGCTCTCTTTGGTTATATCCTCCAAAAATCTCCTGTCACTGCAGGCAAACTCTATTCAATAAACTGTCTCAACATTTTTAAATTTAAACTTCGATATTGAAGATTTTAAAGAAATATAAGAATATTTTAATTGGTTTAAATGTTGTGGAATACAATTAGTACTGTGGTTGTTTAATTTTATGTCGCTTAGCTTTCTGAGCCTAGAACATGAACGTTCAACATTTTACAGAATTATGTTAGAATGGTAATTATTCAATACACAAAAAAGCATGAAACTGAATTAAAATGAAATAGCGAACCAGTTACAAATAGAATTACAGTATTAACAACAATTTTATAACATACTATAATCTTGAAGAATGTAAAGCAATTAGTATATTGAATATGTAACAAGGTCATAAATGTTCATACTATTAAGAAAAGTAGGAATAGAAGAAAAGTGTATATTAGGTTGTTATATTTCCCATTTTATATTGGCAGATATTGGAAGAGCACTCATATACCCCCTCGGATACATAAGTACTTCCCTGTTTGCCGAAGAGTGAAATTTAACTTATTCTAATAACATAAAATGATTATAATCATTGATGACACTCAAGTAAGACTTTTTACAATTATTGTATTTCTGATGTCAAAAAAAATGTTTGAAGGGTGTGTAAGTATATCTTTATCATCAAATCACTTCAAAGTGCTGCTACAAATCCAGGAAATTTTGGAAGTAAATTTATTTCAATGCGCTATAGTATATCGAAAATTACTATTTTAAATAATTCATTCTAATTTACAATCACAAATAAATTAAAAATTTTACTTTCATCTTGACCTCAAGATGATGTTAAATGACAAGCTGAGTGATTGGTTTTTTGAGTTGTTAAAAGTAGTTTGTTGAATTTGATTGACAAACCTCCACATAACATTAAATTATATTACAAAATGAAAACATGACTTTATACTTATAAAATTCACACTCTATTTCTAGAATAACATAACACTACTTTGCCATTATTGTTATATGATTTTTATTAGGTTCGTTTTGTGAAACGCAGCGTTTTCAAGCCTATTTTAAAAACACAAATGAGTTTTGAAAAAATATTACAATTCAACTATTTATTGAAACTAGAAACTCAAAGATTCTGTTGATGTCTATTGCAAAATTCGTGTTTATTTCATGTTAACATTCACTTGTTAACAGTTTTCTGTTACTAATATCTTTGATTTGAGAGTGATGATATATATTCTCAACTTTAATGTTATAAATAGAGAACACTAGAAAGCATTAGTTTTACTTCACCTATGAACAGAAAGATTTTTCAGAATTTCTCTTGTGGAAGTATAAAAGAGTTAGAGTTATCGGAGGATTCGGAAACACTGTTAGCGTTGTAAAGGTAGATTTTTTCAAACTATTTAAAAATGTGTTCAAATATATTTTTATACCTGCGAAAAAGTACATCTTTTATCAAGGAAAGATATGATTCTTACTCAAATTTTCGTTTAGCGAACGGCATTGTTGCCATAATTTTTTTTTTTTTTGCTAATAAATTCATTAGTAAAACTACTAATTAAAAAAAAAAATAAATAAATAAATAAAATAAAAAAAAAACATCAACTAGTAAGATTTTCAATATTGTGCTAGGAGTATTATCTAACATTTCCTTGAAGTTTAATGTCTTTATGTTTTAAAATTCGTTTTATTTACTTCTCCCTTCAACTTTCCACAGGACATGTAATTGATCCTTAGCTTCAGTTGTGCCGGGCACGAAGTGTCGTGTCGCGTCAACTCGACGTGTCTTCCCCCGATTAACAAGCCAGAAGTTCTGTCCCGAAAATAGGATATCGCCGTCCATGTTATCATCAAATGGGGAGGAAAACACTCCAATATATTCTCCTCGCTTGAAGACCGCACTACACTTACAAGTATAAATTTCGTATTTTATTACGATTTGGACTTCATCAACTTTATTCAACTGTATTCTTGAAGAGTAAACAAGTTAACAAAGACACCATAATATTTATAGGAGAGAACTCATACTTAGGGGTTGAACTATCTATGCATTTTTATTACAATAACAATAAGTCATCCTCTGAGACAGTTACAATTACCTTAACTCACAGGAGAGGCAACAAAATCATGAACATTAAATCTTAGGATTAGACGCTCAGGAATAAAAAAGTTGTCAGAAAATTAAACAACTGTGACCGATGAAAAAGTAAACTTCTATATTGTTTAATCTCGATCGTGAAGATTTATGGAAAAACTTAATAATTCAGAGAGACGGACTTCCAACCTAAGTTTATACTCCCTCCTGAAATTAGTATCAGACAATTGTTACAAGCCGATGTTTTCTAAATTTCTTGAATTAGATAGTATTAAATATTCTTTCTTTGTTTTCAAATTATTATTATTATTATTTAGTTTCACTCATAATCGAACGCTACCATATTCGATAACTCATTTTTATATCATTTGGGATTCTTTGTACAACTATTATTAATTATATTATTATTTCCGATAAAGGCTCATTTAAAACTACATTTTACAATAGTAAAATTACAACTGGAGTTTTTTTTCTTTTCTAAACATTTTTCATTTCAATCCATTTTACTTTACAATATTGGAATATGTTCAATCACAGTTGAATAATTAAAAGCAATTCCTCTCTGCTACCAACAATGAATCATTACAAAACATACCCATCCAATATTTATTTATGAGATAATAACAATTCAAATGTATGTAAACTTTTTACTAATTTATTTTAATAATATATTCTATAATTCGGAAATTATATGGATGAAGCCGAAACTGACGAATGCAACAAATCATGCTTTCAGTGAGGTCATTTACGTAACCTAGAGACTAAGTTCTCCTAGATGTCATGTCAAAATTTATCATATTTATAAGATCTGTTGTTTTATCTTTTTAATAACTAAGGAATACCAAATAAAATGGAATGTCTCATTAAAAAAATAATAATTTAGTCTTTTAATTATAAATAGGTACAGTAGATCAAAGTTTATTGATAAAGATTTTCAGCCTATATAATTTAAAGGATAAATAAAAATTGTTCTCGTTCAAATGGATTTTTTGTAGGAAAATTTTGCTCATACTTCCGTTTTCTGTTGTGAAAGCAAACTCTGAAACTATCAGGTTGAACTATTTGAGAGAACCATATACATTTTCAAAATCATGTGAACAATTAATTACTCCGGTTTCGTAAAGTATGTGTTAATATTTTTTACTATAATTTTATTACATATCATGCATTATTTTTACCATGGAATACTTTTTAAAGGCTGCTCCATCTTATTCACAGCATATGATTAAAAAGGTGGCCTTCTTATTCAGTATAATGAACAAGAAGGTTTTGTTAGCACAGCAGGTCGACTACCTTTGAACCTCGCACTTCAGCTTTGTAGCGTCGTTTTGTAGTTGTAGCGATAAACTTTATCGACTCTAAACTCTATCTACTATTAATTAAAACTATTCCTCACTATTTAAATAAGTATAGCTTATCTATGTACGAAGCTTGTTCGCCTATAGTACAAAACTACATGGACATATTTCTTTGACTAAAGAAAATGAAATACCTTGAGGAATCTTAATACGAATAAAAATGGGTAAGTTCATGGCGATTTCTTGACCAAGTCGTGTAAGGGTTTTAAAATATTTTGTTAATGGTTTTTTGGGTGATTTACTACACAAAAATGGCAACTTTATGTTAATTTATGATAGGTTACATCATGAGGGTACATGGTCATTATGGATAATCATTTATTTTTCAATCTAGTTGTATGGTCCAAAAATTTAGCAATCTCGTAGTTACATGTTATAATATGCAAAGCGTACCAGCAGGTACATGTTTACCATGTATACATTACCATCGCTCCAACGTGGCGTTTACATGTTTGTACCTGTCAACATCTACGGGATACTCCACCTGGCTACCTGGAACCAATTATTGTAAAGGAAATACAGTTCCATAAAGAATTTGAGATGTTATCCCTTTATTACAATTTCCAAACTAACCTCCATTTTCTCTTATATTACAAAGTTTTCACAGAAAAAACTCTAAGGTTAGAACTACACGTAGTTAAAATTAACCTTAAGCTAAGGCCACTATTTGCCCAGTAATATTATGGTTATTTTTACACATGAGTTAAGGTTAAAAATTTATAGTTGTGTTTACCTTAGTTAAGTTATTATTAATTTAATGAAAGCAGTAAAATAACTCACAGGCGAGGACAGGATTCGAACCCGGCCCGCCGGCGTGTGAAGCCGGCTCGCTACCTTTAAGCCACCGAGGTAAGGGGCGGAAATCACATAATCTGTGGCAACGGCTGGCGTAAGGGTTCCAACTTGTCAGCATTAGTATGTTGTCCATTTCAACTGTACTTTGTTGCAAAAACTAAAGAAGCCCTTTTCATTTAACTTAATCAGGTTCAGTTGATTTCAGTGGAAAAATGGCTACACTAGACGGAGTCACCAACACCAACCAACGAACGGAACCACGAACCGGCAACGGCGGCAACCGGCAACCGAAACCAAATCGACAGATCCTACCGATTCGACAGAAAACGGTAAAAATAAAGTTAAATTTGACCAGTAATTATATGAGCAGACATAAAAAAGTCAATAGTTAATTTAAGCTTGGTTAATTTACGCTATATCCAAATTAGTCACAACATCTCAAAAAGTTATGTTTACATTCAAGAACTACTTTTTTCTTAAGCCTTTATGCTGTGTAAAACATCCCCACCCCTACTCTTGGCGGAAGGATAAATATCCGAACTAAAGACCCAGAACTATGACTCACAGCGCTTCAAATAAAATAAATAAAAAATAATCTATTACAGGAATGTAATTTAATTTACCGTCTTCTGATGGGGTTGTATATTAAAGGTAAATTATTTCTTAACGTGTAACATTATTGCAATAACAACCTTATATGAGTTAAATTTAAAATAACTATAATCTGAAGTAGTAATAACCTTATGATTAGTGCATTCCTTACCACAATTTTTAGAATATGGTGCTAGTTACTTTACTAAAGTTAAATTCCATTCAACCTTATAAATAGAGTATCGACAACCTTAGAGTTTTTTTCAGTGTGTTTATTATAAATAGTGGTTCAAGTTCTTGTTCTTAAGTTTCATATGAGTGTGACAAACAATAATGTTGTTCCCATCCGTTACACATGTTCTTTATTGTAGATGTTGTGGTAAAACTCAAATTTTAAGCAACATTCTTTGTCTTGGAAATATTTTGATATTTTCTTAGCGGTTTATAGACAGGGATATGTAAGTAATTCTAGAAACTACTGTTGGTAATCCATTTGAAACATTCCGTATGGAGAAGTAACAGCTTTAAACCGTTTAAAAGTATTTTTCTAAAATAAAACGAATATAGTTGTTTGAATTTCCGGTTGTTAAATATCCTAAAATTCAAAAGTTGATGTTTATTTTAACATAAGCACAAAAACAGGTAATTTACTTATTCAATGTAGAACAAAACTGTATAAACCCTTGTGACAGCCCCCTTTATATATGGTCCTCCCACATTTATTGATCACAAGAAATATTTGTTTTAGCTATCTTATATGCAAAACGTTACAGTCAAACTTAACCTGCCTTGTCTCAGTCATATCACGAATACTTTTAAGCCTACCCCTCAAAACAAAGAGGCACGCGATAGAGATGGCTTCTGTGGGGAAACTTATTGATTCGTGCTGTAAAAGAATTAGGCCTACATTATAGAAGATTTCAAATTCCTTTATCAGTAAATTTTGCGGAAGATTCATATGTGACTGACTTTTAATTACCTAAAGCTCTTTATTTAAAAGTATCTTGAAATTAATATATATTACTTTTACCAGCAAATGCTTTGGATTCGAATTTTAAACTAGTTCATTTCTCTAATAATATTACAAGTTCGAATCCTAGACAAAAAATTGTAAGATCAACTTTACACATCCCAAAGAATATTAAGATTTTCTACAATTTTTTAACTGTGTTGAAATCCACGTTTAAAGAGCGGCTGCCAAAGCGAATAGTTGGCAGTAAAAGTTCTTTCTCATATTAATCCCCAGAGTAATCTAGTGTCAGAGAAGGGTGTTGGGGGGGGGGGGGAGAACCATACCCTAGTAGTTCCCATGCGACAAGTAGTGAGGTATATTCTTAATAGTTGCTCTTGACCTACATTATCCCTCATTTAAAAAACATTTTCTTAACTTTCCTTGCTGCGTCACGTTTAATTGTAAATTTAATTATTTTTAATTTGTTATTAATTGAAAAATTCAATCCATTTTAAGTTTTGAACGATTTTCTTTAATAACATATATACTGGGTTTCCAGCTTCAATCTTTTTAAACTCTTCCAGGGCACCCAGCAAGCCAAAATAAACAAAAAATGTTTATTCAAACAAATGTTCTCAAATGCTTCGTTAAGCCGCTAACTGAAATTTTGTTTTTTTTACACGTAATAATTGTTATTCCTATGTTAGTTTGCTGAATTGAGTTCATATTTTGCATGTTGAAACCGATATTTTGCATGTTGATACCAATGCTCATTTTCAGGAAAATATATTATTTTCCCGATGTTTAATTAAAAAATTGGCTGTCATTTTCAATTTTTAAATTCAAATATCCTTAAATAAAAACCGTAAATTACAAAAATTTTACAAGTAATTTAAAAAGTTGAAAAATTACGTCATCTAAACAATGATACCAAATTTGTAAGGAACTGTTAAGAAATAACAGAGTTATTGCGATTTATCTGCGGAAACACATTGATTTTGCATTATATTCCATTCAAATTTAGGTTATTTTAATAAAAAAATCTCAATAACAATGTTATTTGTTGTCAAATCTTTACGAACCTGGTATCATTGTTTAGTTAATTTAATATTCCAATTATTCTACACAACAATTTTTATAATATTTACCGTTTTGTGAGATATTTGACTTTAGAAACTTATAACGGCCACCATTTTTAATACACAACCCAAAAAAATTTTCTGAAAATGAACATTGATGTGAAAAAGATGAATTTTATGTTTTATGAATAATTTTATGATTTTATAAAATTATTTTATTATTTTATTTTATTTTATAATTTTATGTTTATGAATTTTTTTATTTATTTTGGCTTACTAAATAACCTAGAAAAGCTTGTAAAGGTCGAAGCTGGACACCCAGTATATTCTACTTAATGGAATAGTTATTTCAATAATAATTGACTGTAATAAGATGATCGGTTTTTATACCTTATATTAGAATACTTATAACCATATGACTAAAAAAGATTTTACAAAATACTGTACTTAAATTGGAATTTAACTACTGTAACAGGAAAAGCAGTTAATGACAAACGGAACTATAATTTATGGATTTTAGTTCTGTAACCCTTAAAATAGTTTTAACGTAAAACAGTACTGTTTCTATAATAATACATTTTAAAATTTAACCGTCCAACAACTTTTCTTGGCCTGTGGTTACTTCAAGTGTCTAAATTTTTACTCCCATCCTGCGTTATTGTTGATGTATTTCAGATTTTCATGAAACAATGTATAACATTTTGTTAGACTTTATAAAGTTTTATTTTATCCTCTTATTATATTAAGCTCTTATTTTGAAAACATTTATTTCGATTTTATGAGACATCTAGTCCCAAGAATTTAGTGATGATTATTGCATTTTATATATTTCTCAAACTTTTTTAAAACATTTATTCCATTGCAAGATATTTCAAATGATTCATCAAAAACAGTTGTATTATGGATGGTCAAAAATGACTTCTTTTCTTATAAAGTACTGTTGTGAGTGATCTAAAGTTTAGATATTAGATAGACTTCGTAGATAGATTAAAATCGTAAGGCACCCAATGATCGACGTGAATTAAACGTAAAAAACACGTACATATCCACAACCACTACAGCTCTAGTTTAGAGCAGACTGATAATTAAGATATAATTAAATCATAATTTAAACTATCACGCATTTAAAACGTCACTGATGTGTTTACGTCGAAAATGTTCATTCAAAAAAAGAACTAACCATCCCTTGATGACTTACGATCTTTATGTATGTGTTGTGCATAACTTTTATACTTCTTCTATATACGTGATTTTGTTTTAAAATATCAACAAACACAAATTTAAAGATAGTCATTTAGTTACAAGGGTCTCATCACTAGTCAAATAAATGTCGTTTAACTTCAGGAAGATTTGCAACCATTACTTTACTGTATAATCAATCAAATAATCAGACTAATGTCTCAGATGTATAAAAAATGTTTAATAACATGTTGTATGCAAAGTGATTATCTGGCATAAAATCTGGTCTACGGCACGATATGGTCCAATAAGGGATGTCGCATACAATACAGTTATTAATGGATATCCCGGTCCCATAAATCGTTATGTGTCGTTTTGAAAAATGTTTGTCTTTAGAAAGGATAATTATTTCAATCTTTTTCTTTACTGTGATAATTTAAATACCTTGGTACTCAGCTGAGTCATTGAGTTATTTAAATATAACACAGACCGTTGTCTATACATATATGGTGGTTTGTAATTTTTGTCAAGGGGTTTGAGCTTTTAATTTGTGCAGGCCTATGCCATTAAAATGATAAAATCAAAGTTATAAAGCAATGACTCCTCATCTTACTCTCTCTAAAAATGTCCTTCAGTATCTAGAATTATAATTTTATCGAAATATTTACGATGGTTTATATAGGATTTATAATAGTACATTTACGATAGGCTACACCAACAAAAACAGCACAGTATTATTAAAGTGAGTTCCTGCCGCTAATTCATTAGTTTAAAGTAAATTTTACTCTCGAAAGAACATGTGGGTTAAGCAAAATTAGTATCATTAATTATCCTTTTGAATAAAAGAAAACTTGCAAATTGTTACAACAATTAATAAATTGAATCAGGCTTTTGTTTCTTTTGAGATAAAAAGGAACATTAGTCCCAATATATTTTCTGTTGGTTTGTTACTATTTCTTTAGTTTAAATTTTTTTACACAGTGGTGTAAAAGTCGTTTTGTGTGGACTGATTGATGGTTCTCATTTAATTACAAGTTAAAAATACCGTAGTACGTAAACCTTTTACTATCAACTAAGCCTCAATATTTATCATTGTAACATAACCTATACTTGCTGGATCAAACTAAAAATATAAATTTATATCCTACCTTATTCCAATCATGTCTAAGGGTTGAGAAAATCGCATTATAACAATGGCATGCACACATGTACTAACAGTCGTTATGGACAGCAATAAATAACATACACACAAATGGGTAATAGTAGTGGCAAAACACCGGTTCTGCCTCAGTTCAAGGTCACTCATTTTTTTTGGGTTGGGAGTGGCAGGTGTGGGGTTGGAAGTGTGGGGTGGGGGTGACAGTGATGGATTGGTTTGGGAAGTGGGTCAAGGTCATTTGGAGGGAGTTTTAAAAAAGTGGGAGCCGCAGGGGCTCGGTGGGAATGGGGAGGGGTGGGGCGGCGCCGGGCCGCGGGAGGTTTTCGTTTATTTTTAAAATTAAATCAAAGTTGTGTTCTTGTGCAGAGAGGTGTTGAAATATCGTCCAACGGTGAGGGAGTGGTAGACGCCGAAGGCGGTGGCGAAGAGAAGGTAGATGCACAACATGCACAGTACGCATTTGAACAGTTGCAGCAGGCGAACCATCCCTTGTTGATTTTCCGTTTGCAATTGCAGCCTGTTGATCTCTAGTTTGAGTCTGTCCTCTTCCAATTGTGTTTTAAGTGAAAAATCATCCATCATGTTTGTGTGCTCGTTTTAATTTCTATTTGTGAAACGGGAGCGGTGTTGACGGTCGGAAAGTTGGCGATGAAATGAGAAACGAAGATGAGGACAGGGCATATTTACTGGAAAGTGGTGGGGGGTTAAGAAAAACAGTTGTGGGTCCGATCAAACGTCATCGTCAGCTGTTGGTGTAGGTTTGGAGGATGCAGGAGTGAGTTCTAGCAAAGCATCTTCATCTTCACTCTTAACTCTATCGCATGTTGAACAACCGTAAACAAGTTCCAAATTCATAGTGATGGGGTGGAATTTGTCTATAATATCTTCTAAAGTTTCCATTAAATCTTTTAAATCATGTCTTGTTCTAATTATAAAAGTAGATTTCATATGTGGTAGCGGATCGTTGTTCATCGTACGGGAGTCGGGAAACAAATGACGAGCGTCAGTCAGCGGCTCGCTTATATGCGGGCAAGGGCGGTGGAGGGGGAAGTGGAGGGGTGGTGGCGTGGTGGGGGAAGTGGAGAGGTGGTGGCGTGGTGGGGGAAGGGTGATATACCCCCATGCGAACCGTTGGCCAGCGCATTTCGCTGCGAAACGCCATTCGGGTAGGTAGTAGGAGGTGTACTAAGATAAGCATTAGTTGTATTTTTAAGTTAGGAATACTAATAATGTTTGTAAATTAAATATTAAATTTATATTTAACCAGAGCTTGCATTTCTTGTTCCTCGTTGTTTAATTCAATAATTTTAACACCATTAGTTGTCTGTTCCTCTACCTCTGCACTTTGCGACGATGAAGAGGTGGAGGTGCCAGAAGAAGATGATGATGAAAATATTTTGGTAGGATTGACATATTGCACTGTGATGTTGATCCATCTTAAAGGATAGTTATCAATAAGTGTGAGTAAGTTTTGGAATAGGGTTTCCATCTCTTCTCTGTCGGTAATTAAATGTTGAAAGGAAATGAATTTATCATCCATGTTGTTGTTGTTGTTGTTGTCAGTGCGAGTAATGAAATAAAAATGAGAAACGTATCGAATGATCCGTAGAATATATGTTGTAAAAAATAAGTGGTGGGGGTAATCTCAAGGTCAATCAAATGGAGTTTTAAAAAAGGGCTGCAGTCAGTGACTACAGCTATACATTTGAAGCTTCAACGGGTTCAGAAGACCAATCTGATCTATACTTGCACGCACTTATGATGCATGTACAAAAGTCGTCTTTATAATATGCATTGCACTTTCGACAAATGACAAGTCTTTCCGGATGAAACTTGATACACCTCTGGGGACAGCAAGTGTGGAAGTATCGTGATTTATAAATCTTGAAGGTTCGCAATTTCGGTGGTGGTAGTTGCTTTGTTTCGCATCTGCAGTAACAGGATCCGAAGAATTCACACTTTGTACAAGCTAATCCGTCTACCATCCATCTTCCTAAATCGATGCATTTTTGTTCACAACAGTAGCGCGGTGTGTCCTCGTTTTTCTTCTCTTCCATGTTGATGCTTCTAAGTGTAGGCAAGAAATGAAGTTGTATAGTGTAGGATAGCATGTTTTATAGATTAAGAAAAGTGGTGGGGGTAATCTCAAGGTCATCCAAATGGAGTTTTAAAAAAGATCATCTTACAAGTGTAAGATGTATTTATTTAAGATACTGAGTTTTTATCTTCTTTTTCTTTCTTTACATCTTGTTTGTATTTTTCTTTTTCCTCTTTAGCCATGGCGATGAGATCTTCAGTGGAGAGTGGATGTACTTCAGGAAATTTTAGAATTAATTTTGGTTGGAATCCCTCTTTAGTCAATACTTGAAGATCGGACGTCATTTGTTCTGCACTTTGATAGTCCTTTCCGTAGATTTTTCCATTGAATTCAATCATCATTCTGTACAACATGGTATTAGTAGTTGTTTTCGCTGTGTCAGTTGGAGAGCAAATGATGATTCTGTTAGGTTACACGTTCCTTTTATAGATGCTACAGCGACCACTTGATATTATTTAACATTAGTAATATTTCTGGAACTTAACATTACTTTGAGTAGATGGTGTTGTAGTTGAAGGTTGTGTGGAAACGAATACTTCTTCGTTGCAGAACTTTTGTTTAGGAAACATCCTCATGTTGTTAGCATAAACATCAATATTTAAACGATAACCACCGGCAAGTAACACTCGCAGTTCATTAGTAAAATCGTCGAGTTCTTCAAAAGTTGTGATGGTGGTGGTATCGTATGATGCACACTTAACCTTAAGAGACATGTTGTTATTTGTAATAACTGGAGAGCCAACAGAGATGTGTACAGCACGAAAGGTAGTCGTAGACTGATGAGATCTTCAAGAAAATTACGGCCTTTATATACCCTCGAAACTAGGTCAAGGTCATCCAAACGTGTTTTTAAAAAAAGCAACATATCGATAGTGCAGAAACACTATCGATATGTTGCCTTTTCTTTTTTTTTTTTTTTTTTTTCATTTTTATTTATTTAAAATCGGTTACACACATGTACAACAGTATATACAAATTACAGACTAGTTGCTAATAGGCATAACATGAAGTGTAAGTTCAGTAGAGTTGGTTCCGCTTGGACCGTGGGATGCCAAATAGAGTGCGCCGGGGTGAATCAGTCGTAAATCTTCATTCTGCAGCAGTTGAACAAAGCGTTTGGGAAGAAATACTTGAAATTTCGGTTCATCACCAGGTGTGTAGGGTGCTTCACTCAATGTGCAATTGATGGCATCTCCAATTGATGTTTCCATCTTCTTAATAGTGTGAATAATGTAATGTTTTTCTTCCTTCAACTCTGAACATTTCTTTGTCGGTAGTATTGTAGATTTAGAATGTTTGTTGAATTGATCAACAAGTGACTGTAGAAAAGTTTGCGATGCCATTATTTGTCTTCTTACTATTGTTCGTCTTCTTCTTCTTGTGCTTGCGCGTCAGAGGTGTTGACTCCTCGGAGGTTAGAGCAATACTCATGCATTGTCATAGTGCCGCTCTCGCTTTTATACCCATCGCTTCCCCCACCACTTTGCTGGAGATAGACATTCAAACGATATGCGTTCTTTAAAGCACATTGAGACTGCCGATGTTTAAAGTTTTTAGATGCAATACAGATGTTAGCAAAGTAGCAATAAAAATCTTTTTCCATTTGCACATTTATCACTTCATGGTTTGTATATGCTTGTATCCAATTTGCTTTTTCCAATCCTCTTGTAAAAATAGTTTTGAACTCTTTGCAGAAATGATTCATAATGTGTGGCATCATATTGTAGGTTATAAAACCTTCATCCCATGTTAGATTATGAAAATGTTTCATCAACCATTTGTTTGTTACTTTAGCCTTGGTTGTTAATCTGTTGAACGGCAAAGGAGGCATGAATAAAAAGTGATAAACAACAGATGTTATCATATCTAGTACCACTAACTCTTTGATTATAAAATTTCCATCATTACCACGGAATGCCTGAAACTCTATGATACCTCGCTTTACTTCCATTATTTCCGTCTTCTTAGAGAATGAAACTCGTTTATCCATGATGACGTTCAGTAGACAACTGGTATGTCAATGCAGATTGGCAGCCTTTTATACTCCAACATTCTTCTTCTTCTTCTTACTTACAATACTCTTTGACTGTTTAATTTGTTGTTGATTGTTGATTGTTGAAACGTGATTCGTTTTCCTTGTTTTCTTGCTTTTCTTCTTCATCTAAATTAAAGTTGGTTTGATTGCGGTGTAACTGTCTCCACATCTCTACTTCATGCGGTATCCTATTGAAGATTGAAGTATCTACTGGACCGTATAGGATTGGAACATATGGTTGTCTATCCAATGCATCAATTAAATAGTCTTTGATAATTGTACTTGAGAATATTAGCTGTTTTAAATATCTTGTTATAGGACCAGTAGCACAAGTTAAAGCGTAAAACTCTTCTTTTGTCAAATGTATTTTTATATTATATTTAGTTAAATCTCTAAATCGAACTAGTTGTTGACCACGTTGTTTAACAATATCGATTTCAATATTTGATTCGAACAAACCTAGTTTTGTTTTTCTTCCAAACGTATTGTTACTCAAATAGCATTCCAAAAGATGTATATGTTTCATAAAAGATTCCCAAGAAGATTCAGTGAAGGTTACCATTTTAGATCCGTGATTCAAAATAACAGTTGGAGAGTAATCCAATGATTTCATTACTCCAGCAGACACAGTCTTTGTCATACAAAAAGAAATAGGATAAAATATTCGAAGAAATACTTCCGTTAAGATGTTAGCGGGAATGTTATCTTCAATTTTCCTTTTCTTTGTTTCTTTTTCAACTTCCTCTTCTTCTTCTGTCTTCTTATGTTTAAACTTGAGGAACTCTTCCATTTCCTGTTCAACTTGTCTTTCTATATCCAAACTATTGTCAGCCATAAGAGGTGTAGTTTCTTCATTAGCACTTGATGTAGTAAAACTCATCTTGCGGACGATGTTACCCATACGACAATCAAAGATGAAATGAATTTCCAGCTCTTCTTTCTCGCTTTTATACTCGCAGATGACCTAGATATTATTGATCTTTTGTAAAAACCTTACAAATCGTGCAGATGTTGTATTAATCCTTCTTAAAGTACATTCTTCACGATTCCTGTCAGCGGTGTGTAATTAACTATTTTGTCATGTAGAATTAAACAGTATGCTGAAGTTCCATCTGGTATTTTATCTTCAAATTCCATTTCAATTTTTATATCTACACTTGAAGATTTCACAGATTCATTTTGTTTTGAACAATCAATTACGACAATTGGAGCTTTTGAATAAAATTGTTCTGGTGATAAAAGTGGTGTATTCGTCTTACCATAATATGACGATTGAAATCTTGCATACATGTCATATAGAATGGAATAACGTTTCTTGTCAAATGAAACATTTAAACTGTCATATGGAAAGAACTGAGAGTTTAGAAAAACTTTGCAATTCTTTATCTTGCAATGGTCAAATTGACCAGCGTGCGCAGTTATAACATCTTTTCGTTTAGTCTGAAAACCGACTATTATGTACCTTGCCCGTTCTAAATAAGTAGAGGTTTTAACAGTCCATGTTTGTCTTTCTGTTTGAGGCAATATGGGGTATTCATGAAATTCCCAACTTCTAAATGGTATCACAATATCACGGTCAGATTTTAATTTTTTCAATAATAATACTCGATGTTCATCCGCCAATCTGACATGAGGTACTCTCCATACAACTTTATCCAATTGAAGTTGCCATTCCAAATCGGCATCTTTAGTTCCACTTGGCGCTTGTATTACATCCTTATTTGTTGAAGATCTGAGCAGTACCAGTTCTTGCTTTACGTTTATTATTATTCTTTTGTAATCTTCTGCGAATCCCAAAAGCAATCGTAAAGGTACATTAAAATCAAAGTAACCTTTTGAATTAGGAGTAATAGTGTCTTTATCAGGAGTCACCCATCCAGCCGAGATCAAAGAATTCTTTTCATGAGGTGTTATTGAAGTCAATCCTTTTAAAGTTGTTGATATACCAACTTTTTTTGTTGAATCAACTGTTACTCCAGATATCTCATATCTAATTTCATCAAACAGATATGCCATAGGGTTATTTATAAAAGGAACAGTTGAACCAGATTTTCCATCCAATGTTGTTACTCTTCCTTCGATATATAAATAACTTTCACATGGTAATGTGTAGATATCTTGTTGTTGAATAGGAATCCTTATTTCATCATTATTATTTAATTTTGATGAAGTGTAAGGGTTGTGAGTGTGATATTCCTTCTCCCATAGGGTTTCGTCGAATGTCGGTCCTTGTGCTATATCCAGTATATCCATGGTTGGCAAGTTTTAGTCCGATCTTCTGTAGGAAGCGTATGTTGTCCGGTGTTAACTCGTCGAATGTTGAGGAGCTACTGAGCTCCCGACTCTTCCGTTGTGGTTTAAATGATAATCCCATGTTGACTTTATGTTGCCGCTCTGATATGTAACCGTATAGTTATTGTTTCTCCTCTAAAGTCAACACTAATGCCGTCTTGATCCAATATGTTCAGTACGATGTCTGAAATGAAACTGGTGTTTAACGGTAGGTATATCAGGTTTTGTGGCTTCTCAACTATTTTAAAACCAGGAGCTACTGTCGGGTAAAATGTGTGTAATATATGTTGATTTACTCCATCTCTATATGATCCGTGTATAATATTACACGTTACATCAATACTGTTCACCTTTAATATTGTTACTGTTGTATCGCCAGTATAATCATTTCCAGGAGCTAAAATTCCTTTCTTCTTTGAAAATCCGAGCAAATTGCCGATTGAGTGGTCTAAACTAAAATCTATATAATACTTTGAAGTTATTTCTGCTTTCAATGTATTATTATTACCTTTTATAGAAATATTTTCTTCTCCAAGTTTCTTTTGTAATACTTGGTTTATATCGTCTATTTCATATGCTCCTGTAGATAATGGAATTATTTTTAATTGTGAATAATTTCCTTTTTCATCTTTACTCTCATAATAATGTAGTAAATTATTTTTTCCTTCTGTAACATTGGGAATTGAATTGTATGTAGTCAAATCCAATAATGCTGCTTCCCATAGTTTGTCCGTAGATAAACGTAACGCTGGGAAAAGTGTACTTTTCAATGTTGACGAATTTCCGCTCAGCGACACTGTATACGATGACATCTTAAAGCTGACTGACGCTCTTCGCTAGGAACTCTAAACATAAATGTCCGCATATTTCTGTATTGCTAGGTTGCTCTCTTTTGTAGTTGTAGAATATATTCTTGGAGTCCCGAAAATAATGTTGAAGTTCTTTTGGTGGCGGTAAATTTCCAAAACTATCAAAGTAGTAAACATTTTCTCCAAGTTTTTTATAACATACCCAATGAGTACCTGGTCCATAATTAGAGTCTAAGTTTACTATTCCAGTTTCATTTTTCCACACTCTATTTGGTAATGTATCTTTCATAAAAACTCCTCTAAAGAATGGTATTCTTAAACATTTCACATATTTTGACAGTTGATAGTTTGTTAATGCTTCATTTGGAATTATCAATTTATTCTTCTCATTTAATACACACGGTACGGTCTTAAGTAAAGACCCGATCCGTTTTTTACCATTGACCATATGGATGTTTTCTTGACTTTCCTTTTAGGGTTAGTGCGACGTCTTCTTTTGATGTTCCCGCCTCTTTTTGCAGCTTCTTTTTTACTAGGTTTTCTCCCGCGTCGTCTTCCACCACCAAACTTAGCTTTCGTCTTCATGGCTGTTGTCACTGCCCAAGCTGCTGCTTTTTCCGCAATACTGGCGTCACTTGATTTAACCCTTTGCCAAGCTTTTTCCGCTAGCGCTCTATCCGCTATTGATCTATTTGTTGAATCTGCAAACTTGGAATACGCTATATCGTGTTCTTTGCAAGCTTGATCTAATTTATTAATTCCAGGATCTCCTCTTGCTAAACGTTTTGCCAACTTAGTTCCGGGTCCACAATATTGATAGCCTCCGGGCAGATGAAATTCGTATGGTAAAGCGTCTATTGCTCGATTTAGAACAGCACCAACAGGAATCCGTCTTAGCAGGGATAACGCAGCTGATGTTATACCACGTCCTTTCTTGCCGCTGTCTTGACGACGACTGAGCGTTGCGGTCTTCATTATGTCGTCTTATATAACCAGCGTGTTTACTCCACGAGCTGCTTTACATAAATGAATAGCACATGCACAATTTTTATATTTAAATACTTAATTATTCAAATTAATTATATACTGATTTATAATTCTATTTTTAATCCAAGCTTCTCGTTCATCGGGTTGAATCATCACATGACTCGTTGTACTAGCTATATGATTGTGGGTATCGATAAGTAAATTGCCCACTATTCTTATTAAACAGTCTAAAGTTACAGCATCTTTTGGATGTTGGGGATCGTGTAACTGCATAATACGTTTATCATTACACGTGTAAGCAGTCGAATCACTTTTCGACGTTGTTATGACTTGTCCAATAGTAGCAGCATCATTTAAATCTTCTCCTGGTAAAATATTAATTATTTTCTTCATCTTTGCATCATATTTGGTCCCAAAGTGTTTATCCCAAGTTATTGTTTGTCTCAATGTAACACAATCATCATCTTCATAACCAGGATAAATATCTTTTATTCTTCTATTACGACCATTGTATGTACCTAATGTACCACCACTCGCAATTAATGTTTGCACCATTAGAGGTACATCTGTATCTTTTATACCAAATCTTCCATTTGTTATTGTTTTATGTCCTGCATCCCATTCATCATTATTTCCTTGCATTAAATCAAACTTTTCATTTCCATGTATAAATGTATCTCCTCGCTTTAGCACGGCATCTTCATGTTTTACAAAATTCGATGTTCCCCTTTTTAATTCTTTAGATAATTGTTCCATAGTAACAGCGTCTTTTGGTTGAGAAGCGAACTTTACATTTGACAACACTTTCCCATGACAATCGATTTCATCACCATCTTGTAAAATACAGTTGTCCTTGATGTATTTCAGGTTTACAGCATCCCCATCTTCCTTTGGGTATCCAATGTCATTTATTATAAATTTATAAAAAGAAAATCCGCGTTGAGTCTTTTCCGGTATTATAGAATGTAAATATTCTTTATTACTGAATCTTTATCATTTTTTGGATTTGCCACGTTGGTTATTCTATGATTTCCAGCATCATATGTCTGTCCATCTTTTAAATTATTACCCCATTGTAATTTTAAAGTATTTGAAAGTTCAGATGATAAATACTCTTTAGTAATTGCATCAGAACTGTCAGTTGGTTTACCAACATTAATTATTCTATGTGATTTAACATCGTAAGTATTCTTGTCTAATTTCAATGATGTTGAAGTAGCCTCTTTTACTGTCTTTAAATTCGCTCCATCAGTATCTTCTTCTGGGTCTTTAACAAATTTTAAACGTTTGTTACTCATATCATAGTCACCTTCAGGTGTTTGCGGCAATCCACTTCTTTTTCTGTTTTCTCCTCCTTGTACTCCTAGCCCGGAGTACCGTCCGAACTTGTCGACGCTCATGATTGAACTGATCCACTGTATGCTCACAGCTCTCTTATATATCCGTGATGATTTATACAACTATTCCACGATTTCGAAGTTCGTCAACTAAAGCCACCCATTCATTATTTAAACCTGTATGACCAGCTTCCATGGCTTCATGTAATAGTCTCATTCTATCAACCAATTTGTTTATATCATTATAGTAAATTACATTTGTATTATATAGGTTTTTCATTAAACCTTTACCAGATATCGAAGTTTCTCCTTTTTTCTTTTTACCATATTCATCAATAAGTGATAAGTCCATAAGTGATAATGACTTCCTCTTAAGCGGTTTCTTCACAGCTGGTGCAGTTCGTAATGTTGGTAGTTTTTTCAGGGGAAACAATCTTTTTATTACAACCGTATATTTAGTTGCACGTGTTCTATTTATCATTGAATCTTTGGAGTAATTCTTCTTATGAGCATTAGTATTTTGCAAAATTTCTTTAAAAGTATTTAAATCTTGAAGCGTATATCTTATAGGTATATTTTTGAAAATCAGTTCAAATAATCCTTTTGTTCCTTTATATTTATGCTCACCAATAACAATATCATCATCTTCAGTCAAATATACTTTTGAATCTCCTATTTTTAATTCATTTCCATCAATTCTCGCACCATATACATGTGACTTGTGTAATTTTGGGTTATCTTTTATTTCATGTAACATCTTCATGATATACTTTCTTCCAAGAGGTCCTTGTTGCAATATATCACTACTTAATTTTGTTAGATTTGGAATTGATTGTTCTGCTTCAGGTATATGTTGTTCTTGTTCTTCTTCTTTTTCAATATTTATTTCTGGTTCTTCTTGTCTTGTTTCTTCTTCTTTTTGAGAAACTTCACTATCACTTGTGTAAGAATCATCATCTTCTTCCTTTTTTAAACTTTTTACTTCAAATTTAGAAACAGGTAGCAAAACATCTCCTTCATAATGATATTTACCAATAGTTTCTGTTATCTGTTTTAAAGGTTCTGTAATAGGCTTAAATGTAGTCTCCAGAAATTCTTCTCTTTCATTCAAACCCATTCTTAATGCTCGATTTTTAAGTCTAATCGAGTCACTCAGTGATTTTATTTCTTTTAATAGTTTTTCTTGGTTCACCATGTTTACGCTGCGAAGACCAATCTATTACTAAACGTATCATCAATCGTTCAATGGATTAATACAAATTTATCCAACCCTATACGATATCTTCCATTTTTTATAGCTTCTTCTTTCATAATTACTAGAAATCCATATTTTTCAGCCCATGCTTTGCCACACATTTCTTTAAATTTATCAAATGACATGTCTGCATTTACATGATCATTATATATGTGCTTTAAATTTGTTTCATCCTGCTTGAAGATAATAAGTAGATTTGCATTATCTCTTATTAGTTGTTTTGGAATTTTACTGTAAGTTTGACCAATATAAATGCTATCAATATTGTAATGTCTCCCCATGGCAAAATAACTTCTAATAGTGTCATGATTTTCACAAGATACATCATCGAATATAAATATAGAGAATGGTTTAGCCTCGTTTGGCTCCATTATAGTTTCACTAGCATTAAACTTGTAGAAATTAACTTCAGGCACACTTGCGAGTACCTTATCCAATAATTGGTATTTGGGTTGTTGCAAAGATTTGGAAAAGATGTAAATGTTGTTGAAACGTAGTCCTTTAGGATTTGTTATTAAGTTAAAAACCACATTCGTCTTTCCACAATTTGACGGTCCAGTTATTAAACATCTTATTGTGTTTGGCAGTAGTTCACCATGTTTTCCATGATTTAACTTGTCGTTGTCAACTGTTAATTCATCAATATTATTAATAAAAAATCGATCCTTTTGTTGCACAATCTCCATCTTGTGTAAAGGTTAAACACGCAATGACTTCACAAATTGCTACACCAAGTCTTTTGTAGGGATCCAAGAGTCTTCACTTTTATCAAATCCCAACCAACGTACTTTAACCTTATCCTTTTTTCTTTGTAAAATCTTTTCAACAAGGTATACATCGCCAACTGATGATTTTAACAACTCATGTCCGTAGAATCCACCTTCAAGTAATTCACCCTTGTTGTCCTTTAAGATGCTTTAAGTTTCAGGTATTGTTGGTTGCACTTTATAGATTGTAAATACTTCATTAGTCCAGTTTGGCAGATACCGTTTACTAAATACTCCTTTGTATTTACTTATACGAACTTTATCATCAACTTTAAATGTTTTAGGCTGCATTTTTTCATGTTTAGGAGTTGTATTATTCCTAATACGTTTTAATACCATCTTAGCATTACCGCTATTTACTTGGTTAGGCTTCATACCAATGGTTCGATGATACTTGTTGTTATATTCTTTTATAAGTTGCGGTAAGATATCATACCAAACATATGATCCTCGTTTGGAAAATGTTTTATACATTGCTCCTTTTAATGTTCTATTGAATCTTTCTATTATTGAAGCTTTAACTTCAGAATTTGTTGAATAATGATTTATTTTATACTTCTTCATTAAAGCTGCAAAGTCTTTGTTAAAATACTCTTTCCCATCATCAGTTTGTAGATGTTTGATGTTGAATTTATTTCTTTGTATAGCCGTTTCCATAGCTTTTGTAACACTTTTACCAGTCTTGTCCTTTAGCGGTAAGGCATCAGCCACTTTAGTAAAACAGTCTATAATCGCTAAAATGTATTTGAATCCTTTATTCAACTTACCATGTGGTATCATTTCAATGAGATCGGCTTGGAAAAGATCATTCATTCCTTTTATAACTGTACTTCTTCTAGGAAATTTTCTTCTTGCTGGCTTATGAAGTTCATTTACAATTTTATTTTTTAAGTCTTCCATCTTCAGTTGTGTCTTCCACACCGCTTGTAAAGGTACTGATCTCTAGAATGGTTTATCCTCTTTTATATACGGTTAGAATATAGGTCAAGGCCATTTTACGTTGGTGTAAAAAAGAGGGAACATGACATTGGGCTTGTCATGTCCCCTCTTCTTTACGAAAGGAAAAAGGAAGAAGGTAAAGGACGAAGAAAAGGTTTACTGATCAATAGGCATTAGGGAATAGTGGCCGAATGGTAATGTGTTGATGTTATTTTCAAGAATGTGGCGTTTATCATCCTTATAACTTAATGCCCACTTTGTTTGCTTTACACTATACAGTATATGGTTGTAGCTTCTGATGGTGTTGAATGTTGCGGTTGTTTCCACATTTTCAAACAAACATCTTTTATAATGTTCAAACTGTACTTTCTTCTTTAGATATGAAGTCTTGATGCCTTTGGCTTTCTTCACCACTTGATGTTCATCCTTTTCACTGATGTATAGTTGGAATGAGTACAGTTTGGACATTAAAGCGACGATTTCTTCCATTGGTACACCATTTGTTTCGTCTTTAAACTTGCCCAACACCTTTTTATTTCTATCGTAGTCATAGTTGGGATGATCTCTAGGATAATCTGAAAAGTCAAAGTCAGTAGTATATACAAAAGTACGTAGATCTTCATACATGTCTTCTGTTCTTATCCAATAAATGAAAGCATCTGTATCCATATATGCTATCCCGATGTTTTCTCTTCCATAAAACTTCACCATCTTGTTGTAGTGAAAGTCATACATGTGGGTTTTAGAAATATCCAAAATAGACATTCCCACATATAGAGGACGATCCATTGTTATTGAGATTTTGTTCATGGTAACAGCTACAAGATTCTCGTTAATAATTATACTCGTTCCAAAGTTTGGTTTTTGTACTAATTTTTGCAATTTCGCCGGATCGCTAACTAATTTTACATCTTTATGTTTTCTTTTGTTTTCCAACGTTTTGCCAAATATTGAATTATTCATTAATTTGAAAAAGTCCTTTTGAAAAGCGGATGTTGCTGCAGTCCTTCTTCTTGTGTTGTTGTCGATGTATGGTTTTAACCAACAAGATTGATTAAATTGTATTGCTCTATTGATTCTTGTTATTTTCAATCCCAATTCTATTGCTTGCTGTATTGTCCAATAATGAGCTACATATCTTGACTTGTTGGTTAACGTCATCATTAATTTGGGCCATCTACCAGTCGGAGATATTTCCGTCTTTGGCAATAGTGGTAAATCGTAGTGGTGATCATGCAGTTGTTCAGGATATTCAAAGTCCACGTCCAAAATGTAACCAATGTCTCCGTGTTTGGGTATGTCCATTATATTGCCTATCGAATCTGGGTTTGCCCACTTAAAATTGCCATAAGGAAGAGGATTTGACATAGCCCATCCATATAGGTTATTTGCGTCAAAATAACCTAAGAATGTTGTTGGTTGTGATGTATCAAAGTTTGGGAGATATTTGTTGTTAGCTTTTACATGTCTAGTTACACTTTGCGTCAATCCTCCACGAACACCTGACTCTATCATCAAAACCATATCGATATCTGTAATAAGTTCAAGTCTACACTTTGTTTCTTTCAGCATAGCTTGCCATGCTAGTCCAGGCGATGTATAAGAATGAAGTGGGTCCAATCCATATGCTTCAAAACAGGTATCTCTAAATTCTTCCATTATATCACAAAGTAAAGTCACATCTAATTTAACATAAAAGTCGGAATATTCTCCCAATGTTGTCATTCCTAGTTCATTCCATACTTTACAAGCGTGTTGATAGTCCTCTTCACTAATGTCTTCTTCATACAACTTACTCTTGAAGGCTTCTCTTGGCGGAAGTGATGTTTCTTCAAATTTTTCCAAACAATCGATATAATCATAGGGAAAAACACCTTTGCGGAGAACCAAATCCAATTTATCTTTACTTACAATCTTCGTTGTTTCTATTAAATTTTCTTTCTTTAAGTTTTCAGTAAGTTTACTTAAGCTAGATGGCATAAAACGGTAAGAGTCTAGAAAACGTAACTTCATATTTCCAACCGTTTTACTAAAACTAATAAACTTTTCAGTGGTTTCTGCTATCACATCAATTCTTCCATCATCTCGTCCCAATTCCGGTATAATAAAATGTGAATCATAACCACTAAGGTTATGCAAAATTACAGGTATGAAGTTGCGAATTTGATAGTTAATATTACATCTGTTACATGCAGCACCTCTATAATATCCTGTTAAATGGTCGTGATCACGTACTTTGTGATTTTCCATAGTATATTCATTTTTACATAAATAACAATGGGTTGAATTTTCATATTGAATCTCTTCTTCTTCATCCATCGGTATCATTGGTACAATATCACTGTACAATCTTTGTACATTTTCTGCTATTGCATATAAGTGGTCAAGGAAAATTTTAGAAACATTTTCACCACGATATATGACAGGTTTTGATGTTAGATCATATTTATTTAAATGCTCTTCTGACAGTGTAGATTTAATCAGTAAACAAAAACTGTTTGGATCATGTATCTGATACTTAACACTTTTCTTGGCTCCATCATCATCATTTTCAATAGGAACAAGTGTAGATTCAAAGTCTGCATATACAACAATAGGGATACGATACTGATGAGATATCTTTTCAAATTTTAGCTCGGCTCTATCTGGTGTTGGTAATATTATTTTGGCTTCATAGTTGTTGTTACATAGCTCCTGATGTTCTCGTATCCATCCTCTGTTTGATATTCTTTCTTCTTTAAAACTAAAACATCTTTTGCATATTATTTTCTTGTGTTCAATTTTCGATAATTGTTTACTAACAAGCCTTTCAAAACTCCTTATATATACATAGTGAGAAACATCTCCTTGCGTTATTAGCAATAAATCCGTGTGGTCTGCAAGCTCATTCTTTACAACCTTCAAAGGGTATACTTTATTTGAACTGTCCAAACCAAACACATTAACAGATGTTCCACGGTTTTGTTTTTCAAATTTTGTAATATCCTTCAATGCTACTGGGTACGACAACCCTTGAAAATTGTACCTATATCTTTGGTTTTCATATTCTTGGCTAGGTCTTATTGCATTTTTAGGTGTTACAAATTTTGATGTCATCGCATAACGAAAACATTCTGTATCTTCATTTTTTACATTTACACATGACTTTGTATCCTGTATTTTCTTTGGCAGTGGAATGTAACTGCTTCCCATAAGCCCGTATCCATGTTTGTGAATTCTTAAATCCATTCCCTCAATACTAAGCAAACTCCAACCTGATCCTCTTCCTTCATGTTCTTGAATTTTAGTTAAAATTTCATCAAAACACTCTTCAACTATTGAATCAATATTTGAAGTAGCCATAATTGTTTGGTTTCTTGTTATAAATCCTCTAGGAGACATTTCTTCATCTGCATTAATAAACATAGCATTTAATAATATGCCAAATTTAATAAAGTTTAATCTTTGTAGTTCTTCTTTTATAGTGTTACTGACAATTATTCTTGCTTCTTTAAGAAACTGCTCTAATTCCAATTTTTCATTTTGAATTTTGTGATGCATTACTACTCTACCTGCTAAAGCAAATACTTTTACACTCGGTATAGCATTAGATGGTCCTGCTAATGGTTCTTCTTCTTGTTCTTCTTCTTGTTCTTCTTCTTGTTCTTGTTCTTCTTGTTGTTGTTCTTCTTGTTGTTCTTCTCCATATAGTTTTAAATCTTCATATTCGGTTTCTGTTACATCTTCATTATTATGGAATAACTCTTTGTGTATTTCTAGTAGAATATTATCATGAAAAGTTTCTAAGCAAATTTCACATTGATGCATCCTGTTGATGTTTACTCTTTGAAATTTAGCAGCGAAATGAAATGCTTCTCTACTGCTCCCTTTTTATAACCTCCCAGTTGTAGTGGGGGGGGGGGGTAAGATATTTAGTAAGATGTTAAAAATAGTAGGTTAAGACTAAAGCTGAAAAGTAATGATTAAACCCTATATTTTCTTCCAATTGCAAATACTCCACATATGCCTCCGCCCATAGCCATAACAGATCACTGTTTACGCCAATATACACCAAAGGTGGGTCTATCATCAACTAAAATTGGAGATGCTATGTTTACTAATCTTTCATTTTCTATCCATGTCATAGGGGGGTTTCTTTTAATAATAAAGTTTTATTAAAAGAAAATAATTTAATTCCGTCTTTACTACAATATTACTCCTAATTAGAGCTTTCCAATGATGTATCGCTTGCCCTATTCTGGCAAACCGTTCTCAAGTTATAAGTAAATTTGTTAGCACTTGGCTGGCGGGGGGGGGGGGGCTCGCCGGGTTCAAGGTCAAGGTCAAGGTCAAGACGATACACTTAAGACATTTTACTTAAGACATTATACTTAAGACGGTACACCTAAGACGTTGTGACGTCGGGGGGGGGGGGGGGGCTCGCCGGGTTTAAGGTCAAGGTCAAGGTCAAGACGATACACTTAAGACATTTTACTTAAGACAATATACTTAAGACGGTACACCTAAGACGTTGTAACGTCGGGGGGGGGGGGGGTTATGCATGAGTGGATTTAGGTCAAGGTCACCAAAAAATAATAATGATCCAAGATGATGGAGGCGGCTGTAACCGTCTCCACCACCCTGTGTTCCTCAAACACTCCCAATCCCAACCCACAAAGTTACGTCTTGCAAGGGATCCCGATTTTTTTTGCCCGCACGCACTTTGGCGATCCAGTTTGGTGAGCTGTGATACGGGCGGCCAGTCTCGGGCCATTTGGCACTGGGCTTGACCATGTGGTAGTTAGGGACACTGGAACAGCTAGTGCAAGACGCAACTCTAACCTCCCACCCTTAATCTAAACCCACCCAAACATATTTTTGCCTGACCAAAATTCAAAAACAAAAATCAAAAACAATAAAAATATGCGCTACCTACGGCACAACGCGCATGTCCCACCCATATTTAATGAAGTTCAATGGAACTTCTCCAATTTACATTTACATTTTAATTTAATCTACCCATCCTAACAGCTAGCTGTGGAAATTATTAGTACACATATAAACACAGACATAGACAGACACACACATATAGACACACACACACACACACACACACACACACACACACACACACACCATAAACCAATACTTAAAATTAAAAACACATTTCTTAAACATAAATAATACCATAACACACCTTAATGCTAACATCGCAATGCGCAAGTTAAACCTTAAAACTAACACATCTTAAGACTAAAACCAAATAACACTTTGCATAAACACACACACACACACACACACACACACACACACACACACACACACACACACACACAAAATATTAAATAGTAATAGCCTAACAACAAGAGTAACTCAAATATATATCGGCCGCTTATACATTTGAGTTGCCCTCTGAGTTGGGTCGGACTGCCGCGTCCGGAGTTCCGAGCCCAACTGCGGCGGCAATAGTCGTCGGGGTGGTTCTCGATTCCCAGAGTGGTGGGGGCAGCGGTAGGGGTTTAAGGGGGTATGGAACCTTCCAGCAACGTCAATGGAAAATTCCAAACGGATGTGCTTTGTTACATGTGGGTCGGCCAAAACGCAGGTGGAGCCTTGTATCTCTCAATTTGCATTAGATAACATCAAATTACATCCGCTGACAAGTAGGAGCCTTGTACCTCTCGATTTGCATTTGATAGCATCAAATTACATCCGCAGCTTTCCCCATCGCGTGACAGCATAATTATCGTCGATTGTTATCCACCCTCTTCCGACGCTTAATTATAGTTGCAACGGAAGTAAACCTCCGGTACACGCAACTTGTTTTTAACATACAATAGACTATTGTTTGCAAATGCATAACTTATGCACACATAATCCTTGGCCTGGTCGCTACTTCTTACACGCTACACCTAAGACGTTGTGACGTCGGGGGGGGGGGGGGGGGTTCCGGTTCCGGTCTGGAAGGGGGGGGGGGTCATGCATGAGTAACCATCCGCGTGCATATAAACGAAGGAAAGCTCGCGCGCCGCCATATAGAGGGGTGGCACCCCAGCGGTAAACAACACATCCGTGAGTTTATACCACATAGTACTATAACATATGATTTATTTTTAATACTTAACATTTTAATTTTTTTTACACTATTTCTTAACACTACAACAATCATTTTATAAATCACACTTTTATTTTCGCGTCTATTTTCCATTTTTGTTTAAACTAAATATGCTAATTAACATCGCGTGCAGGCAACTCAACTGATTACTTGCAGGTTCCATTCTTACACACCTGTTTCCTCCTTACTATGCAAATTACTCTCTTACTTTAACAACACTTAAACTCTAACCGCTACTTCTCGGTCATATTAATATAGTTAGTGCTGCACTACAGGATTTATCTGTGCAATGGTGCACACGATATTTCCTGCACATCTGCAGGTAATACACCTTACACCCGTCTACTATTATACTTATTGCTACATTACACGAGACATTTCTTGCACGCCTGCAGATAATACACTTGCTAACCGTCTACTATTATGATTATTGCTACAGTACAAGAGACATTTCTTGCTCACCTGCAGGTTATACGCTTTACAACCGGCTACTATTATAGTTATCACTACACCATAAGATTAAGCCGTACACATGGCTATTGTAATCCTACTTCATCGTGCACGGAGCATTTCTTGCACACCTGCACCTTATACACTTTACTACCGTCTAATATTACAATTATTGCTATAATACGGTAGTTACCTGTTCAATCACAGTTGCGGCCCCACTTGCTTATCCACAGCCCAATACTCGCAATCCTACAACTGAATAATTAATTAATTAACTTCCGCTATTACCGATACTTTTCTTAAACTATCCGTCTCTTCTCCGACTCTTGTGACCGTAGCCGCAGCCGACTGACAAATAACCGAGCTCCCGCAAACCTCGCTCTTTTATGCGGTTTTCTTGGGGAGGGGGTTGGAGGGGCGTCGCACGTGACTCATCGATCGCATAAAAAGGAGGGGTTGCCGCCGCGCGCGTGCCATTTCGGTGGCGGAATCGGTCGGGTGAGGTACTATCCATTAGTCTCTTACGCTTTTATAACTAACGCTTGTTACTCTAAAATGTGTTTGCACTTAATATGCTAATTAGTCTTTATATTTGTGCACGGGGCATTTCCTGCACACCTGCAGGTGATACACCTTACAACGGTCTACTATTATACTTGTTGCTACAATACAAGATTTACCTGTCCAATTGGCAATTGTAATCCCACTTAGTCGTGCACGGGATATTTCTTGCACACCAGCAGGTCATACACTTTACAACCGTCTAATATTATAGTTATTGCTAAAGTACAAGATTTACCTGTACAATTGACAATTGTATTCCTACTTATTCGTGCACGGAACATTACTTGCAATCCTACACCTGAATAATTAATTAACTTCTGCCGCTACCGATACTTTTCTTCGCCTATATGTTTCCCCCTGCTACAACCTTTCGCGACGCCGCCCGACAAATAACTGAGCTCTCCGAAGTTCTGTTCTTTTATGTCATCCTCTGAGGGGGAGGGGTTGGGGGGGGCACACAACCCCTATAAAACGGGCATCGGTACCGCGCGCGCGTCATTATAGTGGCGATAGGGCAACAGTGAACAACTATCCGCAAGTCTCTAACACCTAGTCTAACACTTTTTTTTTTTACTTACGCTTTTTTACTCTAACATATGTTTGCACTTATTATGCTAATTAGTCTCTATATATTCAGACACACTCGCGGGCGCCGGTCATATACTCGCTGATTGTCGGAGAGTACACATCTCCCTTTCGTGTATTATCATGGCTTCGCACTCTTTACAACTAAAACTTTTACGCACAAAACATATTTTACAGAAACAATCTAACTCCACAATTTCTAAACCGCGTACTACACTGGCTAAGCTTAAGAAATACTACAGTTTTCACCCGTTGTACTTTGCAAAACCTAGCCTGTGCAACACTGCATACTGTACTGATACTGTTTTGCACGCTGTCTTAACTGACATGCTGCAGTATCAACATTTCAATCTTGTTACACCTATTGATGACGCTATCCAATTATTCTTATTCACTATATTACCGGGTTTATATGATCGTTCTTCCTTGGACACATGTCTCATTCTACTGTATCGACTCACACTGTAAACACCTAGGAGCTCTCCTTTCATGCAACTATCATTTTGATTTAATTTTAAAAATAAACGAAAACCTCCCGCGGCCCGGCGCCGCCCCACCCCTCCCCATTCCCACCGAGCCCCTGCGGCTCCCACTTTTTTAAAACTCCCTCCAAATGACCTTGACCCACTTCCCAAACCAATCCATCACTGTCACCCCCACCCCACACTTCCAACCCCACACCTGCCACTCCCAACCCAAAAAAAATGAGTGACCTTGAACTGAGGCAGAACCGGTGTTTTGCCACTACTGACGTTTACCATGAATTTAGATATTTCTTTTGAAACTAAATTATGTTATAAGTGGGGATGGAATTATTTTAATTTCTTTCTATCTTACTTATGATTTTATGTTGATAAAAAAGGATGTAATAAAAATAATAATGATAATTATAATAATTCCTTATCCATCAAAGTACATGTTACAAAATTACACAAGCACATATAAATTCACAATACGTAGGCAAAGTGCATACATAAGAGTTTAACACATATTTATAATCATTATGTACAAAATATTAACCAAATATTGACATTATGAATATTTGTGAATAATTGGGTTGCCCTCGAGGCCAAGCCCGATAAGGGGTTCCCTGATGAGGTTAACTTTTTAAAAGAAAAGAAAATTTGTGCCAAGTTGCTATTCAAAATAGTTGATTCATAAAAAAAGCGTAAACCTATTTTAAATGCTGCATTATTTGCTTTACAGTGTGGCCTGCAATTGCATAAGACAATAAAATACGAGTGCAATATACAATAAATCACCTTAATTCATTAAAATTAATTAAGTGAAAAAGTCTGAATATCAAGTCTGAACTAACTAAATGAATATGGCAAAAGAACATAAAAATTATTCCCCTTATCCAATAAAGTAAATAAATAAAAAAAATCGTGCTTTGAACAAGATTTTGACATTTTCAACTGTAATTCATTATTTTCGAAGTTTATTTAAATATTTTCTATTGTCATTTAATAATGAAAATAAGCTTAGAATGTGTAAAAATTATGGTAATGGTTCAGATTTGTCACTGCTAAAGTGTATTATGATGGTTTCGTTAGTGTTAACCTTAGGCCTATATTATTTGAGTAACAAGCGGAAGAAACTAAAGTGATGAATAAGGGTTTGAAGATCTCTCAGGAGTCAATTCAGCTGAATGTAATCTTGTATCCGCTATCCAATATTCGACGTCTTATCTGGTTATCTACGTGAATAATTTTTAAAACGCACCATAATCACAATCTTTTGGTATATACGAGTTATGATATTAACAATTATCCAAAATATTACACACAAAGAGTGTTTCTTGGAGGATAGGTCCAGAAATAGTTTTAAACTTAACCAAGTTATACAAAAATCTATGAGGTTGGTGGATTTTTTATTTGAATTTTTTTAAAGTATATATATATATATATATATATATATATATATATATATATATATATACTTAAATTAATTTTGTTAATTAAGTCATCACTTTCAATTTAAAAACAAGAAAAAATATATAGATGGATACAGAGTTTAAATACTAAAAATTCTAAACGAAAAACTATTTTAGCTGGCATGGTGAAAAAGTAATAGATTGACGGAATTCAATTACAGAAACAAATGATTTTAAATATCCATTAGTACTCAATCCGATGTTTTGCAGTTGAAGATGTATTGGGTTTTACTTACAATTATGATACTTAATTGGATAATTACACCTGTGGATGGATTAGCAAAAAATATATAATATATATAACACAAAAGACATTTTTATTTTAAATTAAAACAGACAGTCCTAAAATTTTTTTTCAATTATTACATTCAATATTTAATATCGATATCGATGTTAATATAGTATAATTAATTAGTCAGTTACTGTGAAAATTTAAAAAAATATAATAACCATTCAGATTTTGGTAAGTTATGTTCAGTTTAAAACACCAAAGACTATTTAATCCAAGATCAATGCACAATGGATTTTATCGTTTAAACGGTTTAACCCCAGATGGCTGGCTGTTTTGCTGCGGAATTCCTCAACACAGCAAATTAATTGCTCCTATGGGACATAGCCTTCTTCAACTAACCTTTTTGCCTTAAGTAAGATCAAATATTTTCTGAATTTTTGTTCCATTTTAAGTTAAACTTATAACTGCGGAATATTATATTCCAACATAAAATACTGTAGCATTTTCATTAAATCTCTTTTTAAACACTAAACTCCTCCTATCCATATTTGGTTTTTTAATTAAAATAATTTTTAACTACTTCAATAAATAAAATCAATTGAACCATATATTATATTGAAGATAAGGATTGTAATTGAAATAACAATGAATAACATATTACGTATAGAAAATTAAATTTTAAGAACTAGTTAAGGTAAGAGGTTGTTAGAGTTTACTCTTTACTTTTTATTTATAGTGACTTAATATATTTATAATTCTCCGGTTTTTAATTGGTAAGGCTTAAAAAATCTTCCGGAAATTTACATATATTTTTGTTATAAAATGTAACGATTTTACTACTAGTGCTGGACGAAGCTCTGCTGCTATCGATCACAGCTGTGCCGGAAACTCCAGTTTCGCTGCATGTAAAACACATGATATCGAGAAGAGGTAAACTATTAGAGCAGCTCCGCTACCTGCATACTTAAACAGAACGTTACACATCGCGGTATAAAATGAGCGCATCCTGCATGGCCGATAGATCAGACTGGTGTTTCATGTGTGAAAATGTCTTGTTTATAAGGTTTGAAGTAAAAACATGTTGAAGAGAGAGTTAACTTATTAATGGATAGTAATAAAGTATGTCAATACTTATCAGGGAGAAATACACACACCAAGGAATTAACTTACAATGTGGTTTTAACCCTGGTCTTCCCTGCGGTTGACTAAAAGAAAAGAGAGCCAGAAAATAGTAACTATGTTAATTAAAATTTTATATTAAAAAAGTAAATTTTGTTTTAAAAACCATATTTATAATATTATTTTAACCATAACATTACAACATTAATAAACCAACAAATCGATGTACAAAATGAATGGAAATTTAAAGTTTTGCTTCCGAAATAGTCTTCGTTGTTTTAGTTCAAACAAATATCTTTAGAAACGGAATCGCCGCAGTAGGTGAAAAAAGGTAGGGTAAGTAACAATAATTTAGTCGATGCGGATTTCCGAGCTCACCCCACAATGATCATTAACACCGTTTTTCCTCCCGCCTTGTGACAGCTCGTTGGCCGGATATTCAAAATGGTACGAGATGCTTATAAACCGCTAGCCAGTAATGCAGTTTTAAAAAGGAGTAATTAGAAAGATATGTTTTGCATGGTTGGTAAATATTTGCTAATTTTTTACAAATGCAGTGGAACCAACATAACCGTCACCCCCAGGACCGGATCATTAGACCATGGGCCGACAATATGAAACCCTCCCCCCCCCCGTGGGAATTTATGACTTATACTTTTTTTTGTTGGTATTGCCTACTAGATTAAGAATTCGGTTGTTTGCCTTTTTAAAATTACAGCATATTCCAGAAAACCAAGAAAAGACGGCCTACGAGGAGTCAGACAAAATTTTTTATCAGCAGCATAGGTCGAGTTTGGTATCAAATTAAAGGTCTCACATAGCAGAGTACAATGCCGCAAACTAGACTTCAAAAGGATGATCGAAACGGAAATGGCAGGCAAACAAAGTTTTCATTAAAATATATGGGTAAAACTTTAAAATGCAATAACTTTCTTTATACCCAACCTTTTAACGTCGGGTTTGCGGCATTGTACTCTACTAATTGGGACCTTTAATTTGATACCAAACATGACCTATGCTGCTATTTAAGAATTTTGTCTGACTCCTCATGGGCCATCCCCCTTAAGGGGTAAAAAAGTGTTAATGCCTTAAAAGAGTAGACATTTATGGCCATTATTGATATACCAAGTCTTGTAACTTTATCTATATTGGTAAAAAATATATTTCACCGTTCCGGGACTTTTCAACCACACTGTATATAAAACTAGTTATTTAACTTTTTCACCATAAATCTAAAAAAAATTCATAATTATTTGGAAATATTTAAGTAGAGAGCTTTATAACGACACATTAATTAATAAAATTAGCCAAGAAAACTGTTAGTATCTTCGGTCAAAAGATTTTTGGAACTGAATCATTTTAATGATGATAGTAGATTTTATATTTTTCATGATTTTTTCGTATTTTTCGGGATATGCTGTAATTTTTAAGTGGCAAACACCTAAAACCATAAAGTACATGTCAATACAAACACAAAAATGTATACGTCGAAAATTCCCACGGGGGGGGGAGCATATGTTCACATCAGCCTTTGCTCTACATGACGGTCAATTGAACTGACGGATAACAAAAACTTTGTTATACAAACCTGTACAGTAAGAGAGCTAAACAAATTGTTAATTAAAGTAAATCCTGTAGCAGTGGATTGTAAAACACTTTCAAACTAACTCAAGGCAATGCACATTCCCTTTAATCACAATGGCGCATGTGATTGAATTTCAAATTTAAATTTAAATTAAATGTGATTAAATTTAAAGTTCGGCACACCTTCAACTTCAACACATTAAAAGTATCAAAATGTGCTTTTCTGCAATGATGGATAACGTAGGGCGAAAGTTCAAATATTTATGGTTAATGGAGGTTCTACTGTAAATTGTTAGTTTCCAGTGCAACATTTAATCCTTATTAGAATATATACAACATTAGTAGTTCAATATAATATACTGTTTGGAGTCTCAGCACACGAATGCAAAAAAAATCAATAATTGGATTTTACTGATCCTTACAATAATTTTGGTAAGTCAATATGATTTATTAGACCAATGATGACTGTTAGATTTTTTACAGTTTGATAGTAAAAACTAAGACGAGTTAAAGTAAAATTATAAATAACTTTTGAATATTCACTTGCTTTTGAGTATAAAGCATTTAAAGTATAAAACATCCCGGCACTGGTAATGATTCCAGCAGGAAGTCAAGGAATGCTTTATTACAAATATTTCATTGTTAATTACTTAAACATTTTACGATTAAAATTGGAATATCTTACAAATTATAAAAGCAAACTATAACTTAGAAAAATTGGCTTGATAAATTATACGGAAGTCAAATGCAGAGAGTCCTTTAAATTTAGCTTTATTGGTTGTAAAATGACTAAAATAAGACGGATTGCGTAGTTAAAAAAGTCATTACTACATTTAACAGAACAATCAACATACAATGTGTAAGTCAATATTTGGACTCTGTATAAGTTATAGTTGAGAAAGTTTCCTCATAAACTTTACAGAATGCTGTAAGTCTTGTACTGAACTCCTCAAGATCTTTAAGCACGGAAGTAAATTGTAGTAGGGAACTGGCCGTGAAGTTTTTTTTCTAAATTTACAAAACTTACTTTGCTTTGCAGAGTCAAATCAAACTAATTTGAATTACAAAGTGTTTGCTTTTACACAAAACATACATACTAATAAATGAATGAACAATATCCAATTTAGTGACAAAACACGAGTATAAAAGACATGCAATGTTTCAACAATCGTAACCTAAAAATAAATTATTATTTCAGTACTGTTATTATAAAAAAAGTTGTCAGTTTCTGGTTTTAGTGTTAAATTATTAAAGACAATTTAAAAATTAATTTTGGAATCCTGTATTAATAACCATATTATCATCATAATCATAATCATCATCACAACTAGTGTAAATAATTAGCATGTTGGTAAAAACTATTGAAATATACTTACACATTGAACCCTATGCCCGAGTAGAGCTCGGGGTGCCACGAATGCCGATCCGAATGAAGCCCGAGTGTAGGTCGGGCAACGACTATATTAAAAAAAATCCTTTTTTGTTTTATGTTTTTATATATAAATATGTATGATTGTAAATAGATGTTTATATATGTGTACATATACAAATATACATATTGTCTACATATACAACGATGAGTCTTTTTACCCATATGGTTGAGTTAAATCAACCAGTCTCCACCAGGATGTTGGCCAGTTTTTCTACAATAATAAAAAGTACAACATCTTTTTTTTAATCTAATACAATTGTTGTTTTTTGCTTTACTCCTCAACATCCTCATGTACCAAAGAGTAAGTTTTCCAAATGTTTCATTTAATTATTTTACTTGTCAAACATCTAAGCCTAACGAGTGACAGCTATATTAAAACAAGTGCCTTAAACAAGTGCCAAGTGCGGCTTTGGGCAACGATTGGTCTACCGCACCTTCCGCTTAGTTATTTGTGGCAATAAAACTCTCATACAATTTAAAGTGACACGATTACGTTGCGAAGGCAAGAAAGAAAACATCAAATCGTTACAGCCGAGTTGCGTGAGGGTGGTGAGGTCTCGGGCTGTTTAACACCGCCGAACATTACAGACATTCTTGTCAATTCCTGTTTAAATCAATCAATATTTCTCAATCAACAGTTTTGTCCTGCCGGACTGGTTCTTCGCCTGAAATTCCATTCAATAATTATTATCATTTTCATGCCCAACCTTTACCAATAACTCAAATATTATAATCGCTACAATTTATTTAAAATAGGTTTAGGTTATCGTTAACTGCAATGCTATTGCACTAAATTTTATTAAAATGAATTTGAAACTCTAAATTCAGTAATAAAGAGTTAAAAAAGCTAATTAAAATAAGCAAACTCGGACGGTCGGGAGAAAGTCATTGTAAGAGGTTAATTGCTTAATGAATTAATCAGGGTGGCTGTGTTAGGAGAATGTGCCTTTTTTAATTCCAGCTTGGGTCTTTGTAAAACGTTTTAAGCTATCTATCTTGTTACTGTATTGTTTTCCATGTTTTAAAGAATAAATCGTAAAAAAATCTTGAAATCCCTACTATGTGAATGTCCCTTTGTTTGTTAAGATTTCACCCGAAAACTCAACCGTCCAGCATGAAACTTAGTAAAAATTCTTGATTGGAGGTATCAGAAGTAACATAGGATACTTGTATGTAAAAAAAAATGTACGAAAGATAAAAAATTGATTCTCAAAAGCTATTTTTCTTATCTATTTATTTGTTGCTAAGAAACAAATTCAATGGAAAGTTCTAATTTTAGGTAGCCTATTTCTGTGATTTCTTATATAAAGTTTGAGCATGACAGCGAGTGAGCATAGCGAACGAGCTAAACCTGATGGCGAGTGACGAGAGCGTAGCCGCGGGGAAAAGCTAGTAAGTATATTAAAATTGACAGTTTGTTTTTCAAACGAATTACAAAATTTATCACATTTTTTAACCAACTAAAGTGATGCATCATGTACACCATATTTGTGTGTAAAATAGTTGTTTTTAAGATTAGTTCAAATTTATTTTACATGTCAGAAAAATAGCACATGTAATGCAAATATAGCTGCTTTCACTTACATTATTGAATATATATATATGTATTGGAATTGAACATACGAATTCTCTGATTTTGAAAAAAGAGAAATAGAATCATATATATATGAAAAGATATATGAATATATAGAATAGAATATATATATATGAATAGAAGTTATGTGTTTCGAACGTAGAATGTAACACAAACAAAACAACGTTCCCGGAAGTCAAAACCTCCACAACCATATACTTACTTGACTGAAAGATCTTGATGTGAAAACTCAAGAGAAATTGACGATATCCTACTAACCTCCATAAGGCTCCACACGTCTTCAAAGTTATCATGTTATTATGAAAGCAACATTTTAGTGATAAACACATTATTTCATTTAGGAGTATTATTTTTATAAACTGCTGTTCTCATTTCAAGTATTGACGGAAGATTGGCAATAAAAACCAAAGGGTATCTGGGTTTGAGGCAAGTGAGCATTGCGAATGAGCTCACCTAAAGTCCAAAAAATCCCTCAAGTTCGATTTCCGATTTCAGTACCGTTGCGAAGCATGGGTTAGTCCGCTAGTCATTCATACATTATTTTTTATGAGTGCAGTACATTCCATCTTGGTTTTTATCCCTGTAAGACTAATGTTTTAAATTTAAAACTTTCCCTACAACTTTGATATTGGTCCATACATTTTTACACCGTTTTATAGGAATTTTAAAATCTAGGACATTGTGAAATAAAAACCACGATTATACAGAAAATTATGAGATACTTAAAAACGCGTTAATTTTTTAACAAAAAATTTAGAATACTTTGTTGTTTATTAATCAAACAATCAATAATGTGGATTTAATAGGGCATAAGGTATTAAAATTTGATATAAACTGACAAAAAGAGACTCTTTTCGACCGATATTAAATGTGTAGCGGATGTTTGAAATTTAACATTAGCCAATAAAAATCCATGATAACGGGTACTGCAGACTCTTGATATCAACTTAGAGGAAAAGTCATGAACAATAAATATGGGCTCTAAAATGTACAACAAGTCTTGAGCTAGTTAAATATTTTTTATATTGATTTAAAGCAAACAGAGTAGACTTAGCTAAGTTTTTACTAAATGTGGTATCTTTTTGCTAATACATCGATATAATCGTTACGGTACTAATCTAAGCATTAAACATTGAAACATTAGGTGGTAAAAGTATTTCAATCTGGACCAAAAAAAGAAATATTTTAGTTCTTATAAAATAAAACCATATCAAAACAAAAAATATATAATTTTTAACACATGAAAAACTTTATTTTTTGGTAAGTATTAGGTAGTCTACGATAATTTTTAAGGTAATTTTGTGAAGTTGGAGAGTTAATTAAAGTATTTACTAAAAGAATATTTTTATTGTTTGTCATATTACACTGCAACTTGCGAAGGGATTGTCCGTTGATGAATAAACAGTTAAAAAACTTAATCTTATCACAGAATACAAGTAGAGGAAGCAGGCAGTGAGCGAGAGGTTGTATGCGGCGTGGAGTAAGGCTGATTTACTGGAATGGTCGGCCACTCCCGAACTTCTTCGAGTAGCAGCAGTAAAACTAAACCGCATTTGGACCTGGCTTAAAGTAGTAAAGCGTTGGGTAAAATTTATAATAATTGAATTAAAATATTCAAATTGCATGTTACTAAAAAAAGACTGAATGATTGTATTTTAAATAAGTACAGCATGTTTCAATTCGTTTATCCGCATCTGTTTCAAATACTTAATATCATGAATAAATAAACCCCTGAATACTCATGTTAAAACATTTAAAGATATCTCCAACTTAAAATTACATGCTTAGTAGATGCTACGTAAGATAAAAGTTGATTTTATTTTGAAATTTTAGGAAATTTCAAATTTCGAGTCCAAATGCGGTCTCGAATCAAGTCACCAACAAAACTATTTGGATTGACAACAGTTAAGGTAGTGTAACCTATATTATTATTAGTCTAAATTTAATCCATTAGGCATATAATTATAAATAAATTAAATGTTTTTTGATTAAAAAGCTTATTAAAGTTCTTCAATTTATACGGTACAGTACAATAGTCATACTTACTAACCCATTGTCCTATTTTTTGACTTGGTTAGCATAACAAATAAAAAACGATTGTGTTAGTATTTATAAGATAAATCTTCCCTAAAAAGAGAGATTTACCACCGAAATTTGTAGCTAAAGACACGGAGGCTCTCAGTGTATTTGTAAGCCTCGGCTGAGCCCTTTGTTCTCACAGCTCATCGTCGGCTCAGCCGCCAGCTTTGTTGGGCTCAGATTCCTTATATATTACTGGGGTAATATGCAGAAGGCTATTGTAAACACAATAATCCATCCAAACAAAAGTTTTATATTGGTTTTTACCTTGGGTCACAATAAAATTCGTTAAAGGAAATTAAATATGTCAAACATTGCCTTTTTTCTTCTTGATTTTCGTACAAGTAAATTTTTTTCTTAAAGCTTCAATGAAAATTGTTTTTACTAACGTCATTAACTTTATTACACTTAGAATATTTTTAAACCGTGCTTTAAAAGATATTGTAATTATATTGATTTAAAAGTAGTTATGTAATGTTAAAGTAGGTTAATAATACATATTTTGCTTCTATAACGAAAAATATGCTTCCAGTTCTCTATTTGATTTTGCCAAAGTGGTTTAATGCATAACAATAAGTACGTCAGTTACAGCTGGTTACAAAATAAGAGGATTGTTAATAAATGAGATTAAGCGTACCTAATATCTTATAATGCGTGAAGTTTGCTTATTTAAAACAATGTTTTTCCTATTTTTCTTACGTCTTTAAATTATCAATTCTAAGCTAACCTAAGTAATTATAATAATAGTCTAATTAAGAATTCCAAAGACAAAACTCATAATCCCTTAACCGAAGACATCGTTAAGACAGCTGTCGCTAACATGTGCAATTATACCTGCAAGTAATGGCTCTGCGTTACTGTATATGCTAATCGTGTGTTTATGTCACTTATGGTTGTTGGATTTAATAATATACTGGATTTTATTTTAATAAAGAATTATTTATACGAAAACAAAGTTGGCAGGCTATTATGGTGCTGTCAATATGACAACGATGATTTTAAAATTATAATGAATTACAATTTTTCTATTGCTGAGCAGAAGAAAAATGTATTAACCGAATTATCACTAAATTCATAATCGTTTAAAGATGATGTCAAGTGGTAAATGATAGGCAAAAATAGGGATTTATTTACACACAAATTGGGTTTCCCGTCAGTTATTGACAATCCAGGTCAGATTTAGGTATGTACGCGTTTCACAGCTCAGCCTACAGAATTAAACCTACATCGTTAATTGTGTGGTACTTCATAAATCTTATAACGTATTTATCATAGTTGGCACAGTATGGGTTACTTTGGTAGCCACTTACATAATACTATTCATTGTTGGAATAATCAATATGCTAAACAGTAATTCAGTTGTATGAAATGCATAAAGATGTATTCTTAAATTACAATACAAGAGTCCTTACTTACACAACGAAGCCCTAACCAACACTCGAACCAACCATATCATACAATAACCTAACCCGTTCATGAAATAATATTTTTAAGTATGTTTAATCATCTTTCTAAACTAACCTTTTTTATCGCTCAAACAAAGAAAAATAAAAGTCTGACCGTAAGTGGTATTGAGTTAACGAAATGACATGTCAAATATAAGTACTATAGGTAGCGGTAAGAAAAAGATACAAATTGTTTGTTACCTTTAAAAAATTATAAAACTTTATTTTTGATAACTTTAATCTTATCTTATCTTATACTCTAAAACAAGCTCCGTTTGTACGGACAAAGTTTTTTTTCGCTCCAAGGATTGTTGATTTTTTATTGAAAATGGGGGTTTTGGCCACCAGAAATCGATTGGAGCTGGTCCCATAGCTGGAAAAATCCGGTTTTCGCGCTAGAGCACTTCAAAGATTCCATGTTATCCTTATGGAGATTTTATTTTTGAACAAAAATCAGCTGATAACTGTAGATATAAACCAATGTGTTACATCCTTAACCTGTAGTTTAAGACAATTATACCAAAGTGCAGCACCCGTCGTCTTGGCGAGTGAGCAAAGCGAACGAGCTCGTCTTTAAAGTGGAAGAGCGCGAGTGAGAACGAAAGTAATAATTTTACTGAGCTTAAGACCGGTCCCCCTGGTACTTTGATATAAATTAAGTTAGCGATGGAAAAATGATAAATACAACCATTGAGAATTTTGTTATTTTTAATAAGGCTTCATATTTTGTGCAACGATAACTATACTTGTTTTGTAATTAGGTTTAACTGTAAAATAATACAAGTAGTACAAAGATGAAAAACTAATCCTTATTTTAATAATAAATAATTAATACTATTTATCCATATCATGTTCATAAAAATTCTGTAATAAGTTTTACTTATACCATTTTACTGTTGCTTCATACCAATGAACAAGTTATATCGATGAATAATGCTTAAAGTAATATGCATTATAAAATATAGGAGCTTAATAAACATTTATCATTTATACAATTTTTATTTCAAATTCGTTTTGTTGGCACCGTTTTTAAAATCTGTATTTAAGACATTAAAAGAGCAATAAAATATCGCAGAATATTGATTACCATGTATTTCCCTTCGCGAAAGTTTGCTTTGAAAAGCCTCTTTTGATGAGAAATTCAAGACGTTTTATTTTATAAATGCAATAAGGCTAACGGTCAATGGGAATGAATAACTCAGAAGGCTGTGGGAATAGAACATCAAAAGAAGAAGGACTCATTATTATTTTCTCTCTCTTTGCGACCGGAAAAAAGTAAACACATATTTTTTATACATGTCTACCAATGGAAAATAGTGTGTAAGATAATTAGGAAACGTTTTCTACAATAACACGTTACTAGTATAAGAGTTATATGGTTAAGGAAGCTAGGTAATCTCGCATTCCATAGGTCTTTGCTGTAGGAGGGTTTTGAAGGCAATTATGATATTTAGTATTTGGAGGCAAACACCTTAAGCAGTTATTTTTAATATTTTTTCAATTCTATTGAGAATCAACTTAATCAATATAATAACGAATTAAATGAATCTCGTAGTTTAAAGTAAGTCTTGTTTACGTCCGTTGAAATATACAATGCAAATGAAACTATAGACGAGATTATGCAATTGTGAAATCAAAATTAAAAACATTAGAGACGTTATTTGGTTTCAATTGCATGATTCATTACAAGGTTACTTTTATCTAGACCCAGTATAGGTTATACTGTTTACTGTTGATATTTTTCATTTTTGTTGTCATTAAAAACTCTAACAAATATCAGTGAATACCAAATTCCCACTCTTAACATTTTTAAATTTTTTACCGCATATAATTCTAATATGGGCCTTTAAGAAAGGGTATTTTTCAATCCTTCTGTTAAGTATGAGTAGTATTTTTTATATTACATGTGTTTAAGAAACTTATATAATAGGTAATATAACGTGTGAATATGAATCTCGAACCCTCATAAAATCCTAGAAAGATTAAATGTTTTTATCAGCTTAGGCACCGTCCTGCACGCGGCTTAATTAAATCTCTTGATCGCTTTAAATATTTTTACCTGGAATTCGGTTTGTTAATTCCCCGTATGCTAAGATTCCCTGTGTGGGTTTTCAAACAACATTTTATCACAACAAAAAATGATCAAAATAGGCAAGAAAATAATTTTACTCATTTGAAAACTACATAATTTTATAATATTTTACTACAAATTTACGCTTATAACAAACTATGGGTTATAATAATTTAAGTAATTTAACATAGTTTTCATAAAAGCCATGCAACTTTTACACTTCGAATAAATATATTTATTTTTAGCACAGCAATCCATTGATTACATCTTTGTAATTAAAAAATATCCAAGGGTGAATTTAGGACCCCAAGGAATCATACTAATGCTTATACTTAATCGTATACTTAAAACATGTGATGAGGTGGAGAAGTATTATTGTTTCTTCCTTTGTTAATTATTTAACTCATTTCTCGTCTTTTACCTATTCATTGTTTTTCATCAGCTATACGATTCTACAAATGTTCGAAATTAAATGACTGGGGTTACCAATAGACAACAATGCCATTCCTACTTGTATATTTACCAATCATTAATCTTTCCTCCAAAACTCATCGTGTAGTTTAAGTCAAAAATTTCATCTCTTACAAACGTTTTAGAAACTGTAAACTCTTCACAAAACGATCCAAAGCAGCGCCCTGCACGTTCCGTGAGTTCCCACTTGCAGTGCTGAGCGTACTACAGCGCGGCCGGAAACTGCCTAGCCGTGCGAGGCAATCCCGCCTCAATTTCCGCCGGCACGATTGGAGATTTTACGATGCCAATTTTTTACAAATAATACCTCTATTATTTTCCTGAATAGCTACATAAACCTCTTGACTCTTTTTGATACTTTGTTTTTTTAATGTTTTGTCGTTATTTTAAGTATGAATGTAACCGAATAACAAATAGTGAACTAATTAATTATTTCTTTAGTCGATAAATTACCTGCTTTCTAACCAAAAAGAATATGCTTCTTATTATTTCTCCTAAAAATCCTCGTTGAAGTGGCACTATCCTGCCTGAATACACACAACGTGAACAATTAATTTAAATAAGCGATTCAAAATAAAAGTTTATGTTCTCGTTGTGAGGTCTATAAGTACCTTGTTACATAGGATTGTGAAACTAAAGGAATAATAACAGATAAATATTTATCTAGAATTAAAACTTATATGCTCAAATTAAATTCTTGATTGAAAGTAATGCAGGAGTATTATACTATTTTCAATAGACCATAGCAAATATAATTGTCACGTTATACTTTCGTACTAACAGGAACTGCTTTTAGTTCTATAATTATATTATCGTCACGGGATTAGAAAATCTGATGAAAAACTATACAACAACGCCCAATCTTAAAATGATTTATTCAGTTAATCAAATTCATACTTATATTCACTCTCGCTTAGCTTTGTAATCGGAAGATTCAACGTTCTTGTCAACTCTCGATCCCCGTGGGGACGAACGGATGTTTCCATCTTAGCTGCCTACTTTACACACTTCCTTTGAGTACTTGTAAGTTGTTTAACGTCTGTATTGTTACGTGATTTCATTAACATAAGCAGCTTGAAAGTTTACTAACTATAACCTAGCTTGAGAAAATATTTATTAAAATAATTATAAAACTTATGGAGTAGTCTCTTCTTACTTTATTCCTCTTTAATTATTAGAAACACGTGTTTGTAAATTAAAAAAGGTTATGAATAAATTTTTGTGTCAATAATGTTACCATTATATTATAGTTATTATATTTATTTATATTTTAGAGTGGTGACTGTCTTAACGATTATGAAAACCAATGTTTTTTTATTCTTATAGTTTTATATAGACTAACATTTATTATGTATTTTAAATTATTTTGTGGTTGAAGAAAAACTCTTGAGTAGGTTTTATCTTATAAACATAGGTTCCACCTTTTAACCTGCCTACCTTGTCTCAAAACCAACTTCCTTTTTAAACGACCATTTTTTTTTAAACATAACATCGCTCTAATCAGTCTTGTCATGCAAAAAATGTTGTTTTTATAAATATCTTTCTAATGAATTTGCAGTTATTTTTAGATAATAATTTAAGGGACTTCCCTGAACGTAAGAAACACCACCGGAAGTGAACACGTTTATTTACGTGCATTCCGGTACATCACAATAGTGATTTTTTTCAGTTTCGTCTTTTCAGTCTGAGCTCGGATGTGATGATTTGCTTTAGTTAAACCGGAAAAATAAGTTTAGGGTGTGAGTAGGTAGGGGGCCTAGCTTTAATTGCATACAGTAATACATTTAGTGTTATTTCTCATCTTATTCCAATCGTTGAGAACTTGAATTTAACTTTGTACTGGTTCAACAGTTATTTAGCCAATTCGTTATCAGGCTACTATACAGTCCCGAGGTTACGGCTATCCTTTCAGAAGAGAACAAACAATTTAGAAATTATTGAAACATTCGTAATGATTTGAGTTTAATTGGTCGTAAAAGTTGCATACAAAAAAATAATTCAGCCAAAATATGATAAAGTGTCAATTTTTATTCTTCATGTTTCGGAAACAAATTTTATATCACTAGTGTCAGTCTTAGTGTTCTAATACAGTTCATTCCCTGATTTAAAGAATTTGTACTACGCAAAAGAAAGTAGCACAGGTCTTAATGTCGTACGTCAAACCTGATATATAAACTTCATCTGATAAAGTTGAAACAATCATCGAGATCTCGAGCTCGACGGGGCCGCGCCGGTGCCGGTGTTGGGCACTCCAGCCCCAGCTCGAAGGGCTCACTAATGGCAGCTCCACTTCTCAACACTTGATCGCCTTGCTACTTTTTACACCGTTTAAACGTTTCATTTCGAGTGTTAAAAACTTTTTTTCAATAGGTAGAATTAAAAGTAGGTACTATCCTTGAAAACAATAAATGTATTTTCATATTTATTATACTAAAAAAAAATTTGAAAGTTAAAAATTAGAATTAATTAAGAATATGTTTGAAATTGTTATTTTTAAAGATTATGTCGAAATTATTAACTAATTATGTTTATATATTAATTGCATTTAATAAATGCATTACAATAAATAAAAATACAGAGTCATTTGATTGACAGCTACAAGGAACTTCCTAAATAGCCATTTTGATACAGTTATAATAGAAACAAAACAAAGATAGTAGTTGGCAATAATTAAATTAAATAGTCAAAAAGTTGTTAAATATACATTGATAAAACACAATGTCACATGTAATAAACTATTTTTCCTAACGAAGCAGATTGAAACATCTATTGGTAAATATGAGTTATGAGTCAGCAAATAAATCAAAATGCGTGATTTTAATGTTATTATAGTACTATTATTAAGCATTTTTATAAAAGAAATTTGAATAATTATTAAATACCATATTGCTGATAAATTTTCTTTCTCCCCTATAATATTATTGTTTTATATTCGTTAGTTTCACTGTATGATCACAAATAATGTCAAGATCATTATCAAAACTATTGTAAATGAGTATATAGTTAGTATTGTGTAAGAACTTTTACATAACAGAACGCGTAAAAAAGAAATCTGTAAGAAGTTGTCATTATTTATAAATTAACCAGTTATTTGCTGTTATAATTAATCATTATAATATGTTTTGAAGTAAGTTCGACTAAACATATATAAGAGAATAAAATAAAAATTGAATAAAAACCTGTATGAAATAGTATATTACTAACTCTGAATCATACATTCCTAAAAAATAACGTAAATTGCATTGTATTGTACTTTTAAATTTTTCTTGAATACAAGTAAATCCTGCATAAGTTTATTTATTGTAAAATTAATACTAATAACTTTTACTAATGGGTTTGTAAATCCATTTGTTCAAGATACATCACGCCATAAAGTTTTTACAGCCTTTACACGAAATTAAACGCACAAATGAATAACTTACAGCAAGAATGTGAAATGGAATGCAATAAATTACTCTGACTTAAAGTGAATGCAAATCACCCAGAACTGCACAGCTCGAACGCTCAGCGATTGACCAAAGCAATATAGTATATATTTCGTCACTAGTCCGGAAAGTGGTTGTTATCGGTGCAAGATTGAGTTTCAAGTACGAGGCGAAGCCGAGTACTTGAATTCGATCGAGCACCGATATACCACTTTCGGACGAGTTACGAACAGTACTTTTCATCATACCACCTTTAATAAATATACAGTTTGGATAAAATTAATAAATTTTTACCTATATACCCCCTCTTACGTTGTTATTTGTTTATCTTGTATTTGAACTATTTACAACTAAACAATCAGCTGTTTGACATTTACATATTGGAGTCAACGAGGTTTAAATTACTGTAAGCAGAATAGCAGCGCTAGTGGTGTCAAACATTGGAAGTTTTTTTCCGGCCTAGTCCCGAAAACCACTGTTTCGAGGTCTAGTCCCGAAAACTTTGTTTACCAACACGTTTATCCAACCCACCATGAATCAACTAGTTTCAATCACAGCTAACCGTTCCGAAAACAATGTTTATCGCAATGGTATATGATGAAAAAGAAATTTTGAAATTTTTACTCTTTCTATGAATTCTTGATACCAATCTTACCGTATTTCCTTATAATAATTATGACAGTAATTTCTTCTTGTAAATTACCGTACCCAAATACATTTGTACAAAAAATTTTTCTGTTCTTTCAATTCATACATTTAAATATGAATATAAAAAGCTGTTTAAAAAATTGTTCAACATTTATTCATAAATTTATCTCTTGTGAATTAAGTTCGTGTTAAGTTATGAATCTTACAATACTGAAAATAGTACATGGCACAGTCAAATATTTTACACGGTCCCTTATAAAAATGTGGTATTAAGTTCTAGTGGATTTTCAAATGTAATACGAACTAGTGTATGTGTACTGAACTAAACAGAATAAGAAGGGACATGCTATAATAATAACACTTTTCCCTTGAAAACTATGTTAGAATGAACCCTTGATGATACAGTTACTTCTAATTACCGTTATAAGCGCATCAAGGGTAAAAATGAGCATGATTATTATAAAATAAAAAAATACTATAGGCCCCTACTAGTATACTTAATTATACAAGACGGTTATTAAACCTATTAGTTTTATTGTCTACTAAAATATAGTGCTATATATCTGAGTTTTTGAGGGTTGTCTTTCCGGGTATTTTCCCCATAGGATGGGCCTATTTAATTGGGTTTGAATATGTTGTGCGATTGTATAAGCTTTGACCTTATCTTAGGGAAAAGTAAAATATGTAATCTTTTAATAAATACCTACTCTATTAGTGATTTATTTCTACAAAAATTAGGTAAGTCATTTTGAGCTAGTTCCTGCTTAACGCTATCGATTTCATTGTCAAAACATAAGTTCTAAATAATGCACTCCACTTCCACTGTTGACGGCTGACGATGATGGTCGGTTCATCGTTTACGTCATTTCGTGGTGTTGTTTTATGCTGTCATTACTCCAATATTTTGACGGTGGATAACAATTCGTGAGGGGCCGACTTCGTGTCAAAAGACTTCTCTACAACTTTACCCGATATTATTTTATGAGATAGGTACTGCGTATCCTATAAAACCACTTTATCCTCTTCGACAGGTTATTCTTTTTTCCAATTATCAAGCTGTAATGCATATTGCAAAGTTAGATTTTATGAATTAAAGATATATAGACTATTATGTAAAATATTAATTAATCCACCTTTTCTTTATGGAAAGTATGCTGTGCATTTTGTTTGCAAATTTTGATTGAAAAAAAAATTATATAAGGGAATTATTTTGTAGTATTACATATTTTTAATAATAATCAAGGGATTCAATATTCTGGCTTCAAAAGGGTCAAAAGAACGACCCTTTCATAACCCTAAATTCAAAGTAAATAATAACTACTTTTTTCTAAGAAATAACTTACTTTTATTAGTTAATCTCGGTAGATATTTTATTTCACAAACAAAAGCCCTCTCTTTATTGATATCATATTAAGGTTTTATACCAACATTTAAACAATATATTGCGATATAACTATTCAATGTGAGATTGCTATAGGCCTATGTCTCGTATATTAAAATATTTTAGGTGAATATTTCACCATCAAGTAATGGTTTGACATTTCGAGTCACGATAATATTACTTGGAAATGTAATTAAGTGACAGTAATCCTGCAGCGTTCTTTCTGTTACATGGCAGATGTTTGTGTAATTAGCTTCTTAAGCAATAACCCAACATTATGGTGCGTTCACATGTGTTTCATTATGTATGTCGGTTTACTCATTGGGTAATAAAACGAAATTTCATAACGTCTAATAATATAATAAAGATTTTACCTGCACTGATTGGCAATAAAGGTTTTAAAAAGGCTTTTCTTAGTATTTTAAACGCTTATATTCAATACTAGATATTTTTTGTTTATTTTGTTGATCAACTTCGAAAATGCGCAAAAAATGTCGCAAGAACAATTATTTTGCTTGATTTAAACTACGCTAAAAGCCTTTTGATGTTAGTACTTTAAAAAATGATATGTCAAACAAAACTTTATTTGCTATTAGTCAATGTCTATTTATTTTCTGCCTCTTGCATATATTATAATAATTATTAATAATACGTAATTATTGTGGTTAGCAATAAATTACTATAAAAACTTCATTAAGAACATCAGATTGTACGTGACACTTGAAATTTTCGATTACTTTGGATAACTTTGTGATCTGATTCTTTCAAAAGTAAAATACTGAAAAGTTCAGGAAAAAGCTGGTCAGAATGCATACAACGATTAGTTCTGGAATCGCTCGTAAAATTTAGTTTTCTTTATAAAAAATACAGAAAAATTTTTCAAGGAAACGCTTTGTACGAGTTAAACAAATAGATACATGTTGAGTTAAAATATAGCAATGCCTTACAGCAACGCGACCACTTTCACGTTTCAAGGCCACGAGTCTCAGAACGCAGCAGGAACGGAAGCTGAACAGATTATGTTGTTGGTTTTCTGTTACTTGGAGCGGAAAAGCTCCCCCTCATCCTTCCTAAATCGCTTTGACCCCGTAATAGGTTTGGGTAAGATGGGTTCTGCCAATATTCGGATCTCTTTTGATATTTTATTTATAGTTTATCTTTTTCTACTGAGATTTTAAGACAACTTTTAGACTATAGTTTAAATTGAAATGAATATTCAAAAAAGTACATTTATATTGAATGAAATAAAAATTGCAATCTTTATTTTTTACCGTTGGTGATTACCTTAACATTTTCTTCCACTTATGCAATCACTATACATAATAATAATAATAATAATAATAATGTAGGCTAAAATATTCGGTGTAGCTTTCTATGGAGCTTGAGGCTATCAATAATCCTGTGTTATTAAAATAGTTGCTTCAAATCCCTCCCCCCCCCCCCCCCCCCCCCCCCCCCCCCCCCCAACAGTCCAAGACTTTTCCTGAGTCCACACTAGGCCTCCGGGACTATCAAGGGACTGGAATACATCATTAGTGGGGCTCAACCTAAAATATTAAAAAAATATTTTGTTTTAATTAATTGAAGCAGGAGCCAAAGATTGCAAAAGTAGTTGGTATTATAGTGACAGAAGCAAAACCAATCCGTTTCGCAAATAATCGATTTTGCTCAAATATATTGTTAAAAGATTTGTTGGCTCACATTAAAGACTGATCAAGCTAATCAACAAGTACTCTAGTTACATTTACAAACTCTTGAAGGATGTAAGAAAAAACTTAATATTTTTAGTGTAGTATTTATCAACTTTAATAATAATTTCTCGGTTTGATCACGAGGTGAAATAAATATTACGTTATTATCTTTATTAAGTATCTTTTTCTCTGCAAGTCGCGATAATGGTGGTCCAAGAGCTTTTATATCAACTACTTGGGCATAAATCGATCACTCATGTGTTTGCACGCTGTGTCTATGACTCAGTGTGTACTGTTTCTGTTACTGAAATTTAATGTAAATATTACATCCCAATTTTCTGGAATTTGTGTCTCGAAACTAAGAACTAACTTAGAGCGGATGGCACCTCTCCAATCTATTTTTTTATAATAATCAAATTTTAAATTCAACCGTTTAAAATTAATTGTTGAACCACTTATTCCAACCAAAGTACACTTTAGGAAAACCCCCTTGATGCACTAAGGTAATATACGTTAACGCATTTTAATAGTATTTATTCTTTAATTAACTATTTCACATCTTGTTTGAACTTCAAATCGATATGTTTAAGTTTTTAATTTTAAATTGAATCACGCACGTAAATATAAAAATAGTTGTTATTGGAATTGGGGCTTCATAAACTAAGAGCTAAGGGTAATTAGTTATAATAAAAGTTACTCATTTTTTAACATATACCGTATCCTATTGTTACAATAATTTATAATATTACTAAGAGGTCATATTTTTTATGTTTTGAACACTTTATCCATAAATTTATTACAAAATATTATTCATACGAAGTTTTTAATGCAACCAAAAATGTCTAGTCCAACTACTAGTATAAACAAAACTGAAATAATGAAACAAAATAAGTAAGTGCATTTGGTTATACCTTCCGTTTTGTTGTTACAAGTCTAGCTTTAAATGGATTAAATTGGTTATTTATTCCCTTTTCCACAATATTAACGTTTAAAGAGTTACTCAATCAAAGTACCGTTTCAATAGGTTTACTCGGCTGGCTGAGCAGGGTGTAATTTTGCTGAGATCGCACTTCTTTGATGAAGCTTTTGCTGCTCAAAACTAAGTTAAGTCCTGCGTCAGATCATCATACCAAAGTTGTTGTTTTGCTAAGTTTATGAAAATGTGGTTTTCGATTTCACTTGAATCAGAAAATCACTTATGCTAAATTATTTATAAACTCAAACTTGGAATTCTATTTAATAATATTCATAGATATATACTTTAATAGTATATATAGATTATAGTACTTATTATAAATTTTACGCAATCAAGCGAAAGCCACTGGATATATTTAACAGATGATAAGTAGGTTTTGTTATGAAGTTGTTTAAGCTCTCTAGTGGTAGTTTGGGCTGTTGATAAATAGTTTGGGCTGTTGATGAATAGTTGGGGCTCTTAATAAGTAGTTTGGGCTCTTCATTAGTACTTTTGTTTGTTGTTAAGTAGTTTTGGCGTTGTTAGTAGTTTGATTTGTTAATATGTACGTCAAGTAGTTGATAAATAGTTCTGTTTATTTATAAGTACTTTGGGCTAATAGCAAGTGGTTTTGGGCTGTTGTTATATAATTTAGGTTGTTAAAAATTCTTTGGTTTATTGATAAGTAGTTTGGGTTGTTGATAGTTTTACTGTTATTAAGTAGTTAAGTATTTATAAAAATGTATTTATGATATGATATGATTTATAAAATGTATTTATTTATGATAAAAACTAATAAGTATTTTTCGTTGTCGGTAAGATGTTTGGGGTGTTGGTATTAGGCTATTGAAAAATAGTTTGGTTTGTTGATAAGTGATTTGGGCGGTGGGTAGTCTGGGATGCTATTAAGTAGTTCAGGCTATTTTAAGTAGTTTTGTTTATTGATAAGTAATTAGAGCTGTTGGTAAGTAATTTGGGCTGGTGGTAGTTTGGGCTGTTGTTAAGTAGTTAAGGCTATTGTAAGTAGTTTTGTTTATTGATAAGTAGTTAGGGCTATTGGTAAGTAATTTGGGCTGTTGGTAGTCTGGGATATTGTTAAGTAGCTAAGGATCTTAATAGGTAGTTTTTGGTGTCGGTAATAAGTTTGGGCTGTTATAACATAATTTGGAGTGTTGATAAAAATTTTGGATTCTTGATAAGTAGTTAGGGCTGTTGCTAGTCTGGGATGTTGTTAAATAGTTTAGGATCTTGATAAGTAGTTTTTATTGTTGGTAAGAAGTTTGGGGTGATTACGAATAGTTTTGTTTATTTATAAGTAGTTTCTGTTTTTGTTACGTAGATTGGGCTCTTGATGAGTAGTTAGGTTTATTGATAAGTAGTTTGGGCTGTTGATAACTAGTTTTTTTTTTTTTTTTTTTTTTTTTTTTTTTTTTTTTTGTGTTGTTAAGTAGTTTTTGGAGTTGTTATAGAGTTTAAGCTAATGATAAATAGTGTGCGTTGTTGTTTATTAGTGCGGGGTATTCATAAGCAATTTAGGATTTTGTTAAGTATTTTGGGTGGTTGATAAGTTGTTTGTGGTGATGTTTAATAGTTTGGTCTTCATAAGTAGTTTACCCTTTCGTTAAGTTCATCAAACATAAATTTCGATTGAGATTAGAATAAATATCGGAAATTGTTATGGGGTTTTTTTTCTTTGAAAATACATCATGAAAAAACGTCTATGGCTCTCCAAGTTTCAATTTTATTCTAATAGACATATCTTTACTTGTAATGAGACAGATGTTTGTGAAAATTATAAGAAATTGCTATAGGCTCCTATTTGCATTAAAAACATACTTCAGGACTCCAACCCACTGGCATTGCAAGTTGCTGTATTACTCTCATGGACTCCTGATTCATGAGGCATATGATAGCTTATCTTGGGGGTGAGTAAGCGAAACGAATGACGTAATTCCGTAGGTGAGAGACCAGAGGGAACGAGCTCTCTCATTGGAGTGAAGGGCACCAACTCGAGTGAAGCAGTAGTTAAAAGCTATTATGAAGGGTAAAACTAATACAAATAAAAAGTAAAATCAATTAACTTTATATATTTTTATATTAAACCATTTTAAAATAATTAAATTTAATTTCACGAGTGTGTTAAGTTTTAAAGTTCAAGTTTTAGTTTCTGGTTGGTCAATTTGATTCAAATCACCGTATTTATTTAAATAATTTTGCTCAAAGAGGAAGTCATAAACACAACAGGACACATTTTTATTGTTACCTAACAGTGTGGAAAGCCCAGTTGGAAACCCCGGAGGAAATAAATAAAATAAAATCTGTGTTATGATAGCACTTTCATCATAAACACTCATGAACTTCATGAAACACTTTGATTGGTCTTGAGTTTAACAGTAAAGAATGATGCAGCCTTTTGGAAATATGTTTTTAAATATATCTGACAGAACATAAAAACAATTTTATCAGAAAACTCATTCAAAAGTTAAGACCATCGCTATTGATCCGTTTTAGAATAAAATTGTGCAGCCTAGTGAAATATTTAAAAATAACCAAAAAAGAAACTGATAATAAAAAAAATAGTGTAAAAAACATAATAAAGTAAAAACTAATACTGATCTAATTACTATCGATACACGTATATTCACCATGTTTGTGATATGTTTAATTTGAACAACCATATGTCCAAATTTTTAAGACATCCAAATTGTTTTCAGTATATGTTTAATTTAATTAATTTTTATGCTTTCACGAAAATCAATTATTATAATGTGTTGAATTGCCTCGTGATTGGATTCTACTTGATCGGAAAAAACTATCATTATTAATGATATCAATGATTATTTTTAACAATAAAACGTATTGTAGTAACAAAAGAATGAAAATTGACCTAAAATATGAAAAAAATGTTAAATTAGTACCCAACATTTATTACTATTTCTATTTTAATGTTTAGTAAGTAAAATTAAAATTTGCCCTTGGACAAATTAATCTAAATAACTAGTTTCTGAGTTATGTATGTGTAATGTCGCTGATAGGTTAGTTGGTCAATTGAGGCATTTCTTAAGTCAACAATGTACACGTACAGTGTAATGAAGTGCTGGATGACATTTAAGCCCCATTCTAAGCCTGCCAATGTCCGCATTGCGACCTTCGATCTGGTAATTAGGTCTACCACTATACTCGCTGAATTACCTACCACCTTACTGATATTTTTACAACTTTGTAGGGGGACAGATTGGCCAGATATTAACATATTAATACCCTAAAAATTAAAAAAAATTTCAATGTTCAATTAAAAATATTTTATTTCAGAGTTTTCAATGACATTATTAAATTATAGTTTTTTAATTCAAGTGTAAAAAGTAGATAAACATCTCTTTTTGTCTTTATGCTTAAGACAAATCTTAAATAATTTTGTTTTATCTTCTAACTATTATTGTTGTTGAGGGTGGCGATCTTTTTAGTCACATTCTTGATAGAATAAACCTCAACACTTCCGTTTCCTGGATCATTTAGATGATTTATATGACCAACTCAAAGATAAAAGTTTAAAATTAGAATAAACAAAAATAATTTTTCTAGAAATTTGAAGCACAGTGTTGAGTAACATAAAGAGATTAATAGATTTCTGAATGGTTGAAATAAGGGACGTATTCAATAACACGATCACCTATCAATTCAAATATATCAAATAAGTTGCGAAACAAATCACGCATGAAAGGAGTGGCTTAAGGTCATAACTTAAATATTATTTATTTTGCTGCGTTGCCCTGGAAGATTGATGAGGGTCGTTTTCATCATTGGCAGAGGCCATACTCGGTGATATATATTTTTACCTGCCATATTATCGATGCAGGTGATTTATGGTATTTTAACCTCTTACCTAGTACGTAAACTGTAAAGTAAATAATTACTATGCTCTTTAAAAAGAGAACTAATAAGATAATCATAAGCGTAGCAACCATAAATAAGAGTTATAAAATGGTTATTTATTTTAATATTAAAAATAGTTGTATGAACATTTAGACAGAGTGTAAATAAAACTTTATAACCGATATTTTTAATTTATTATAAACCTATTTCGTGTGTCATGTGCAGCTAAATGAAAATTTTATGTAGTCTATTTTTCATCAATACATATTCAATATAATAATATTTTTTAATAATATTTGAATACCCAAAAAGGATGGTAATCAATTTAAGATGAATATTGTAATAATTGAATTTTAAGGTTTAAAACATTAACAACTAACTATGAATAGAAACCATAGAAGATTGAAATTTTAAATTTTTTTGTGATAGGTTAGTAAGTGTAACAACTTATTAATTTATTTAGTTATGCTCCCATTGTATAGTACCTGTTATTTAATTACTAAAATAACCATTACAGTCAAAAATAATATGCCAATTTTTTTCCATTTTATTTGGAATAATAAATATTTAATGTAGTTTGATTGGAATTAGCCTATTTATTATTTAATCTGTTCATATATTTTTTGTACATTTTTTATCATAACTAGGCCTTATTCATCTTGTTTACTTTCCTATTTATTATTGTGACATAGAAAATAACTGGATCTCTAAAGGGGTTTGTAAGTCCACGTTGTTGATGTTTTCGTCACCGGTGGATAAGGAGACTCCGGTCGAACCACTGCCCCATATGCAGATTTTGCTCAAGTCCTGGAAGGTCAGGATATTCAAAAGGGAGTTAGAAATGAGACAGAAGATGGCCATTTGACCATTCGGAGTGCTAACTACCGTGCTCCAGTGACTAACACCTCGGACCGATCTGCCCTCTGACTGCCCTCCCGACCGACTGTCAATTCACGTTCCTCAGCTAGGGAGATATGCCTGAGAGTGACATCAACCCCCCGGAGTCTTGAACACAAATGGATCATGAGGGAAGAATAATTTGTCATAGTGGGCGGCCAAAAACACTTCTTACATGTTATGATAATTTTGTTTCATGTAACCAATATCAAGTTTGCAACTGGTGTGAACCAGTTTTAAAGTTGTTCTACGAAGTCCATTTATATAAACAAACAAATACGAACTTAGCTTTCTGTTTTTTTCCGAAACAAGAAAAAAATTAGTTATGACATATTCTATATCGTAGAATGCCCATATTATAAAGATAATATCAAGGACTAATTTTACGTAAACATTACTCACAAACCATACAAAAGGAGCTAGGTATTAATATAGTTAGATGGATTATAATAATTACAGATTATATAAATTGTAATAATTGTATAAATTATAATTAAAAATCTATTAGGGTCGTAAATTTTAATACTGCCCAAGGATCATGCTGTGCAAAATTTGGCTAATGAAATTATTCTTACCCTCCCAAATTAATTAACTTTTTTTTATGAAGAGATGTTGGCTAGCTAATACAATGTTAAAGAAAGTTTTCTCTATGTTTGTGGTCTCGACTATTTTTTATTATCTGATTTCTAACTTTCAAGCAAATTCAAACAAGTAATTTAATTATAGTTTAAATTGCATCCATAGTTAAAATAAGTATATTTGATTTTTTAAATCTTCTAATAGTGTTGTTACGAGTATAGTGTTTGTAGCGAACTGTGAACATTATTTTCTTACCAAACATTTCAGAAAAAAAACATTTTACTCATTCTTTAAATTTTATTGGGATATATACTCATAGTTCTTATACAATCAATGATTAACCACATAAGAACATATAGTAAGAACGTAATAATTTATTAGGAACATTACTTTTTATAATTTTAATATATGTTTTTTATTATAGCCTTAAATTTATGAGACTCTTTTCCTATTTTAACAAATGGTATAAGTATTTATTCTCTATCTTTCTCTGTGAATGAATTTTATGGATATTAAGTGGAAATAGAAATTTCTATGAAATATGAAGTAATTGTCAAACGTGCTATTAACATGAAATTTTAACTTTAAATAGCTCAATCATTAATTTTATTTCCTTTATAAATTATGAAATTAAATAAAGGTGAGTGTAAGTTTCGAATTACTCATATCAACGTAAAAGCTAAATGTATAATGTTCTATAGTCATCTAAAAATTTTAAGTTTGGCCAAAATTTTAATATAAATTGATGTTCATTGGGAAAGTAGTGGAACATTTGCAATTATTAAAAAAAGTATCTTACAAAACTTGTGTAATTGGTGTGTAATTAGTTACATCAGTACCATTTGTTTGAGCATTAACTACGTGGTGGCTTACATGTATAAACATTGAAATGTTTGATTGGCTGGAGGAGAGTGTGAACCCTTCAAACTTGTCTGTAACGGTTATAAATCGTCAGTTCATTGTCAAACGTCATTGTTTTAGGATTGAATACGTTATGAGGCGGATTGAAGAAAGCTGACTGTTTTCAAGTATCATTTTGCCATTAATGTTATGATAGGAGTTTATTAACCACACCCATAAGTATGGTTTGATATGCATAGTTAGTTTAACTTTCAAGGCAGATAGTTCAGTGGGCAAAATTCAGTTAGAAAAAAATCTTACTGCATTTCTTATTTGAAATTCATAAAAGTTAGTATTGAAAAAAAAAACAGTAATTCTGTAGATTTAATAAGTAAATAAATATGACTTTCGACCTTGATAGTTGCTCTCACGTCAATGTGATGTGTGGCATTCTGTGTACTGTGTAAATTTCATTTAGATCACTGAAATTTATAAATTTTGCTCGTTTTTTCAGATTTAAAAAACAGTTTTCCACTTCGAAAATTTAACGTTAATTTGTGAGATTTTGTATTATAAAACAGTAAATATCTGACAAACTTGCAATATAAAATGTATTCCTGCATAAAAATAACGAGGGATGGCCCGCCGCCGCCGATCTGCCCCTTCAGTCGCGGCCGCTATTGAAATGTTTGATTGGCTGGCGGCGAGTGTAAACCCTTCAAACTCGTGTGTAACGATTATAAACCGTCAGTTCATTGGCAAACGTTATTGTTTTAGGATTGAACACGTTTATGAAGTTAAAATATTTACCATTTAAAAATGGAACATTGTTCAGATTGTGCTTAATTTTATCAGCATATGAATCAAAAGAATGGTGATATTTTGAAATTTTACGTTAAGGATTAACAGTTAGAATAAATTTTTGGCAATAAATGACACCTTTGATTAACATTATGTGGTGACACATTTGTTGCTAAAATTCATAATTCTAATATCTGGTATTTTATTTAGAAATATATTATTTAGTTAGGCACAATAAACACGTTGAAAGTGACTTAGTTGAAACATGACAGCGCAGTGAGATAAAAGGTGTCAGGTACTCGTGTTTTACAATTTCCATATCCTAATATAAAAACATGTTATAGGCCTAAACATCTCCATCTCTAAATTTTTTAATTAAAATGGGTTCACGAAAGCCAAAACACTGTATTAGTTTGAGTAAAATGTCTAACATTTTAAATATTTAAAGTATGTTTCAATAATTTTACCAACATGCTAATAAGTTATAAAAGTTGTTAATATTATGATTTTATTATAATTAGATAAAATTAGGTAAAATATTAGGTAAAATTAGGTAAAATATAATTAGATAATAATTAGATAAAATTATGATTTTTGACTTTGGTAGTTTAACACTAAAACCAGTCGGTACCCTACATAAAACATAATAAATTAACAAGTTTTATTAGATAAAAACAGTACTGAAACAATCATCTATTTTTCAGGTTCAAATTGTTGAAACATCGCATGTCTTGTTAGTTATTTTACATTTTGTGTTATTTAATTGTTTATTGGTTATTAATTTATGAATATGTATGTTTTGTGTAAAAGCAAACTTTGTAATTCAATTTAGGTTGATTTGACTCTGTAAAGCAAAGTAAGTTTTGTAAATTTGGAAAAAAAACTTCACAGCTAGTTCCCTACTAAATTTACTTCCGTGCTTAAAGTTCTTGAGGAGTTCAGTGCAAGACTTACAGCATTCTGTAAAGTTTACGAGGACACTTTCTCAACTACAACTTCTACGAGTCCAAATATTGACTTACACCGTGTATATTTATTGTACTATTAATTGTAATAGTGGCTTTTTTAACTGCGCAATCCTTCTTATTTTAGCCATTTTACAACCGATAAAGTGAAATTTAAAGGTAACTCTGCATATGACTTCCGTATATTTATTAATAAACCAATTTTTAAGTCATAATTTGCTTTTAAAACTGTTAAGACATTAACATTTGAACCGTAAAATGTTTAATTAATTAACGATAAAATATTTGTAATAAAGCATTCCTTGACTTCCTGCTGGAATCATTACCAGTGTCGGGATGTTTTATACTTTGAATGCTTTATACTCAAAAGCAAGTGAATATTCAAAAGATATTTATAATTTAACTTAAACTAATCTTAGTTTTCACTACCATACTGTAAAAATCTAACAGTCATCAATGGTCTAAGATATCATATTGACTTACCAAAATGTTTGTTAAGATCAGTAAAATCAAGTTATTGATTTTTTTTTCATTCGTGTGATGGAACTCCAAACAGTATATTATATTGGACTACTAATGTTGTAAGTTTTCTAATATGGATGTAAATGTTGCACTGGAAACTAACAGTTTACAGTAGAACCTCGATTAACCATAAATATTTGAACTTTCGCCCTCCGTTATCCATCACTGCAAAAATACACATTGTGATACTTTTAATGTGTTGTAGTTAAAGGTGTTCCGAAAGTGCATGCGCCATTGTGATTGAAAGGGGTGTGTATTACCTTGATTTAATTTAAAAGTGTTTTATAATCAAAATCTGCAGGAGCAGTACTACTTTATTTAACAAATTTGTTTAACTAACTTACTGTACAGCTTTGTATAAAAAAGTTTCTGTTATCCGTCAGTTCGGTTAACCGTCATGGGGTCCTGGGGTTGACGGTTATGTTGGTTCCACTGCATTTTTTTAGAATTTATCAAATATTTACCAACCACGGAAAAATATTTTTTTCTTATTGCTCCTTTTTAAAACTACATTAGTGGCTGGCGGTTTATAAGCATCTTGTATCATTTTGAATATCCGGCCAACGAGCTGTCACAAGGCGGGAGGAAAAACGGTGTTGATGATCATTGTGGGGTGAGCTCGGAAATCCGCATCTAGTAAATTATTGTTACTTACCCAACCTTTTTTCACCTACTGCGGAAATTCCGTTTCTAAAGATATTTGTTTGAACGCAAACAACAAAGACAATTTCGGATGAAGCAAAACTTTAAATTTCCATTGATTTTGTACATCGATTTGTCGGTCTATTACCTTTGTATCGTTATGGTTAAAATAATACTATAAGTATGGTTATTAAAACAAAATTTACTCTATTTAAAATTAAATCTTTTACCAACATAGTTACTATTTTCTGGCTGTCTTTTATTTTGGTCAACCGAAGGGAAGAATTAATTAAAAAATCAAAAGAATAATACCTTAAATAAAGTATAGGCCTACATATAATAAGTATATATATATATATAATAAAGTTAAAGGGTAAAATAATACTTAACCCTTTTTACTAACAAGTAAACCATTAATAATAATACAGTTTATATTATTTTTAGTTTATCCTTCTATTTAAATTGGAAATATAACTGAAAGTTATTTTAAGAACTTTTGTTTAGTTTCAGAGTTTTAGTTTGCCGATAAAAAAGGTTAGTTAAATTTAATAAGAGTAAACTTCATTGTACTTAAAAATGATTTTCATGGGTTTTATCATTGAAAATGAAAGGGTTTTATCATTTTAAAACTTGTTTTTGAACTATTAAAACATCGTAAAAGAATGTAAACAGGTTATTTTTGTTTAAGTTATACAAGGTGTAAATTGTATCACAAGTTACAATAACAAAGTTGATGGTTCTATTCACTCCAACCTTCTATGTTTGAACAATATTTACACATTTTGTTTTAAACTTGACAAAATAATATTTAATCTGACGTAATATTTCGTTAAATTTATTAAAATATTATTCATGTTATTATGCTATCTTAAACCACATTGGATGATAATTCCTTACTGTGTGTATCTCTCTCTTCTTCTTCTCAATTCTTACAAACAACACTTTTTCACACATAAAACACCAGTCTGATCTATCGGCCATGCAGGATGCGTTCATTTTACACCGCGATGTGTCATGTTCTGTTTATGTATGCAGGTAGCGGAGCTGCTCTAATAGTTTACCTCTTCTCGATATCATGTGTTTTACATGCAGCGATACGGGAATTTCCGGCACAGCTGTGATCGATAGCGGCAGAGCTTCATCCACCACTAGTTGTAAAATCGTTACATTTTATAACAAAAATACATGTAAAGTTCTAGTAGTTTTTACAAGCCTTATCTAAAGTCCCAGTTTTATAAAACTCGGAGAATAATAAATATATTAAGTCACTATAAATTAAAATAAAGGGCAAACTCTAGCAACATAATCTTACCTAACCTAATTATTACAGTTTAATGTTCTATATGTAATATGTTGTTCATTGTTATTCCTATTACAATCCTTCTCTTCAATATATTATAGTTTATTTTATTGTTTGAAGTAGTTTGAAATTTTTTTTGGAATTAAAAACCAAACATGAATAAGAAGAGTTTAGGACTAAAAAAAAATTAAACTAAACTGATGCAGTTGGAAAAAATATTCCGCAATTAAAAGTATCAATTTAATATGGAGTAAAAACCAAGAAACTATTTTATCCCCCTTAATCAGGCAAAAAATGTTAGTTGAAGGAGGATGCGTCCCCTCGGAGCAATTATTTTGCTGTGTTTAGGAATTCCGCGACCAAACAGCCCGCCATCTGGGGTTAAACCCTTTAACCGATAAAATCTATAGTGCATTGATCTTGGACTAAGTCATAGGTGTTTTAAACTAAATATAACTTACCAAAAGCTAAATGTTTATTATTACTGTTTTAATTTTTACAGTATCTTATTACTTAATCATCAAATATAACTTATTTCAATGTTGATATTGATTATCGAATGCAATTTAAAAAATTATTTACACAATTACAATACAAGCCTATTTTTATTGAAAATAAGTTTTTTTTTGTGTTTTATAGGTTTTGTTGATCTATTCATAAGTTTATTTATTTAATTAAGCATCATAAGTGCAAAGTAAAACCCAATACATATTGAACTGCAAAACCCCGGCTCGATTACTTATGGATATTAATAATCATCCTTTCCTGTAAATGAATTCCGTCAATGTATTAATTTTCCACCACTTCAGCTCAAATAGCTTTTCGTTTCGAATTTTTAGTGGGCTATATAAATTTTGCATTAGTCTTTAGAATTTAATTTTGTTATAATTCTTTTGACTTAAAACAGATGACTTTATTAGCAAAATAAATATAAAAATATCCATAATATTTCAATACATGGATAAGAAGAAGTTAAAAATACTCAATAATAAAAACCCACCAACTTCGTGGATCTCTTTTTAATTTTGGCAAGTAAAAAAAATATTCCGGGGCCTATCCTCCAAGAAACTTTGTGTGTAATACTTTGGATAGTTGCTGATATCATAACTCATAAATCCCAAAAATTGTGTTTAGGGTGCGTTTTTTAAGATTATTCACGTAGATAACCAGATAAGACGTCGAATATTGGATCGCGGATACAAGATTACATTCAGCTGACTTGACTCCTGAGAGATCTTCAAACCCTTATTCATCACTTTAGTTTCTTCCGCTTGTTACTCAAATAATATAGGCCTAAGGTTAACACTTACAAAACTACCTTAATACAATTTAACAGTGACATAATTTTTTATCAACAAAGATTCATAAGTAAGATAGAGGGAAATAAATATATTTTATCCCAACTTATAAAATGTTTCAGTTACAAATGAAGTTTCTGTATTCATGGTAGGCATCACAAATAACTACTACAGGGTAAGTTTAAAATATCAGTAAACCCTAACGTAAGATTATGTGTTACTCAAATTGTTCCCTACCCAATCTGAAGAGAGCAAATTAAAGTAATGTAGCACTTTACCCTAAATCTGAGTATAAATTGACTGTACCCCACTCTTAAAGTTTAATATTTTTTTGGAATATGTAGTATTATGAGAAACACCAGCAAAAATAAACAACTTCTTACACAAATGAATCATCCGGGAAGTATTTTTGATGGCGAACCAGGAATCTTTCAGCCAGGAATCCAATAGCAGTAATTTGCATTCAGTGGAAGGGGAAGAGCATTCCAACTCTTACCTAATAGGATTTTTATTACGAGATAACCTTTTTAATCATTGATAATTACTAGAGTATTTACAAATTCTTGATTTATGATTTATACTAAAATCCTCATTGTTTGTTAACTTATAAGGCATCATAACTATTTCCATAATATATATATATATATATATATATATATATATATATATATATTTAGTTTGGTTATAAAAAGTTATAAGACAGAAAAATCCAATTGGGCAGATCATAAACTATTAAAATTTATCGTAATCACAATTAAAGCTCAATGTGCCTCAAAATGAATCATAATTTTAATACAATCAACACATTTCTACCACAATTATTTTTCACCTAAACAACGATAGAATAGAGTATTTTTAATTATATATTTCTTACTTTAAGTGAAGTAAAACTTATACTTTGAGGATGGCTTAAAAAATGCATGATAACGATGCATTTTAGCGAATTTCCCTATAGGGAATACGCTATTACGGTAGTAATCACGGTAAGACCTAAGCCCGGGACCATTATACTTTTTCGTTTTGAGGTCCCTAGAAGCCAAAAACACCGTTCCTTCAAATTGATATATATGTATATATATATATATATATATATATATATATATATATATATATATATATATATATATATGTATGTGTCCGTGACCACGATAACTTTTGAACGGAACCTCCGATTTTGATGAAATTTGGTACAGGGGTGTAAGCCAGCATCTACTAGATTGAGTTCGCGAACCAGAATGATCGGACCATGGGAACAGGGTTTTATGGGGTTTCAAAAGGGTAAAAAATGGGTTTTTGGCTTTTTTTACTTTTATTTATAAAATTCAACAATTTTAACTTAAACCATTTTAAAGAGCTTAAAAAAACAAACAATATAGTATTTTGAATTTTTTAAATAGCTTAAATGGTTATGGAGAAAATCCAAAAACTATGTTTTTCATGTTATTCTTATGGGAAATCAAGAAAACCTTTCTATCTTGCTTATTTATTGACATATCTTGATAAAATTTTATAAGTACATTCATTCGGAAGAGTTTAACTTATATTTGCTTAGAAAACCCATATGGCGGCAAACCTACGTACTCACTCCTATGGGGTTTATGGAGAAAATAAAAATAACACCATAACCTGATAAAATTTGGTATGTACATTCACTATGTAGGGTTTAACTTATATTTACCAACAAAACCCATATAGCATCAAACCTACATACTCTCATCCCCATGGATTTTATGGGGAAATAGAAAATATACCAAAATTCCATTGGAAATTCGCTGAGTACGCAGGTCTGCTGCGACGGGGGTATTGCTAAGAATTTCAACAACAATGAAAATAAAAATTTGCGAATAGAAATAAAGTAAAATTTTTACATTTTGGTGTAAACTATAATATCTGAACCACTGTGAAAACAAGTGAACATTTTACACCCATAGTTTGAATACCGCAATAGGGATTTCATGATCTCAGTGAGGGTAAAGAGGTAGCATCAGTTAATCAGGTGATATATCTCCACTGGACGGCCGCGGGTGAACTTTTTACACCTGGGACTAAACAATGATAAATGTGGGTTTAAACAGGGTGACAGCTTATGCGGGAGGATGTGTAAAACGGGCAGTTTCAGAAAGATAAAGACAACAACCAGTTTCATAATTTTCCTGTTTTGTCAAATGTGTTATAGAAGTTTGTTTCAACATATGAATTTAATACATGAATTTCTTAAAACATGTGATTTTAACAGCATAGATAAGTTGTGAATAAATAAAGTTATTAAATTGTTAAGGTTAAGTTATTAAGGTTGATTGAATTGTAAATATGGCCATAACATTGTGAATTTTATAAAGATTATTAAGATGATATATTAACAATATGTATGCATATTAAATCTATATAATACGTGGAGAAGTTTTATGTGACCACAACTCCTCCCTTATTTCTATATCAAATTTAATGTTTGTGCTGGTAAAAAATCGCCTAGCCTAGATCGCCTTTTTTAGATTTTTTATTTGTACTGTGAAGAGCGCGAGCAGCCCCTAAAGTTTGGTTTCTGTCCATAAGATTAGCATGAAGAATAATTTTCATTAAATTGCACATTAAAACCGCTGTAGATAGTAGACAAATACATGTTAAAAGTAAATATAAGAAATTGAATTACCGGTACTGAAACGTCAACACAGTTTGGTAATCCAAAACTATGACGCAAGGAGTGTGCGTTTCGATGTTTTACATTTGCCTCTAAATCTAGACGGAGAAATTTATTAAACTATGGATTTATGAGTATTCCTCCACAAAAATAATTTTAGTAACAGCCTCAACCAAAGGAAAATTCACTTTTCTTTACAAAATTTTAAATCACAATTTTCAACATACCGTAGGTTTTATGGGTTGCCATGCTGATAAGAAAACAACAGCAACAAATTTTAAAAAATCAAAGCAGAACGCTACAATTGTGCATGAGGTTTCAAACAGCTGAGAGTTAGGAAAAGGAAAAACAATTAGAGTTCATCGTTATCTAATTCCTAATTTGTACCCTAAAAAAGGTAGGTTGTTGTTGGAGTAAATTTAAAGACCTGTTTGTTACGATACTAAAATTGAATATGAATTTAATTACCAAATCTGGACTTGTTAAAAAACATGTTTAAAATATAAAATCTTTACAGTTTTAAGTTTCAGTTCAGATACTAAGCTTTTTAAAAATGTGTTTTTATTAAAATAAATTTTGACCACAATATAAATAAACCATATACATAAAAACGAAGATTCCTCTAATTTTTTTTTATTTCTTTAGTCAAACTCAGACGTTTCATGGAAAATTTTAGTTTAAGAGGAATTCAATTTATAAATAGCATTAGTAATTAACTACAACGACGAATGCCTTTCTGTACAGTGCTACAAAAACAGTTGCTAGAAGTCATACATAACATTATATTGGACCTATTGGTTGTCTTATGTTTTTTCGCCGCGGTCATGTTCGCTAATGAACTGACTCTTGTCAGCTAGCGTATTTATGTATTTATTCCGGTTATAATATTAGTTTTTAGGCAGAACCCTAAGACAAATGATAAATTACCAAGGAGAAAGCTTTGATCTTCAGGTAATCATGCAGTGCACTGAGATCACAAGATCCCCTAGTTGCTGTTATTATTTTTTATTATTATTGCACTTGGTGACTCCTCTGTCTCAAAAGTGTTTATGTTTGTAGTAAGTTATATGTAATTATTTCCAAATTTATGGTTGGATCGATAATAATTGGTAGCCAAAATAATAGTATAGATAAATCGATTCTTTTAATTGCTGTCGTTAGTTGGCGTACTAATTAAATGCCATTACAAAATCGTATAATTGCAACTGTAAATTTACAGAACTCAAAACACACCAAGTTTACAGATTGCATTTAGAACATCCTAAATACAAATTATTTAGGATATGCTAAAATAAGGTTAAATATATTTAACTCAATAAAATAGGGTGTTACTTCTTAAAAAATTATGATAGATATGGATCGATTATATGATGATTATAATTATATAAAATTTTATCTTGTAGCCTAATAAGATGTTGCACACATATCATGTCCTATATGTTTTCCAAATCATTGTATTTGGATTATAATTCTATAGAGTTAAACTGAATTAAAAGGTTATTTTATGTGAAATATAGATTATACTGTAATGACAAAAAACCTAACAACTTTACTATAAGTATTTGAAATTTAAATCATGTCTTATGAATCTATATACAATAACTAGTTTATTTCACCAACTAATTAAGAGATGTAAGACGTATGTTACATTTATCAATTTATCAAGTTCAATTAGTGTAAGACTTACGTATATAAAAAGAAACCTGCAATTTTAAACGGCTTACTTCCGTAAAATTACATAGTTGTCAGACACAGAAAACTTTAATGCAAATATTATGTTAGAATATTAAAAGTGACACAGTTTCATGAAGTCTTTCATATTGAGGTTATTCTGTCCCAGTGGAGCAATCACTGTTTAGAGTTGGAATAATCAACGGAAACGTCCGGCAATCTGGGACTCTGGGACTTGTGGCGGTCCGGGGGGTCCGATCAACTTGGTGTTTGATGATTATAATATATACGGTACTAATAACGTAAATCGTTCATTGCTAAGATAAAAAAAAAGCTTGAAGAGTAAATGATAAAATACAATGTCGTCACTACCGTGAAAACGTTTTAAATGTTGTATACATGAACTGATAATATTTTTTATGTGGTCGTCTTTTGGATACACACTACTCAATAATATAGCAAGTTATACTCAGAATTTTTGAAATGCAATTAATTTCTAATTCACACTTTGTTACAGGTATATGTTGCTTATATTACAAACATGAACTATTAAGTAAAACTAAGCGTAATTAAAATTAAATAAATATTCAAATATATTGCTCATTTTATATTTCAATCAGTCCTTAAATTTTATAAATATAGAATAGTAATGCCTTTAGATGTTCACCTGATGAGTCATTGTATTGTATGGTATGTGATCTACGTCGTCGTTCCTGTAACGAAAAACTGCACCGCAAATCCCATAACGGTTACTTTCCGTGCATCACATACGCACAGAAAGTAAACGTTATTTAATTTTGCTGTGCAGTAGCGGGAATAACCTATTTTATTAGCTCATTTTACGTTTATAAAGTGTACTTTCGTGTGTAAAGTAATGGAAATTATACAACATATGACGGTAAGAGTTGTTGATTTAGGGTTACTTGAGTATAAAACAGACAGAAACAGGTTTGAAACTTTATGATTTCAATAGGCCTAAGTTAAATTCTATGATGTCCATGAATAACAGGTTTCAATGAAAACACTGCAACTCAATAACATAAAAAACATTCTTAATATCCTTTCTAGTTATTTTGTCAAACATTAAGTGTTAAGCCATGGTTTTATGAATTATATAATTTATGATAAAATGTATAAAAATACATCGTTTTACATAGAATGTCTCTATACAAACGAAGAGTTAACATTAAATTTTGTGGAAGGGAAGTGGCCAAGCAATCAGACACTTCACGGTTTGGATAATTTTCTCCTCTCAAAAGAGAGTAATTCATCATCAGCGCATCCGTAGATGTCATCAAGGCCGCGGAAAATTGTTCCAGCAACGAGCTTTGTACTTTCTGGGCCCAAACAAACACTGCAATTGGCTGGCGTTGGTTGTCCAACTTTTATGTTCAAGCAAACATAAAGCAATAAAAAAAATTGTAAATTTGTTAATAAAACTATAATTGTTATCCGATTGAAGGGGTGTGCCCAAAATTCCCAGATATATAATTTGCACTGCTATTACACACTAACATAATATTGAATATTAATTTTCAATGTTTCAATTTCTTAACTTGGTATAGCTACACAGTTATATATAATAGTTCTACAATCACCTACATTTCTTAGCAAGGATTGATTTCTATATGATTGAAATTGTGAACTTAAAAACCCTATAGACAGGAGTTTAGGGATTTTACTTGACTTTACAACCACCTTTTTGACTTTTTCCTACATATGTTTTGATGCATGGTTAAATTTTTCCATTAGTCAGAAATTATGCACCATAGCCTATTTTTAAAGTTAATATTTGGATATTATATTTGGAATTTTAGATAAAGTGAGTTTAGCAAAACCTATAGTATCTTAAGGAATAATAAAATAAATATTAATATTTAAGAAAAATTAAACTTAACGAATGCTATATTTTTAATATTTGTACAAACAAAGTTTCAAATTACTTTAAGTTATATCAGGTATTATAACATGTCCATCTACGCTATATGGCGAATCATGTACAAACGAGGTAATTTCTAGTGTAATGTTAATTGCAGTATGTGCTTCTCTCAGTGGGCAGTTACTGTTTGTTTAACTTAGAGCAATTAGAGCAGCTTAAGCAATTTTGGACCTAATCACACACAAGTCACGTAGTAAAAAAAAAAAAAAAAAAAAAAAAAAAAAAAAAAAAAACGCTTAAAATGTTATTTCACAATAGGCCTACTTATTATTCATATTCACTTTAGAATACTTAAGGCAGTAATTTCAATTTCAGTTGTAGGCACAGGTTTTTAAAATTACTATTTCTAAATTTATAATACTAATACCAATTATTCCAACAATTTAAAGCCTTAATTTGAATCAAAGGTTATTATTTTCGTGAATAGTTTAAAATACGTGTGACAAGAAAATACGGGAATGCAATGTATATCACAAGGTATTTTCTTCGATTCTCAGGGAGTTCAAACCGTCATGTCCACCATATCTTCTAATATACGGGGTTGGATAACATTTGGTGATTGTATGTAACAGAAAACAATAATTTTTGATGTCTAATTATTTCTAAGCGTATCTCCACAGAGGAAACTAAGATTGGTAAATTCAGAGCCCTCTTGTTGGGAATAAAAATATTTTTTCATTTATAATCACGGTATCCTTGATAAAATTTAAATAATTTTTATAAAACTAATAATAAATTGCTACATCCGATAAAAAATTGTGATTTCTTTTGTAACTAAATAATTAATTTATCATCGGGTTATAAATTATACAGATTTCATCAAGGATGCTTTGTTTCCTTTGAAAAACAAAAACGATTCCTTTGCAATTAAAATAGGTTTTATATTTGACTGCTTACAACTCCGTACAAGATAAACAGAGGCTTTAGATAAAATCAAAGGATAACGGTGTAATAACACAGTTATGGGAGGAAATACGACTGCCGCTGTAATGTGAGATCATGTAACGGTCGAGCTCAGTATGAGCTTCGTCTCCCAGGTGCACGATCGGGAAGGGTTGCAGTCACTTTGATGAGATTAGGTCCCTACGATGGGCCACCATTCGCCATGTTAATGTACTGTTTGGAATTTTACAAACTACATTGGCTACAATTATTAGTTTGATCAAAGACATTTATACTGCGTTTATTTTCACGTTTTTTACTCGCTTAAAGGCGTTCATATTACAATTCATGAACAAGTTACTATAAATTTAACTATAAGAGGACTAAATATTTTATTTATGATCGAAATAAATTCTAATTATTGTTTTAAAAGTCGTAGCACCTTAAGCCTTATTTTCTCACTAGTAAATAACATTTCCTGAACTACTACACACAACATTAAAATATATTAAAAGTACATCACTGTATTTATAGTCAGACCCTTCTCAAATATGTTAAATATTCAATATACTTGCATCAATTTTTGTGTGTGTGAATAAGGTTAAGGGGCCCAAATGTCTTTCACAGTCCCAAAAAGTCTTTGCCTATGCTATCTGGAAAACTGCTGTCAGACCTGTCAGAAAGATCAGATAAGTCCTCTCTCATTTCTTGTTGAAGAGCATGGACAAGATCTTTAAAGTTACTAACTCTTCTTCTTTCCTTATCTCGCTCTTTCTTATTTTTGTACAGTGTTAAAAAGTCCTTAAATAAATCTGTTTTCTCCCTTGTGTGAGGGACAGATTTTCGCTTTAATATCTTCGACAACACTTTGAAAAATTCTTTGCAAACCGGATCCTGTAATTTAGTGGTCTCTCTTTCAGTTTTCTCCCTGTCCTTTGGTTTGCTCAGAAACCTTTTTGTGATAAAGTTGAAGAACTCCTTTCCAACCGGATCGTCGAACAGAGTGCTGAAGCTGTAATCTCCTCTGCCCCTGGGGTCAGTCCCCTTGACACCGGGGGTCCCCTGGAGGACCTCCTCGGCCACCTTGCAGGAGCAGGATCCCCTCATGTCGCAGTGGCAGGAGACGCTCCCAGCGGGGTCCCTGCAGGTGCATTTACCCCCTTGGGTACACTGGCAGTCCGGGGCGCAGCCCCCCACCCGCGGCTCCGGGCAGTCACAACCCCCCACCACCTGGGGCGGCGCCCTCCCAGGGTCGGGGCAGTGGTAGTAGTAGTGGTGGTGGTGATGGACTTCTACGTTCAGTTTGTCGTCAGGTTTACGTTCTAGAGAGGCGTCCCGCTTGTGACGATCTACCTGTAGGGTTGAGGGAATTGAATACTTTTATAGATAAATCCATATTTGAAATACAGTAATAATTAAACTAATAACCTATTCATAATATTAAGTGTGGATTTCTGCCTTATTTAATAAAATATATCATATTTTATATATACATCTCCAAACATTAGGTTCTCTTGTGGTATTCATTACATAGTTCATTTATCACACTTAATTATTTATAAAAATTTTATAACATGATTAGCATTTAATACATAAAAATGAGTTATTATTATTCAAAAGTAAACATCTATAGTAAGCAAAAATCAAAGGATGGTGTGAAAAACTGATGACGTATACAGTGCAATGAAATAACTTAATAAATTCGTTAAAAGTACACATTTAAGAATATCTTTGACATCTTTATAAGCACATATAAATTTTGAAAAATCACTTCCCTTTAGTGGCACTGTTTTTTAGAATAAAAAATTCAGATCAATAGGAATTTAAGAAGATTTCATTGAAAACGTTACAAACTGGTGAATGAAAGAAAATTTTTAAAATTAAAAGCATTTACATTTTTGTTAGTGTTTTTCGTTGATCGAGAACAACGGAACTTGAAGGAAAAAAACTTTAAACACAAAGACAAGATGAGCGGCTTAGTATTTTTTTTTTTTTTTTTTTTTTTTTTTTTTTTAATACCAGCTTGAATATTTCACATTGATCTCTTACTGACTGGATTTAGTTCTAAAGGGTTGTGAAGAATCAGAATCAGATTTATTTGTCACATTAATTTATAATCTAAACATATGACACGTCATAATTTTTCTAATTAAGATTTAAAAATCAACTATCAACGAAGATTAAAAAAAATTAAGCGATTGTTTCACAAGAAACAAGAAAGTTAAAAATTGCAGCTTTTAAGCAAAAGGGTTTTGTTTATAAATTTTGTTCCTTTTTTAACTCGATGAATAGTTTGTTACAGCGTGATAAATTAAAACCATTTAAAAATTATTCTAAACACTTACGTTTAAATTTTTGGATGAGATGTCAAGTCCTCTTTGTGTACCACTTGCTGCAAAATCGATAAATAATATTATTTATATTGAATAAATTGAATTTTACGAGAGAAGCAGCTGTAGCGTCTGTGCTTTCAAGATGTAGAACATAATTAAATGGACTAAACAAATACAGAGATCTAGGTATTCCAATTATAATTTTAAATAATCCAAAACTATAAAGAAATCTTATAAATACCGATATTTTTTAAAGAGTAACTAACACTTGCATAAACAAATAATGTGTTAAATACCTTTTGTACCAAACAGGACGTGTTTAGGAATAAAACTGTTTCTTACCGTATGCTTTATATAATAATGTTACGAATCCCAAAAATATAATAATCACAACACGAAGAGCCATCCATAAAATAATCACTTCACATCTGCACACAGTCGTAGACTATCAAGAACTCGGCAGCGTACTCTTTTGTGGCTTTCATTATCTCTATTTATTCCACACAAACTTTCAGTGAGTCATACTTTAATCAAGATCTGATAAGAACCGGACTGGCCAACTATTTTAAATAACAACAATTATGTCGTCACCGTTTGCTCATATATAATATAATCCAGTTTTAGCTAATAGTTTTAAAGAAATAAAAAAAATAATTTTTGTAATATAAAATTTATCATAAAATAATTAAAAATATGACTTTAAAAATTCAATAATTTACTTTTGTTATGTTAATTGAAAGTAACAGGGGTATTTAAACTTAGCATTTATCTTAAGATTAATTGCATGAAATAATAAAGCTAGATAGCAATTTTTTTAAAAGCTTAAATAAGGACAGAGTGAAAGAAAGAAAGAACAAATTTGACTATTTGGATTTTTATGTTTTTCTTTAAATATTGATAGAAAGTAATCCGCAGGAACCTGCGGCAGAATGGGCGGGTAAAACTATTAAACTGCTCCACTCCAGCTGAATACATAAATGCCTTCCGTTTATGAACAGAACCGTATTCCTCCCTTATGCGTTTCACGTAGGTCTTTACATAAGCTGCGTTTACATTGGTGAAAACCATTACTGTTAGCCAATCTCCACTTTTGTAAGAGTATCAGGCTGGAAAAGGGCTAAATTAAAAAAAGTAACTAAAGTTTATAATCATAATACAGATATTTTTTATGTTTAAAATAACTACAATACCTACGGGTGCTATTTGTAAGCAATTGATAGAGTATAAGAGGGAATTACAATAAACTTAAACCTGGTTGGATTATTATTTTAATATATTTTTTACTGTAGTAGATTGGTTTTAAATAGTTTATTATTATGCCTAAATGTAATTCTGAAGATTAGAATAATAATGATTATAATTACAAATGATGTATTCTGCTGTGCTGATGAATATAATTAAACAAGTGAGTCTTCACTACATAAATATGATGGATCCTGGGGATTTTTAATTTTAAAATGTTTTTATGAAAAACCTTAGAATAATATGGTACAACCTTAGAATAATAATATAGAACAATATGGTAGGTATTATCTCCTCTAGGTTCGTGCAGCAGATGTCTACTCCGGGCAAAATAATTTTTTGCTTTGGTCCCGATTACTTTATGATGGGTATTCTTAAAAGCTTGAGTCCTGAACTTTATCTTGTAGTAAACACCAGATTAAACCTTTTTAAAACTATAATGAAATTATTGAAAAAATCCAATAAGTGGTTGTCAGTGCCTTTTTGAACCCCAATTTTTATCGTACTTTTTAAACATTTACAAAAATTCGTCATATCATCTTTAAAGTATTAAAGTAAAATAAATTTGTTAAATGATGTCATTTAACCAAAGGTTGACGTTAGAAAGCGTAAAGGCATATGATTGGAATCAATATCAAAACATTACAAAATTGGCCTGGAAAATAAGAAATAAAAATAGAATAAATAAATTGTTACCATAGTTTCAATATAGGTAGTTTATTTTAGTTTAGAATTATTTACAAATAATGGAGTTCATGCTATTTGACTTTAATCCTTCTTGAACACTCGACAGTTCACACACAAGAACGAAGGTAGTCACTACCGCTTGTACGGAATTGTGTTTCAGTACCCAACAAACTACACACGTAAATGCTTTGTGTGTGAAATGTAAGTGTGCATGATCTAACAATTAAAGATTATAGAGAAATCGTAAGTAAAGAATAAATATATAAATTTAGATTTACACGATTACGAAGAAGCTGTGGTACTTAAGTCAAATAATGCAACAAGGAATAAATGAGAAAAATGTAAGTATTCATTCAATGTTCACTGACGCTATCATCAATATGTTCAGATTCGATCAAAAAAGCCAAATTGGAATGTGTATTTTTATATCTTCGTTAGTAACTAAATCTTGGGTGATAAAGAAAGAACAGAATTTTGGTTTCAGCTTCAAAATTGAGTTAATAATGGATAAGACTAAATATGTTATATTTAACCTAAGAACACAGATCATTTCAGAAACGTTACTATGTTATGTACATCAATATTATCGTCGTATCCAGTAGTGTATGCGACGCACGTGCTGCTCCCTGTGGCGCTGTGCTTAGTTACGGGACCGAGGGGACGCGCTATCTGATGTGATCTGCAGGAAATATAATACACCTATAGTGCACCGATATTGCAGGGCAATACGCACGGCATTAGATCACCCAGTAGTGTATGCGACGCACGTGCTGCTCCCTGTGGCGCTGTGCTTAGTTACGGGACCGAGGGGACGCGCTATCTGATGTGATCTGCAGGAAATATAATACACCTATAGTACACCGATATTGCAGCGCAATACGCACATCATTAGATCACCCAGTAGTGTATGCGACGCACGTGCTGCTCCCTGTGGCGCTGTGCTTAGTTACGGGACCGAGGGGACGCGCTATCTGATGTGATCTGCAGGAAATATAATACACCTATAGTACACCGATATTGCAGGGCAATACGCACAGCATTAGATCACCCAGTAGTGTATGCGACGCACGTGCTGCTCCCTGTGGCGCTGTGCTTAGTTACGGGACCGAGGGGACGCGCTATCTGATGTGATCTGCAGGAAATATAATACACCTATAGTGCACCGATATTGCAGGGCAATACGCACGGCATTAGACACATGGCAATAAAAAATACGTTCTTACTTGACGCTACAACCAAAAATTACACTAAGAATTATGTTCTTAGTACAATGAAATGAGGTAGCGATGATACATGGAAGATCAATCAAGAAATTACTTATGTATATAGAAATAATTATACATATAGGATAACTTATTAATAAACATCATATATGTATATCATCGTTTCACATTTAAAGTTTTTTTAATCCATGCTATTATACACACATTTTGGAATAGATATTTTAATTCTAAGTAGTTATTATTTTTAATTAAGGAGAAAATATTGGTACACTATTGCACAGGAATATATTTTGTACAATTTAGTTAGCAGACTTGAAGGTTATAATGAATAACTGTAATTAATGAATGACTATAATTCTCAATGCAAATTTTAGTACAGTTTAATTTTTACTTATAAATTAGTTATCTTCATCCGTTTTAAATTGGCTACCATTTTTCGTGGCAAAAATTCAAATTTTCTGATTACCCGGTAATTTATTTATCATTTTTCATAAATAGCTTTTAATTCAAAATTAATTAAGATTAGCAGTTATTCAAAATTAATTAAGATTAGCAGTTATTCAAAATTAATTAAGATTAGCATCGATATGTCTTAATATGACCTTTATTGAAAACCCAAAATAAAATTGAAAATACCATGATATTATTAGGAGGAGTTTCTAGTTATTTATTGGTTTTATTGTTATCCAAATGAATAGTATATTTCATAACAAGAGTGGAAAGTGTCTTTTCCGGGCCGAGATCGAGTTTACGCGCGAGGCTTTAGCCGAGCGCGGAATTTCGATCAAGGCACGGAATAACACTTTCTACTCGAGTTATGAACGATATTTTTCATCACACTGTAGATAATTAATAATAGTAATTAATTAAATAATGCAAGTTTAAGAAACCACCTATGGATGTTCAATTGATTTCCGCAGTACAATGAAAACAGTGATTCTGTTTTACACAGCTGATTACATTATTGAGAACAGCTGATTTAGGGAATAATATACTCTTAGCACTGCTAGCGCTACTTGTGTCAGTAATCATAACTAATTACTAGTGTGGGAAAATCAACAGCTGATTTTCCCTCTCTAGAGAGGGAAAACGGTTTTTCTACACTTTTAGCTGGTGATGAATATAGCTGTTTCCCGTACAGTGTGATGAAAAATATCGTGTTATATTTTATCACCGCCTTAAATTATAATATTTTCGTATGGTTAAAAACCCCCAAGATAACATATATAGCATTTTTTCTAAAAACGTACAACCCAGCAATTGTGCCAAGTATTTGTTCTAGTTCATGAAATTAAATAGAAAATAATAAAATAAACATGACTAAATGATTACATTATACAAAAATAATATTTATTATCCTCATAATGAATACCGTTTGTTTTAAATCTTATCCATAATTGCCAGTTCCGCCGACCAGAGACAGAGAGGCAAGGTAACGTGTCAGCTTGTAGAGGAGCATTTGTGGCTCCCCGCCGTCATATAACTAACTCTCTGTCCAGCGGTGCGCGTTGTGCCTAGCGCTCCTTCTCTGGGCGATATAGTATAGAAACTACATTGTACAAGAAAATAGTTTGAAAATATAGTATTTTTTGTTATCTGGCTAGATTAATGGGTGGCGGTTACATTTCTGTTCAACAGGGCAAGGGTTCTATTCCTAAAATGGTAACAAATATGTTATGGGTTTAGGACTTTTTCCCCTCAAGCGTTTAGTGCACACGCATAACAATAATTAATTATTAAATAAAACTAATGTCGTAGACAATATCAAAACAAAGTTCATCCCTGTATTACTACTAGACATGATAGCATTTTTACTGAATTTTAAAAGATATACTAAACACAATTATAACAGTTATAACAATTCAAAAATCGAATAATTTAATTATACATATTTTATGAAACAAATGGGGATAGTAATAAACAGTGTAGGTTATGATATTTCAATTCCCTTTATTTGATATAGAAAGCACCTGTGTGGCCACTAACACAAGCAAGAAAAAGTTTCAACCTTTTTTGACTCGACTAAAAATGACATTATAAAGGTAGATGAGGTTTACATGACATTGAAAAATAATATGGATTTAATTTCAGTTAAATTTAAGAGAGAAAGTTTGCTGTAAAGAAATAGTGAACATAGTGTCGATAAAATTCCTCACTGTTGGAAATGTACTAGAGATAAAATAGCTTGTTCCCCAAACCAAATTATTTCATTTACATCAATTTTGTAAATTAAGTCCACAAAACTACCAACTGAGATGAGGTTGCTCATCCAGTGTAACTTTGAGTCATTTTCCCACCCGGCAGTTGCGTACTTGTTGCTACTCTGCCCGGTACCCGAAGGGATTTCACGAGGCTCCAAGTCACTCAGCTAATGAAGGATCTCAGACGGATGGCCGTATAAACGGTAATGGCCAACTTACAGGACTGTGGCGTGGAGCTGGGTACCGCTCTCATCTGGCCTTGTTTGTAGACAAACTAAAACTTTGTGTGTATTTTCTTTTCTTTTTTGTATTAAAAATTAATAGAAATTGTATACCTAGGTCCTCACAATCTGCAAAAATCGAATATTTTAAGCCATGTCATAGATTTTAAGTTAAAATGCTCCATTTTCTTAGTAAACATTAAAATATCATGGATGTATTTTTCTTCTTATTCTTATTCTCGAAAACAGCAGTATTCGTACTAATTAATCCATAAAATTTGCGTTTATCGTCTTCTCCCAATTTAAACCGTGCGTTGGAAAAACCTGTGGTTATTTTCACCGTGCAACAAACCGAAATCCTAGTTTTTACAACAAATACACCACATAATTGGATACATACATGTATACAAATTTTAAAAAAGGTATTAAAATGTAAACTTTAACTATTTTCAGGCGATTTTTTTAAGACTTGCATATGCCTAATTAATGTGTATCAGTTGGAAAATACTGTTATAGTTTTTACTTCTCTGTATTGAAATTTTTGAGGTAGCTCAAATTGCTTTAGTACAACACGAATGTAAAAAAGTTTATAAACTGTGATAGATTCACAAAATTATAAACTGATTATAACATCTACACGTACTGTGCTCCCAGAATTAGGACTTGCCCAGTTATTATATTGAGGAGGTTACTCTAAATTGTCCAACAGTCTATCTCAACCTATCCCAAGTCCATCCCAAAAGTCTATTATCCAGCCTATAAGTTTATCCGAATAAGGTATTGATTTTCCGTAAAAATAAAACTAAATTGAAAAGAAAAAATATGTAGGCTAAATCTATTTATGTAAGAATAGTTCCTTGAACGACACTACATTTAAATGGATTTTCCATTCAATTACAATAATGTTTGCCGACGATTTAGCTTTTTTAAATTAGGTGAACAGTAAAACCACAACAAATATTGTTAGCTCGTCACACAGGCACATCCGAGGCCGACAAGGGTAACGATGTTTTCCACACGGTCTGGTGTGAAAGCCTTCACTCAGGCGTGACTCTTGTGACCTGCTGGGGCAGCTTAGTTACGGAGACACGACATGGGGTCTAAATATACTGGTCAACTAGGCTATTCCTAGCTGTTTGATGTATCATGTTTAGATGGGAGTAAACATAAATAAAAATACATAGTGCACAATTTGCGTAACGGAGCATTACAATGAAATACAATGAAGTAACTTCTCCTTAACGACATAATTTTAAAAATACTATACATGGTAAAGCCTTGAAAAGTAAGTACAGTTTCCAAAACATGTATACATAGAAAACTAAATAAAAACTAATATAGGCCTACGTGCAAGTTGATTTATAAACATTTTTTATTGATATCGTGTCTAATTTAGCAGTCAATTTATCGTATTACAGAAAAAAAAAATAATAACTTCGTTTGTTTATGCGTAATCATTATTTTGTTCGTTTATTTTTAGTATGTTATAAACTTATGATGGCAAAGCAACATAGTTACTGCAATACATTACACACCAAAAAATATCTTTAAAACACAATTGTATACACATTATGTTATGTTGTATACACAATATTTCATACCGCTCCACTGTCAACCCACTTACAACTTCCAATATTGAATTGATCGAACATTATATAAATATTGCTTCTAATAGTAGGAGACTTAGTTTAAAAACGTACTAAAAGTAAAAAAAATTCAATATGGAAGTTTTGTATTTGTATATGAAAAGAATGTTTTAACTCGGTTTTTTTAATACTTCATAGGTAAGGTTAGTATGTTAAGCATCGTTACTGGCAAAGTGCATTTAGCCCTACGCGTTGTTGGTAGCCACCATAACCGTTTATATTAGGGCCATCCGTCTCTCAATCGTTTATTAGCTGAGTGAGGACAGAACAGCAAACACATCTACAGGGCGCGAGGATCAAGTAAGTCTGTGTTTAATAGCTCACCAGGCTTATTGTGACATGTTTAATTTGCAGAGCTTTTTATGTTTGAGGTTTTTACGTGGTCAACAAACCGAGCAGACACATGAAGCGAGTTGTAGCCTAACTAATACCTAATTAATAATAACCTATAACCTACGTGTTTTTTACAAAGATATTGAGGAATGTTATATTAATGTAATAGTAAATGATTGTATGTCCAATAAAATATCTTTCAGCATATCTCAAAATAACAAACTAAATAAAGATTATCATTTTATTATTATTTTTGTTGAGCCAACAAATTATACAAACCTATTTCACTAATATAGGTCATCTTTTAATGTTAATTGTAGTTTTTAAACCGCTTTTAACATTTTCATCCATATCTAAAAAAATATTCAAACAAAAAACATAACTAGTTTTTTTATATCCTTTAAATCTCATTCTTAGTCATAGTTTAAATCTATTGGTAGATATTACAAATTAACAGGTTGAAATTATTTATGTTTGTTTTGTAATGAGTGTCACTTACCTTTTCAATCTGCTCCGAATTTTAAGGTCTCATTCGAGTACTGGGTCAGTGTCCAACTCCGGACGACAAGTCTGGCAAACATTTCCCACAGGATGTTATTTCATTAATTTCAAGAATGTTACAACCAGATTACTTGCATGTATAGAAGATGTCGCACCCGTATCAGATTGAGTTTTGCTAAATATGTTTATAGTTCTATGTTCGCAACTTACCCTTTACTTTGCAATTATGATCCCATAGTGTATCGCTGAGTTTCAGCGAGCGACATTTGGAGTTTCTGATGTCCATGTAATCTTTACAATGCAATTATATTTCCACATTGTTTAAATGTTTACCATACTTTCTCTCCATACTATATTTCATATTACTGATGTTATAACCATGGTAACCATTTGAGTGATTTTATAATCAAATCATTAAAATCACATGCTGAGCACTGTCGACTATTTATTGTCCCCTTAAAATGAGGCAATTAAACTTAATTCATACACCATAAAATTTACTGTTATGACGGAACCAATTTATTGATTTTAAAATGGCATTTTATTTTATCTGAAGTTTGTATACAATTGGAAAAAGTTTACACGTCGGTACTTAAGAGCTCAGATTGAGTTTGATAATTATCATAAGTTAACCTAATTAAATTAAACATTTAAATTCGAATTATTTATATTTTTGGAGTGAGACATTTATTGAGACAACGATCGTTGATGCGCATTTAAGAGTAGTCATCTTCACCCCTAGGCCAGTAGCCCATTGTTGCGCAGTCGGCAATGTTAATCATACGGCTTTTATGCTAAAACATGGTCTTGTATTCCCCTGTATATTTAACAAATATTACTTTTTGTGACGTCGCAAAGTAACTCGATTTTCCTTAGTAATATTTCAAAATTTAGTAAAATTTTCAAAATTTCGAGGTATGAGAAACCTAATATAACTATTCAACTAAACACTTACCAAGTTTCAAGAAAATCGGTTGAAAAACGGCGTCCGAAACAGGGGAATACAATACCATGTTTTAGCATAAAAGCCGTATGATTAACATTGCCGACTGCGCAACAATGGGCTACTGGCCCAAGGGTGAAGATGACTCTTAAGGTGAATATGACTGAAGTTTGAGTTTGATGTATCAAATGAGGTGAATTTTTGTTATGGAAAAATAGCAGCTGATTAGTTTGCCAGGATCACAGTTTCGAACCATCAAACTAAGGAAATAAATGTTAAAGTTCTCGAAATTCTTATATTAGGTAAGAGTTTATATTAAAATTCGGAGCGTTGGGTCGTAGGAGATTATGTTAAATGTGTCAGTATGATTGTTATCTAACATTATGACACAGGAGACACAGCGCCTCGCCATTGTGGCAGTTGCAGATGTTGAAGGTAACGGCAGTGAGGCTGTCTCGCCCGCGGCGACACATCACAAGTCCATCAATCGTTCAGTCGATTTCAGCGAAACAGTTGGTTATAGGTTTATTTCGCTTGTAAAATAAATATACAATGACAGTAATTTACTTTTCAAGGTAAACAAATAAATTAACTTTATACAAAATCACTGCCGGTTTAGGTTTGTTGGTTGTTTGACTTTTTACCGTCGTTATTTCCAATAGTTTGCTTACATAAAAATAATATTACTACTTTTAGGAACTTATGTTTGATTAACCATATAAATTAAGCTGATTACTATTATATATTTCATATTGTCTTATTTTATATTTATTATAGGATTCTTTTGAGTCAAAATTAAAATGTTTTTAAACATTACAGGAATTCCACCGGTGTTACAATAAGTTAAGTGATTGTTAAGGTTTAGATTAAAAGTATTTGATTCATTATAGTAAGTAGTATAAAGTTCGACCTAGTGATCAGATTCTCATTCTTGTTATAGAAATAAGATTATTCTCTACTTATCGAGAATATAGTGTTTATACACTGTTTTGATATATGATATAACATTATTTTATATATATTATGTTATTTTAAGGATCAGAAAATCGTCGCAATATTTTCACTTGCAACATTGAACATCAGAACAATACTGATTAATACTTTTTTATGATAACATTTTGCTTTTCTCTAATCTACAAAGTATTGATGGGGTTGATTAAATATCATCTATGATTAAACAAAAATATTACTTTTGAATTTTTTAATGTGCTGGAAATTAAACTGAAATGACTTCAACAGATAAAATCCTTCCTTATCGGTATACATCGTAGGTTTAACAGATCATTGTCAGTGCAGGTCAGCCGACACAAAAGCGCGGTTGATACGTCGTGGTGGTGGGGGGGGGGGTTCGTTGACACGGGCCGATGTGACGCCGCATCATGCTGCATAGTCATCAATCCCGCTGCCGATATGACCGTTGATACTTTACCCTCCACAATTCGAGGATTCAGGGAATTAGAAAACCATTTAAAAAATAATATCATTGATTGATTATTTAGTGAGCTTATAATACTATTTATAATTAAAAGCTTATTTGTAAATAAATTATCTCATAATTTAAGGTTAAGTTGTAGAGGTTAATAAGGATATTTTTGAGTTTTATATATCACTACAGTACGATTGGGTTACAAACAGCTTATTGCAAAATACCGGTACTGTTATTACGTTTATTTAGCAGTTAATTTAGGTCAACAATCTTAATATGCTGTTCTAAAATTCAAAATGACAATTGTTCTTATTACTTTTATCACCATATATTTTAATGTATAAAATTATCAATCTATGCATGTCTTAAAATTTTTAGTATGTCTTGAGTATTGGGTATTAAAAGCATTGTCAAAGTTATAATGATAATGAACAATGTATGATTTTTTATGATTTGATACACATATTTGTCAAAATGCTGTAGGGATGCAGTTACACAAATTGGAAATTTGTTGACCACCGATAACTTTTATGTGCGTCACCTTAATGTATGAGTTACTTAAAATTTGTTCAATGTTGCAACAAGATTTAGCAAACATATTAATTTTGTAACATCTTTACCCTTGATTGGTACGAAAGTAAAACGCCATAGCTGCTTCTTAATGATATTGAAAGGACATATGTTTTTTTACGTACAAGCTTAGTAGTATCAAGAACAAATAATAACAGTCGTTGACGGTCACTTAGCGCACATGAGTTATAGTAACTTTTTTGCTGTGAGTTAGAAAAGTAATCATATTTAATAGATTCATAACAATTTTAATAAGCACCTCATTGCTAAAAAGGTTTAATTTGAATAAAACATAAAATATATTTTAAAATATGCGTTATGTCATAGTCATCCTAATCACATAATCCTTATTATTTCCTTCAGATCTAAGTACAATGGTTAAGGTAGAAAAAACACACCGAGGAAGACAAGAAAATCCATTCTACGCGATCGCGGGAGCGTATGTAAATCATTGCCGCCCGTTGCGGCCATTACGAGCTTCACTTTCAAGTGATTTATGGCAACAATAGCGATGAAAATTCCTCTTATCACCCACGGATGCCAACATAAAAAAAATTATATATTTTTAAATTTTTATCAGTGATATTACAAAATTCTCGTAGTCTAATAATTGTTTTATTACTTCTTTTAACTACCATCGTTGCTATATCCGAATACATAAATTTGGTTGATCTGTAGTTTTCAAATTAGTTAATACAATAGTAGTTTGTAATTTACTTTTTTAGTTTTGTTTATTTGCTAATTTGTAATTTGCTTGTATATTATTTTAAATAAAATGTGCTTATGATATACATACATGTAAAAAACTATGATATAAAAACAGAAGCATTTAATACACTTGATATCAATATCCCTAATACATACATTAAGAGTATTATAAAGCATTATGTTAACATGATTAAAAAGTAAAATTTCAAGAGAATATCTTGAACCTTTTAGAATTAATAGTAGGCCTATATAAAAGTATTTTATTATTTTGATGTAACTTTATTAATTTCTTTTAAAATACCTATTAAAAGATAATCTTTATAAATGGAAATAAAAGTATTATTCATTAACACGGGTTTAAAGCTTTATAAATAAAATAAATGGTTATTTTTTTTTTGTTTTCCTTTGTAATATTTTATTTGTACACTTTTTCCCAAAGTTAATCTTTGAAATTTGTCTAAATAATGGTTTTTGTTCGCTAATAGTAGCAAAGTTAATTAAAGCATTATAATATTTGATGAAAAGACGACTATTGTACTCACACATAATATAGAACTGTTTTTTTCTTTTTTTTTAATAAGGTTTATCCTACTTGTTCTTAACCAGTTGGTCGCTACAGTAGCAAGCCCGCCCGATTGGCTGGATACATTCCTTGAAATTTTTATGTCACTAATTAGCACAGATCAATAATTTTAAAATATACAATTTGGACATTAGTCTGAACAACAACATAATTTTTGTACACTTAAGCAAATTGTTGTTTAAATGAGTTTGTTTATAGCAAACGATTGGCCGTTAGTTACAAATAAATGAATTAGGTTTGATTCAGTTCGTAGGATAAAAGTAGGTCATGAGGACATTCAGTTGTCTAATCTAATCACCCGAGAGTTTAACAAACCTATTGGAAAAACGGACGTTCGCAGATTTTCCCATTGATTTTCCACTCCGTGACCCGGAAAAGCCTCCTCTGGAGCTTCGGATGGTAACACTGCGATCCGCACATTGGAGGCGAGTGTTTCCATTGTTGTTTAACTAGTTGTATCGTGGTTTTAAGCCCTCTTATTGTCCGTCCTTTGTACTTATATCAGGATAGGAATGTTTTATATTGGAATAAAATTACATTTGGTGCATCACTGATGCTATATATTAGGTAAATTTAAGCAACCAAATCACCGAACAATTCTTAATTAATTTAGAAGTCAATGTAACTAATGATTTAATCAATAAATTACAGTTTCAAAAAACTGTTCACTTTTGTATGATATTTTCTAGTTTTACATCAAATGAGATAAAAAATTTTTGAATGGTAACATACTTTGAAACACTTACAAAATTCCGAATTAAAATAATAATTAAATAGCTTAAACAAAACAATGATAGAAAAAAAAACACACTATTGAGTGTTCCGTAATAAGTTTAACCTATGGATTACAATGTAGGCCTAAATTAAAACAATCTATTTACAGCAGCTTTACCGAGGAGTGAATTTAAATTTGCGTGAAGTAAAAGGTAGTAGGTAACGAAACAAAAGTAACAATAAACTCGCTAAGCCCCCTATTCACTTCAGGTAATCGTCTTAAGCCTAAAATCTGGGTATGTCAGTGTACATTTGAAGTTTGAATTTTGTCTTACAGAATTTTATAACTACAAAAACAATTGAATTAATAGTAGTTTATAATAATCACAATTCTTTGATAATATTTATTTAATAAATCTAAAATCATATTGAGTCTTGAATCTTGCATCTCTTATATATTTTTGTACTACTGAATTGAAACCGAGATATCTAAATTGAAATCATATATGATGTAGCAATGTTAATTTATTTTACTACTATAGATCGCCCACATTCCAAATTTTTACTTAAATTCCAGGTAATCTGGAAAAATTAGTTTAAAAAAATTCCAAACAAAAAATCTGTCTTCCTGTTTTGCTAGCATTTGTTGTTACAACAACTGTCAAAATTGTTCAACTGTCAACATAATGTCAGTTCAATGAATTAATGTTGTTCCATTGATTTACAATGAAATTTTGAAAGTCTGTATGGAGTAGCCCTGGTTGATTTCAATCAATTTTAGGCAGAAACAACTTCAGAACAAGCCTTATCGTACTACAAAAAAAAATTTGAAATTTTATTTAAATTTTTTCCATATTAAATAATTTATTTAACTAAGAGAGACGAAACATGTTGCTGGATTCAATGATTTAAAATAAATGTTTCCACAAAAACAAGGTACTCAGTTTTGTCGATATCTCGTAATTGTTATAACTATAGTAGCCCTAAAATGTGAATCTTTTCATCAATTATTTAATATTATATAAAGAGTTTCAATAAGTAAAAGGAAAACCCCCCTAAGCGTATTCAATAGTTATAGATAAATATATTAAAAAGTTACACCCAAACGTTTTTTATTTATACAGTATTCAATATGTTTAAACAACATTTTTAACGTTGATCTTTTAAATGCAAATGTTTTCAAAGTGTATATTTCTTTTAGCTGTCAATTCCCCATAGTAGTAGAAAAATTAAGTACCGTAGTAAAAAAATTAATATTAATAGTATTTTTAAGGCGTACGCGTTAGCTATATTCTATCCAAGTAAAATTTCAATAATTATATTTGAAAAGTTTTCCTAGAAACCAAATAATACTCTTATTTCCTTGTTGTTAAAGCATATAAAATTATATGATTTGAGTTAAGAAATAAAAACTTTTATTCTAATTATATGTATACATTATTTTTCAACAATTAATTAAAATGAAGTTTATGTTTTGGGTTATTCTGTAAAATGTTAAGGGAAAGTATAGAATGCAACGAACACATAATTATAATTGCAAAACTTTTTTTATAAAAATGGTACATCTGTCCTTGCAATACGAGGTCCAAGTCCACACCAGTGCTGTATAAGTCACTTGTATCTCTCTCCGGGGATAGGAACATGATACTGGCTCTGTATTAATATTGCATCTGCCGCCTTGACACACCGGCCCGGCGAGGGCTTCACTGGATTGAACTTTTGGTTCTATCTAGAGTAAAAGTCAACCTCCAAAAAAATATTATAATTTTATTAATTTGATTTAAGTTGTGCCATTGGTGTGGTAAACTCAAAAAGATTTAATTATTGGTTGATTGTTCGTTAAAATACAAGAAGTAACGGTGAATTTTCTTTCACTCTCAAAATCTAGCTGGTAGGTTTGGTTTCCAATTTGGATTTAAGTCCAAATAAAAGTTTGGAAACAGTTTCAAGCCCCGGAAAATGGTTTTTAGTCTAAAAAAGAGTTTGTAAATTTTTATTCCAACACTGGCCCTGTGGGTTGCCATTTTGATAAATAAATAACAACAAAAAGTAAAAAAATAATAATAAATTAAGGACGCCATTTTAAGCATTGGTTTTGAAACAGCTGTTACCGGTGAAAAGGCATAGTTGTTGTTGGCGTAAAGAGGTAAGTTCGGTACTGTATGATCTAATTGACAAGCTATCACCATCATAAAAATCATAAAAGTGATATATAGCAATTATTTCAAAGAATAAACCAATATATATAATCAACAGAGTTTTGAATCAACCTTTGACATGAAAAATAATATAATGTTTAGCAAAATAACGATAGCTTGTACAATACTGTCAAGGACAAATTAAAGACCCTAATGTTTATATTATTCTCATCAACGTAAATTAAATTTATATTCGGTTTAAAAGATAAGGAAAAAAAAATATTTCTTTCTCAGGGACTTCATAAATATGAGGCTTAGTTTTAAAACCCAAGATTGAAAAATATTTAGTCTTCTTTTATTCATATTGCAATGTAAGTTCATTCTTTCAGAAAAAATCAGACAAAGGGTTTTACATGCTTTCTAATGAACATTGACTTATTACTAGTATATATTACTTATGGGTGTAATCACCAATGAAGGACAGATCACTAAGCATAAAAGTATTTTAATATTTAAATAAATTTTTATTAGGCTATGACTTAGTTTACATCTGGTTTAAGATAAGTGAACTGAAAATTTTAGAGCAAAAGCAATGGCTTTCCAACTGCAACGAGAAATTGGAGAGCAGACATGTAATTTATTATCTACGCTTTCCTCTACATTATTTCAATTGGTGAGTATAAAGGCTCTAATTAGTGACTCTGCCCTTTGAAAGGTTTTGTTCAAATCACAATTAGTAGCCAGTGGTATTTGAATTTTTGTTCTAAGTCGATTCTATTTATTTACATCCTTTAATAGAAGCTTATTGCTTAGCCTACACCATCAATTATTGTTTTTCTTTTACCAACTAAAGAGATCATATTAAATTTTTCAGTGTAACATTTGCAAAATACTAAGAGAAAAGTTCATTTTAATTATTAAATTTCATTATATTTATAGTTATAGTTTATGTCATAAAATGCATCCACAGTTAAAATTTGCAGTATTTTATTATATAAGATATTTTCAAATAAATGGTTTCGGAATAGTAGTTTTCATCACGAGGAGCAAAGTGGGTCTTTTTGGTGCGCAATCGTGTTTTAAAAACGAGGCGCAGCCGAGTTTTTAAAAACGATTAAGCATCAAAAAGACACTTTTGCTCCGAGTAATGAACAAAGTTTTTTATCATAATGCGAAATTAGACTTTTTATTCGTTAAAAATATTAACTATAAAGTTTTATGTTCGAGGTTATATTTACAAAGTAAGTTATATGCAATGTTTACATTTCTGTTATTGACAAACAATGCTCTTTTATAACGTTTAAATTTCAAAATTATACTCCTCAACATTAATAAATCTATAATAATACACTTAGCAAACAGCTGAATTTTCAGTACTAGGACCTAAAAAATTCTCCAGATGATTTTTCAGTCCTAGGACAAAAAGAATCGGTTTTGGTACTATTGAGAGAACAAAAAACAGGCTGATTTCGTGCAGAATGATAAAAAAGAGATTTTTCGAATGTCACGTTTTTGTACGTGTTTACAGTATTTTATTTTCACATATGGGTCTAGTTACCCATACGAAAATCACTTGGTTAGACCCAGCCAGCACTATCAAAAACTGCTATAAAACTGGTTTTTTTACGATCGTTAATCAATATTTTATAAAACTTTTATCTTAAATAAAGATATAAACTCTTTATATTTATGTGCTGTAGTTGTTTAGTAATAGCAACATGGACATAATTTTTTGATATGTTAATCAACAGTGTCGTGTATTTTATGGCATAAAATATACATTGTTAAGAGTGTCTTATATATCTTGATAACAAAAGAAAAATAAACATTATACTTACATATTTTTTTATAGATGACATTAAGATACTTTCAAAATACTTTTTAAATTCCTTTAAAAATACATGAGGGAACCGTTTTAAAATAAAAGTGACTTGATATGATTAAAAATAAATAAATTACGACTTGTTTAATTTATTCAATGAAAACTTTGCTCAAAAGCAAAGTATGCTAGACATGTCTGACAAATAGAAAAGTTTTAATGTTCTTAACGTGTCTTAAAGTTTCATAACACGATCTTTACTTCTGCAAACTTAACATGGAATTGCACTTCAGAAGAGGAAAGATGATAGTAAAAAGCCTGCAATGCAAATGATGAGGGAATATTTAAAACACGAGGTCTAGTAAAAATATGACTTTATTTTCCTCATAATTAAGTGAGCTGCCTACAAAATTAACCTTACAACCGAATATTCACGAATCCACTTCTAAAAGTTTATTTTTAGTGAAATAAACTGTTAAATTCCATTTAATTAAAGGTCTAACTGCTTAACTACCAGTCTCAATATTTAAGAGTCATCTTCACCTTTGGGCTAGGAGCCCATTGTTGCGCAGTTGGCAAGGTTAACCATACGGCTTTTATTCAAAACATGGTATTTTATTCCCCTGTTTCGGACGCCGTTTTTCAAACGATTTTCTTTAATTTTGGTGAGTGTTAGTTTGCATAGTTATATTAGGTCCCTCATACGTCAAAATATTTAAAATTCAACAAATATTAATCTCTGTGACACCACAAAGTAACTCGATTTTCCTTTCTTTTAAGAATTTTTGTACTTATACCATTTACTGTACCAATTTTACTCATATATCAGGTATTAGGGACCTCCTACAATAAATCATAAATTTTACCAATAAATATCCAAAAACAACTCCGGGAATACGGAGGCATGCTTTCAGATTATTTAAAAGGGTGAAGATGACTCTTAAGATATACATTTATTACAGTTCAATAAATTGAGTAGTATAAATTCTACCATTTCTGTACAAAAACCATAAAATTTATTTACTTAACTAACTTTGTTCATCATCTATAAAGTATAGTTATAAAAAAGGACTATTCTTTTACCAAGTAAACAATTTTGGTTGTTCATTGCGGTATTTCATCATACCAACATGTTTTTCTAATGTAAGTAGTAAAAGCGAATGATTGTTAAGTAGCTTCAACTCTCAAGACCATTCGATCACTGGGCAAACCAGTTCCAACTCCGGCCAACCAGTTTAAACTCTGGCCAACCAGTTCCAACTCTGGCCATCCAGTTTCAACTCTGGCCAACCAGCTCCAACTCTGGCCAACCAGTTCCAACTCTGGCCAACCAGTTTAAACTCTGACCAGCCAGTTTCAACTCTGGCCAACTAGTTCGAACTCTGGCCAACCAGTTCCAACTCTACCCAACCATATGCAGGTCCAGCTTCACTCAAGACACATAACAAGTTTATGACGAAATGCTGACACGAGAGTTGCCTAGGATTAAAATTTCAAAAGAATTTCACCCTATGTGGAATATATGATATTTTAACCTTTTTTGCTTCCAATTTTGCATTATTACAAAATAATGCTTCCAATATTAAATCTTTGAAATGTTTTTACAATGTAGTAAACAACAGTAGAATATAGCCTGCGACTGGAAGTTCAGCTCGTTATAATCCCAATTTCACATCCACTCTGGAGTATTTATTTTTCTCAGAGGACAAGTAATCTAATTATCTGGAAAGTATTGTAATTATAAATCCAAAAACAAAAACTACGTAAAATAAAAACATTAGTGTTTAGTATTTAAATTCATACATCTTGTGTCTAATATAAAAATCTTAAGAGTAATATTATGTTGGAGTTCGATAACCTACGTTATTTAATTTTATATGGCGTGTATTTATAACGCAGTTATCAATGCATTTTTTATGCACTAGTGAAGTCTAAAATTTCTTAATATTGACTATAAATAGAGCAATTTTTAGTGACTGGAAACATTATAGCTTCTTTGAAAGTCACGATATTCTAAGCTGTAAATATTTATAAATGGTAAACAGGAACTATTCATAAATGATATAAACAAATAAAATATTAATAACGAACAAATAATAACGATAATAATTTTGCAGTGTAAGAATGTTATTCGTCATTAATTGGCAATCATTTCTGCAAAGGTTTTTTATGCTAAATTGGTTTACTGTTCTCCAACAACAACTATAAATAACAATTAAAATTTACAAATAAAAATTAACAATTAACAAATAAAAATTGAAAAGTACAATAAAATTTGAACAATTTAGAATTATTTTTGTTTATTCACAAACATAAGAAATTTATAAAATGTTTTTTTCTGTCTACATCTAACCCTTTCTAAAATGTATGTAGTAAATCTGATTTGGTATATCTTGTTTGATTAGTAATAATTGGATTTTAAGCGAGTGTTAACATATATATATATATATATATATATATATATATATATATATATATATAAATATATATATATATATATATATATATATATATATATATATATATACTAGCTGTTGCCCGTCACGGCTTCGCCCGTGATTTAATCTATTTTATAGGTAATAAAATAGAGTAAAGAAAACTTCTTCCTTAAGAATTACATTCAAACAATGAATTAGTGAGAGTGGAGCTCTGAAGGAATTTTTCAAAACCTTTTATTAATGAGAACCTATGAGCAAATAGGAACGGCCATGTCAAATTTCGACCTATAGTCATTTTGAAGTCATGTGGGGCGGAGTCATAAAGAACATCAAAAACTATATTTACAAAAGCTGTTTCTTAGTGAAAACCTATTATTAAAACGGAACGTAAACGTTAAATTTCAACCTCGTATGATCTATGGTAATTTTAGGATTTGTGGAAAGGAGCCCTAAAGGACATTTGCAAAATCGTTTCTTATTGAACACCTATGAGCAAAAAGAAACTTCCATGTCAAATTTCAACCCAGTAATCCAGGGCGGATTAATTTTGAAGTCATGTGGGGTGGAGCCCTAAAGAACTTCAAAAACTATATTTTCAAAACCATTTCTTTGTGAGCACCTATTACCAAAACAAAACATCCACGATAAATTTAACCCCTTAGGATCTATGGCAATTTTTAGGTTCTGTGGGGAGGAGCCCTACAGAAAATTTGCAAAATTATTTCTTACTGAGCACCTATGAGAAGAAGAGAAACGTCCATGTCAAATGTCAACCGCATGGGCCCTAGGGTAATTGTCCAGACCTGTGGGGTGGAGCCCTAAAGTATTTAAAAAAACCAATATTGGCGGAAAACCGTTTCGCAGTGAGTACATATGAGCAAAGAGTAAAGTCCATGTCAAATTTCAACCCCGGAGGCCCTGTAGTAATTTTGAAGTTCAGTGGGGTGGAGCCCTAAAGTGCTTCAAAAACTATATTTGCAAAACAGTTTCTTAGTACCTATTAGGAAAGAGAATCGTCCATGTAAAAATTCAACTCGTGGGTTATATATTAAGTGTGAACTTATGTTGGGTGGAGTCCAAAAGGATATGTACAAAACATACTTTTTTCATTGAGCACTTATTAGCAAAGAGATTTCAACCCCACAGGTTTCTTAGTTAGTATTTTAATTTTGGTCATGCGGATAGCATTATATTGAAATTTCGAAAGCCTGTGGGGCGGAGCCCTGAAGGTATTTTGCAAAATCGTTTTTTAGTGAACACCTAAGAGGCAAGACGAACCTGTGGTCAAAATTTCAAGTAAATTCATTTGGTAGGTCCTGAGATTTCGTGAGTTCTTAAAAATTAAAATGCAATAAATAATAAGTTCAATTCTACTTTCTTCAATACTAATAATCACACATATATTAGAAGTTTATAAAACTTAAATGCTTTATAAATTAGGTTGATTTCACTGACACATAACTATGATGTTTATATGATCCGAAATAACCTTAGTAAACTTTTGTTCTAACAGCTGATAATTAAATAAATTGCAGACAACTATTGAAATTTGGAATAGTTCTCATCTGCGATAATGTAAACAAAAATCCAAAACAAATTATTCTTCCTATACAAACTCCATGCTAACTTTGACCTTCTGTGGGGCCGAGCCCATTGGGAATTTTGGAAAATCACTTCTTATTGTCTGCCTACGCTGTGAGAGGAATATATATGCAAAATCTCATGCTTCTAGATGCTATGGTTTAGCCTGTGCGTTGATCGGAATTTCGCATTTATATATATATATAAATATATATATTCTGGTTAAAAACTTCAGGCATAAACAGTTTTCGAGTAATAAGGCTAGTTCATTAGGCAAGAGCGGCGAACATTAATGTTTTCCGCAGGCAATAACGCTTAAGCCTAACGACGGCTAGATTCTCCAGGCTTCTCTTTATCCTTAGTTATTTGGCATTTGTTTGTCTGTTTGCAAACTGTGATTTAGAATAATTTTGTTGGAGTTATATTTACTTTTTATGATATAACCAGTCTCTTAATGGACAAATAATATAGCAACGACAATTTTGGTGTTTATTTTAATGTAACTTGAAAACAATCATTTTTTAATTAATTGCATGTGAGCGTTAAAGATAATATAGAGGTCAAATGCACAATTCCATTATGCACCCATAAATGAAAGAAAAGATATATTCTTGCCTAGCTTAATTTTCACAGTAATATTTCTTTTTCTGTATGAATAATAAAACTAGAGGTTGTTACCGTAATTAAAATCAATAAAATTTAATTTCTTATCTGTAAAAAAACCACTAACGTCTTGGTTAGTCATCTTTGTATTTGATAGTAAGGGTTGTTTTTCAGATTTGAATTTGTTTTCTTGGCTTTAAAATGTTTCTTTTCTTGAAAAAATATTTAATTAAAACAAAAAAAGACTTTTATAAGACTGTAATAGATGCAATATGCACCATATATTGTGTGACTCTAATAACTGTTACCAAGGAAGGAGTGAAAATATCATTTTATAAATTCACTTATTGTGTCGTTTTGCTTTTCATATTTTCAATGAACATTTATTTGAACACGAATGGACCTTTGGTAGGTTATACAAGAACTTTACATACAAACAACGTTCGAAGTCTTGCACTGAGGGCAATGTTCGACCTCCAAATGTTTTCCCCGGTCTTGCTTTGTGTTTTAAACATTTTTTTTTTTTTTTTTTTTTTTTTTTTTTTTTTGAGGGAGAGGCGGAAAAGTGCATTACGCACACAGGTGGCCAGCCTGTAGTGTGGGGCTCCCCTAAAAACGGGTTTACCCACTAAAAAACCTCCTCTACTCTTTAGGAATCCAACCTGGAATTGTTTGTCACATTACGTCAGGCTAGGCATAAAATTTGGCTTACGCCCGTGGGGCTCGCTCCTTATCCAGCCGCTCGATCAAGGGATCTGGGCCACTTCGCGGTCCAGATCGGTTTTCTTTTCCAGGAGGATGCCCCGGACGAACTGTGACAAACAATCCCAGTTGCCCTCATCCTCCAAAATCTTTTGGCAGACCGAGTCCACCGAAAATGCACCAAAGATTTGTGTGGCCTCCAGGCGGGGCCCTTCCCAACGGGAACAGCGGAAGAATGTGTGTTCCGCATCGTCGGGAACACCCGGGCAATAAATGCAGTCCGGTGAACCGGTCTTTCCCATCCGGTTCAGGTACGACCGAAAATAGCCGTGACCTGTCAAAAATTGGGTCAGGTAGTAGTCCACCTCCCCATGTCGCCGTTCCACCCATGGTTGGACCTGCTTGATAAGTCGCGCAGTCCATCGTCCTCGGGTGTCGTGCTCCCAGCTGTGTTGCCACTGCTGGAAGGTTCGGGAGCGCTCTTCTGTTCTTGCCGTGTCCTTGCCGATCTCGCCTTGTCTCTGATAAATCGCTTTCCTCTCCCCTGCCAAGAGCTTGACAGGGATGACTCCGGCGACCACCAGGACGGCAGGCTCGGACACTGTCCGGTAGGCGGAACACACCCGGAGCGCAGCTTGACGCTGAACCCGGGCGAGTCGCAACCTGTAGCACTCCTTATCTAGAGCGCCTGCCCACACCTCTGCCCCGTAAAGAAGCACGGACTGGACCGCGGACATCAACAGACGTCTTCTGCTGGATCGGGGACCCCCGACATTGGCCATCAGCCTACTAAGGTAAGTCACTACCTTAGCGGCCTTGTCCGCCGTACGGAAGATCTGATCCCTCCAGCTTAACTTGGTGTCCACCATAACCCCGAGGTATTTGGCGGCACGAGTTGATGTGACCACCTCCCTTCCCACTCGAAACGGGACGACGGTGTCGATCCTCTTCTTCGTAAGAATCACGATCTCCGTCTTACTGAGAGCAAGTGAGAGACCGTGATCGGACATTCAGTTGTTGACCACCCGCATAACTCGGTTCAACTTCAGTTGGGCCAGTTCAACGTTGCGTGCAGCAATGAGAGCTGCGACGTCATCGGCGTACCGTGTTACGGCGTACACAATAAACGGCGTCACCGTTTATTGTGTTTTAAACATAGCCATGGTTGATATTGACTTAAAAGGCCTTTGCACATTTAAACATATCAATGATGAACTATCGTTCCTTGGCTATCAACTTAATTTTCATGATGTCAAATTTACAAGGAGAGTTCTAATGCTGGCAACAACAAGCTTCGTCCTAGTGATGTGTTCTGATATGCTCGTCATTTTAATGTTCAGTCCGGAATCTGCTAGTATGGTAGGTTTAAAATTGCATGTAATATACATCGTGTGTGCAGTTTTTGACTTAAGCTTCCAAATACATCAAATTCAAATATTGCAATTTTTCATACAGACTGCTCTCGTAGTAAGGGGTGCGTTGCAAGATCTTATTAATGAGAACAAAAGTACAGTAAGAGAAAATGTTAAACGGATTCGTAGAGTATACGTTCTGCTTTCAAATGGATGTAGGGTATTTATATGGAAGTTTTCAATATTTATACTGTTTACATGTCTCAAGACAGTTATAACTGTGGCACCATGCATTTGCACAATACTGGCTGAGCGATTCCTCACAATTTATGTATCAGATGATTTCAAAACAATTGAAGATTCGTTACGGAACACTTTGGATATTTTATCATCTATCTGGTTAACCTATCAGGTGTTCTACATCCTTTTTGTAATCAGCGTTTTTGACAATGTCACCGATAAGGTAATAGACAACACTTTAGCATACAGGTTTTACTTATTATATTATACATAAGTTATTGTACCACGTGATTTATCTTATATAACAAAAAGATAATTGATTAAAAACTAAACAGGCATTATAAAGTAACTTAATCAGTAACCTAAGTATATTTTTGTAGTCAGACATGACAAACATGTTTTTACCTGTTTAAATTCTTCTATACCTATTAATAAATAGCACTCACTCGACGACTGACAAAAATCACTGATTCTCCTACTACTGATTGTGGTAAAGTGTTGAAATTATACAATGATTCTGTGTACGCAAAATTGCCAAACGTGATTGTTTCGATTCCAATCAAACCTCAGACCTATGCATCGATGGTTTGAACGTTCCGTGTTATCCTTAAGGACTTAGATTCCATAAATATGATAACGTAAACAAGTATTATTTTTCAATTGACATAATTCAATGAGTAGGCTAAACAGCAGAATAAACACTTGGTTTAATTGGGTTCATCCTGCGAGTTAGAGTGTAAAGCGAACAATCAGATTATGGAGGTTAGTGAGCGTAGAGAATGAGCTCTCTCTAATACTATTATCATTTTAACTTAAATATTTTTTTACTCAAGGGGAGATCACGTGGTAAAATCTAGTCTTTGAAAAAGTTAGTATCTGACCTAGGTTAATATTAGATTAAGTATATGAATTTTTTTTAATTAAATCAATACATTAACATTTCTAAATGAAATTTGTATCAAGTCAAAAAGGTTTCAAAAGTCATTAGACTTTAACAAAAAATACATAAATAAATAACATTATAGCCTTTAAATAATACAAGCCTACGATTCAACGGCTAGGTAATAATAGCTCATGATGAATCATTATCTAATTTGAATGTGCTTTAATTAAAGATCAGATAAAAGAATTGTAATTACATCAAGGAAATAATTTATTCATCAGCATTATTCCATTACGAAATTATCAATTTCATCAACATTTCTTTAGTTTGTTGCAAAACGTCGTCCATGGAGGATTTAACATGTTCACGCTGCATAAAATTTTAAATTGCCAAGTGTTAAACCTTATCGGTATCTTATATGGTGTCAGTCTTCTTAAGTTTAAGACAGGAGAGATTTCTTTCTTTAAATTTACATATTGTCTATTTTTGTTGCTGTTATTTATTATTAATTTCTATTTCAATTCAGTAGAAGTTATACTTTTATGGCCATTAAAAATTAACATTAAAATTTTCGCCATTTGGATGATGATAAGTTTACAAATGGCGTCTCCGGTCATGCAGCTTACAATAAATTTGATAACAGTTAAAGTGACTCAAGCGGCACTCGGAATGTTCATAGAGGTTCAAGATACAGTTTCAGCAAGACTAGGATACAAGCTGGACGTGACGGATGTAAGGCATATGAGGGACGTGCTCATATTGGGTGTTGTGGTTTTGGGCGGTGTAGCCTTAGTTGACGTGTCATGGGTCTTGTATCACTACGACAGGCCGATGTTCGCGCTGGACCTGAGGATACACATCGGATACATACTCTGCGCGTCTTTTGACGTTTGTAACCAGATGCATCAAGTTCAAGTTTTGGGATATATAAAACAACTAACTTATTTTCTTCACCTATCAGTAAAAGAACAGTTGTTCCCCATCGATAGGATCGTTCGAATACAAAAACTGACAGTGATTCGTCAATTGTTTACTTCGATTGTGCAAATGTCAGATATGTTCAATACCAGATTCTCCGTGTATTTGTTATACATCTGTTTAAAGACTACACTTACGGCTGCTCCTTTTATTTGTAATGTTTTTATTGACTCTTTCCTTGAAATAATAACTCAAAGTGAAGATTATGATAATATAGACAAATATGCAGACGTGAACAAGCATTCACACATGTTATGGATAGTGTATCTGTTCGTTTACAATTGGTTTGTGATTAGAGTATACAGTGATTTGACGATTGAGGTAATAATATAAAATAAAAGGCAATTAATTTTAGCTAAGCTCGTTGAGAGTGTTCAATATCTTTTAAAGATTGCCTTATTTTAACGCTATTCCCTTTAATAAAATTAATTTTATTCCTGTTATTCATCTAAAGAAAAGAATCTAGCGAGAAGTTGGATAAACTCCATTACTTTAGGGTAATGTATTGTTTTTAGTTAAAATTTGTTTATAGCTCAAAGAAATTACAACGACAAGGAGTCTTTAATATTTTATTTCACTCCGTTTAACTCTGTAAAATTATTTTCAAATTGTTTTTTCATAAAATTTGTCTTTTTACCATAGGACATGCTCACAATTAATTGTAAAATATAATAACTAAAATATATGTTTTGAAAATTGAAAATATAATTCTCTTTTGACAATTGATTAGGCAGTACGTTACGATGGTGGTTGTCCTTAATTTTTATATACAGCCATAAATCAGCTAGTTATTTTTTTCTCATTTTCGTACAGTATGATTTCTTTTTACTGAATGAAAATCTCATACACTATTAAATAAGAACAATTTAAATAACTGGTGTGGTTTGCTAATGCATGGTTGTTAAGCTGAATGATTACGTTTTTGTGTTTTTTTTTTCTTTTTCACTTTGGTCATGATTTAATAGTGTACTGAACATAATGAAGAGTTTCTTTAGATTTGGTGTGTTAATTTAAATACTTAACTTTATTGGCTTTTTAAAAGTATGATTATATATTATACCATCTGAAACATGTAGTTGTTATTAATAAAGCCGATTGCCGTAGGTGAATGAAATATCTACCGTCGTACATGACGTCGTCACTACCGGCCAAGTAGATGACATTTTTGACCAGGTAACCAACCATAAGACCAGTTGTTTTTTGTGTTTGGAAATTAGTATAAGATGACAATATTTGTTACTATTCACATTTTATTCGATTAAATAACTTAATATTAATCACTCAATGTTAAGACCTTTGTTAAAATATATTTTGTTTGTATATTTTGTATAGATATATTAATATTCTAGTTATTTTATACTTGAGTTTGAAATAACTTGCACTAAAATCGAATATATTACGATTAAATGCATAAGAATCAATAATTACTAAACATCAAGTTTATATATATATATATATTATTTTAATTAGATAATTTTTTGGTTTTTGAAGAACATGATGGCTTTCAATTCAAACAATGTCTAGGAAAATAAATTATCCATTGAAACAAATACATTGTTTTTTGCAATCTTTCAATTTAAAAAAGTATATCTCTATGAAATTTAATGTAAAATAAAAATTGCATAATCCAAACAAGTATCATATATTATTCTGCTTTACCTAAAATATGTTTGCTGGTATCTTCTGTAAATAATTCAAATTTTTTATATTTTACCTAATCTGGTTCTAAAAATATATTTTTCTATGTTCCAGCTGTTTAATTTCTCCGTAGAAATATTGCACACTGACTTTCATTTCAGTGCTTGTGGATTTTTCAGAATTGACTTCACTCTTATTTTTATGGTAAGATATGTTCTTCTTCTTAAAAGATGACTATATTGTCCATAAAAACATGTGTTACCCCCCGTCTTAACTTATAAAATTATTTAAAAAAAATAGAAGAGTTGTAAATTTTTAAATAGTATGCATACTTATAATATAATTATAATTAATACCAAGAAACTCAATGGTATATTAATTTGTAATATACAAAAAAATAAGTGCACAAAAATCATGTAAAAATATAAAGTTTAGTTGAAAATTGTACAAAAGTTGGGCCTATTATCAATACCGGTCACATCTTGAGAACAGAACTTAATAAAAAATTGCAATAATTATAGCAGAGACGTCCATAACAATTTTATTTTCTGCAGGAACTGCTATTTAATCCTGCGACCCTTAAAATATCCTTACGAGGTACTGTACTTATCATTAATAGCCAATATCTTATTATTTGTCAACTTTTATTCTTGATATCGAGTGTAAAAACTAATGTGGAAAACGTACAATTACACATTCTGGTTTGATTAACAGTGAAAAGCTAGGAGAGAGCTTTAGACATATTTGCGGTTTGAAATTGTCCATAACTATAGATTTCTTTGGGCCATACAACATAACATTTATAATTTTAGTTTTAAGAAGGTTTTGGAATGTCGCCATTTTTTATTTATTTCCCAAAAGAGCAATACAAAAGTTTTCCGCCATTTTTCAGATAACTTATTTACTTTTTGTCCGATTGGTTCAGAATAAATTGTGTTTGAAACCGAAATAAATTTACCGAGCCTTTTGTCAGATTGATTCTTTGTAAAGATTTTATAAAAATCCGGTAAAAATGTTTTTAAAGTAGTAAAAAACTTGTTATGTTATTTCGATATTGTAAAAAACTATACATGTTACCAAATCTTCCCCTCGCAATACACATCCGTCTTCATGAGCCCTTTATTTAGAGCTTTAAACTTTAATTTCTGACAATAAACAAAGGAGTTACTGCGTTACCCGTTTAACATTGCTCTTATGAGGGAAAGACGGAATCATAATTGACTCTAACGCCAACATTTAGAACGAACCTAATAAAAATGCAATGAAACATTTACCAAATAAAAGTTTTAAGGAATAAAAACTACTTAGTGTTTTACAATACCAAACTGTTGAAAAAAATAATTTTTAATTTTTGTAAAATACTGCTGATTTCGGGAAAGTATTTTCGAGTCACCTTGGAGAATTTTAACCAAACTTCAATATGACGGCCTTAGTGTACAAAACAGTAATGTGTACATATTTTTGATATGCGCATTGTTACAGGTACTCAGCTGCATCTCCAGCTACGCTGTGTACCTCATTCAGTTCCAAGTAACTTCCAGCTCAATCGCAGCAGTAGCGGTTAATATACCCGCAAACGTTACGATTTCTTAAAAAACCGTCATACATTTGTCAAAAAACCGTCAAAAACCGTCAAAATTTTACATCAGTAAAATTTTTCTAATAATGAAGTCTTTACTTCGATAATCATGAGGCCTGGGTGTCTCGGAGTAAGATTGAGAACCCTCTCTGAGGTACGCTCTAGCTGCACTTGGCAGGACGCTATGCTGGGAGTACGCTAGCCACGTGTACGCTGTGGTGGAGACAGGAAGGTGTTTTTTTTTTTTTTTTCATATTTTGACCTAATAAACTTAGAATTTTCTGTCGTCTAAGTTTTGGAGTGAACTCGTAAGAATTATTTAAAAGAGCACTCTTTGACTTGTTGTACACTGGGACAAAAGGTGTTTTGTAGGAATTTTTTTAGAAAAAATTAGGCCCTACATACAGAACTTAATTAATTAAGGGTATTTATTTATCCTAAGTTTATATTATCTATGTAACATTACGTAAAAAATTTAACGTATTGTTTTAAATTACATGAATCCAGGAAAAGCACTCAAATAAAGCAAATCTTATTTATTACCCAGGTCTACTTAGTATACGTTTTCATTTTATTCAGCACAGCTTTCAAATCCGCCCCGACTTGGGTGTCGATCTTTTTGCCGTTTTTTATGAACACAAAAGTGGGAACCTGGACGACTTGGTATTTAGCCACGAGATCTTCCACCTCATCGATTTCGACCTTGAGGAAGACGACGTCGGGGTTCTTGGAGGCGGCCTCCTCCAGCTTGGGCGCCACCATGCGGCACGGGCCGCACCACTGCGCGTAGAAGTCTACTATCACCAGCTTGTCTCCTACCTTCTGCAGCACAGCGTTCAAGGCCGCCTCTGAGGTGATGGGCACCACTACCCCGGGTATCGCCTCTACTGGCTCCCCCACCCCCGTCGAAGGCACGCGCTTCTTCTTGCCGCATAGATTACCTATCTTGTACGATTTTATGCCAACTTTAAGAATATCAAAATCCAAAGCGGTAAATAACGTTGAATTTTGTCTAATATTTTTTAGATTGGTTGCTGTGGAAATGGGTAAAACGCGTAAATAATTATATTAGTTAACCTTTATTTATAATCCTGAAGTCATGTTCCCAAATCGGCCACTACATGAAAATGTATACAGGTGTTTCTAGTTTTGAGACAAGATTCGAATTCTTACTCGATTCCTGACCTAGAAACACATTTAGTAATATATTTGTAGCAGTCGAGCAAATAGCTACAAATGCATACACTAGGGTCATGATTGAACCCACGTGGCTACAATGTAGCCCCGTAAAGTAGAAAATGTTTTTTAAAAAAGGTATGAGTAATGTTATGGAGGAGGATCAATTAAAAAGCGAGTTAAGTCTAAAACTATTAAATAATTCTGTGATGTATACATAGTAAATCTTGATCGGTTTTTAGGCCAACCTCGGTTTATTTTAGGTTTTAACATTGACTATGTACACTAACGTGAATAGACCTCTCATCCAATGCATTTAGTTTGAGGCAAAAATTTTGAAGTTTCATGTACGCGGCGCCAGAGTCGCTTCCATCGATGTTGTTATTATTCAGCTGGATTTATTGTGCTGCAAAAACATTTCATCACAACATAAACAAAAACCTCCATTATAAAATGTTTAATGCTTGATTGAAAAGAGTGGTATCACTGATTTGCCTATCATATGACTCTTGTACTTCCATGTACGCCGCACGAGATCGCTCCACCGTCGGCAGGTTTCAAACACGTCTATGCTATGAGAAGTCTACTCACGTTAGTGTACATGGTCAATGGTGTTGCCCTTTTATCGTCAAAGAGCTTCATGTTTCTTGACTATAAAGCATAATTGGTATATCGGATGTAAAAAGGTTTCTGGAGCGGTCAAATATATTTTTATCATTGGTTTTAATTTATTTTCATTTTATAAGTTTTATACATTTAAAACCTATTTTTAAAGTGCGAAATTTGTCATTTCACACTTCTGGAGGACGGTCCACTGAAGATTTCTTTAAATGTAATCATAGTTTAATGTGCACATCAACTCCAATGTATTCATTAGTTGACATCAATGTCGCAGACTCGACCTTGAAAGGTTAATTGAGTAAAATAGCAGGTCACAAACTTTTCATTAAATTACTTTGCCAAAATTTAAAAAAATAACTTCTTAAATGAGCGATCCTTAAAGTTAAAGCCCGTGGCATATTACTCTGAATTAAAAGATCTTTAAAATAATGCATGACAACGTGGGGCAGTTAAATTCATTTACAAGACTGGTTCTAAAGGTCGTCCCTGTCGGAATTTTTGGAGAAAATGTCATTGGCCTTCATTCCCCTAATTTTCAATTCGAATTTCTAATTCAAAGATTACAGATTTCATAAATGTTTTTGGAAAGTATTGAAAAAATATTGGAAAACAAGTAGTTTAAATATAGACCTAATATAACTCAAATTCGATTACTATCAATGCACAAGGAGGATTTTTAAGAAATTTGCTATAATGCACATTTTAAAAAATCGGTAGTATTCGTTGCATTCATAAAATAACTAAGTGATTAGTTAGCAAATAAAAAAATACAATTTTATATTATTTGATTGGTATGTTATTCACTGATGATTATAAGAAACAAATATTTTTATTCACAGCAGATTCTACCCATTGTGAAATGAGGTGTTACTTATAACTGTATAGGTTAAGCAGTCATGGAGACATATTAATATTTGCAATTCGACCCCCAAAACCCAAATTTGAATACAGCCCCCCCTTCCTTTCACGACAGGGGATCATCACCGAAGTTGATGATATCCATCTTCGTACTTCCCAAAGTGTCCAGAACCACATTTAAGATATAAATTATCACCACTCTATTATGAATGACCAACACCATTATCGAAGGGGTCCTTGCACTTCAGGCAGAAGTCATGGCAAAATTATAAGGAACTTCTGTACAGCACAGGATGAACTATTTAATTGTGAAGATGGGGAAATTATACCAGTTAATTGACTTTCTTGATTCACAGTTTTCTAATCTTCCACTTAGCACAATTAAATCCCAGTAGCAACGTAGTCAATGTCTACAAGTTCGGATCCCCGTGGGAGGCCCGGGTGCTCGAGTTGTAGCTTACAACTTCACCAACTTGCAGACTTATCACAGTTTAAACATGAACATGGGTAAAGTTGCCTTTGCAATTTAGATGTGTTCTATTAGATTTTGATTCACAGTAGGACCAAATCTCATTTTACCATTGGTAAACAACAAATAACTCGTTGAAATACCATAAACAAACTTACGTTATTTTCCATGTTGATACAGTAATGTTCAGTGTAAAGTTTATCAAATAGAGGATATAGGAGCAAAGGAACCTATAATTATCAGTATTGTTGGTTATACATCAATCAAACGAAACTTTTATTTCAACTACTCAGATTAGAAAAGACGATGGAAATGAGAAAATTATAGGTGGAAATGATTTTTGAGATGAAAATAAAACCGAAACAGATAAAAGTCATGTCAACTCGAGCAGTATTGCCAATAGTCAAGGGTAATTTGTCCTCTTGAAGGCCGGAAAAGACACCACCTCGGGCGTTAAAACCCACACCTGATTGTCAAACATATTTTAATTTAAAGTCTTTGCTTACGTTCAGTCACCCTTGTGAGCTTACAAAGTTAGAGTGCATTACGGTGGCCATTAATTTATTACAGCTATTTGATTCCCAGTTATTACAAATTTTACCACGAGAGCCAAGTTTATATTGACAAACCTCTCTCTATTGTAAACCAGCGTACTTTATAGTTGGAGACGCGATAGACGTTTTATCTTATAAGTTTATTCTAAAACAAGCACTTTTTGTTCTGGCAAAAATTTATTTCATCCAAGGTTTTTTAAAATCGTTTTTGGTTAAATTTTTGTTTTTCGCCACGAAAAATCTATTGGAGTCATGGCTGGGAAGAATCCGGATTTCGTCTTAGAGCCTTTTAATGTTTTCCTATTATCCTTATGGAGATTTTTTCAGCTTCTAAAATTATAAAAAATTAGCTAATAATTATAGAATTAAACCAATGTGTTACATATTAAAATAAGGAAGAGCTCAAGTGCGCTTAGGGAACGAGCTTGGAATAGAACTAGAAAGTGACACTTTATAATTTTACCGAGCATAAGCCTGGTACTAATTATTTAAAGTATTTGTAAGAAGTGTTTAGACGTTTAGCAAATTCAATTCGTTGAAGTTTAGGTTCGCTTGGATCGAGAAGTTAATTTATTTCAAAGATTATTTATTTATTATTTATTAATTTATTTATTATTGTTAGGGGTGAATTGCCTATTTGACTTTATAAAGCAGTCTACTCAAAATGTCTGTTTAAATAACGCCGGTAAGATTTTTTCAATTCTTTGGGGGGAAATATATTTCCATGGTTTCACGTTGCATTAAGCTTGCGATATTTGAATTTAAATCAATGTACTCGGGCCCTTTTTTCCCAAAAGATTTCTTAATATTATTTGAAAATTGTACTGTGGTCAATTGTACTAATGTAATTTATCTTCAATCAGTCATTCTTTTCCGCCAGGTTGAGAAATGTTTTCTGACTAAAGCGTAATTGAGAGCTTTCTTTGTGCTTTTTTTGGGGAGGAAAATATGTCAAGAAACTTCTGTTGTGGCGTTGGCAGTAATGGAAGGTAGGTAGTGGCAACCCTTTCACTGAGGTGTTGAACAATGTTTTTTTCTGGCTGGATATCGTGGATCTCAAGAGACACTAAACCTACTTGTGAAATGACGGTTCGTAAACTAGCACATAATGACGCCTTGTTAGGGCCGTCTTCAGCAAAAATAAGAAATATCTTCAGGAAAATGATCTTCTGTAGATTACTTGATACTATTTGGATTTATAAAGCCAAATATTTATATGCAATTAAAATTATCATTGTAGAGAATATTTTAGATTATTTAGTCCTATATAACCAACGGCGTGCGCCTTTTTTGTAAACGGAGTAATTGCAGGCAAGTGTCTGCCATCGACATGGTTAATTATGACTTTTCGTACTCTTTCCGGCTCAGGATTGTCCCCAACTTTCACACAATACATCATCAACTTTATTCATTACTTGTCTGCAGACATGTGTTTGCCATTATACGAGTACTACTCGGGCTTTCTTTCTTAGGAAAAAATTCAACTTGTGTAAATTATCCTCCCTTGAGCTTGCAGTGCTACTACATCACTAACTGGTTACATTTATTTGTTAAGTGACTTAAAAACTTCGTAAAGTAAAGTAAAGGTACTAATAAAAACAAACCCAACTCAATAACTCACACCATGGATATTATCTATAATAAAAAATACTTTTCAGACTTGTCTTAACCTAATATACTTGTTGAAACGAAGACATATAGTGTCCAGCAGACACCATGGATATTATCTATAATAAAAAATACTTTTCAGACTTGTCTTAACCTAATATACTTGTTGAAACGAAGACATATAGTGTCCAGCAGACAAGACCGTTTAAAAAGTTTGACTTTTTCGTCAACATTTTAGGTGTGAAAGGAGTTGAAAGTCATTAAGATTACTTTGATTAACACAAAAATCAGAAACTTAACATATTTATTGTTAATTGAAATAAATTATTCAATAATAATGGCAATAGCTTCATTAAACTAACAAATATAAAGTCATAGCAGACAATGGCTGATATATATTTAATAAAAAATGGTTGTTTTTAAATAAGCGTGTGTTAATTTTTAGTCAGTCCTTTTGGCTTGATGATAATGTTATATTTTTAGAAGTTTGAATGCACGATAATTATGTTTTGTTACTTTATTTATACATTTTTAATAGTTTGTAAGAGCTTACATGTAAGTCCTATTTCCTAAGAGTCTTGAGTTAAAAGTTTCTGAGTAAACATTTACCTAATCGCGAAGTTCCCAACTAAACTTCTGAGAAAAAACTTGGACGTTAAAGCTGACCGCATTCAGGAACTCAATTTCCAGTTGTGTATTGCATTCATTAATTAAGTTGATGTAGTACATCAACTAACACATAACTCACATTATTTATATACGTATACACATGCAAACTTTCCATTTGCTTCTTGGTTATTGTTTACTTCATTTTCTACATATTAATCTTAAGGTATTTTTATTTGATTTTCGTGGTGAAAAAATGTCATTTACATTTTCATGACCTTAATTAAAGTTTTCGAATTGATTTACGCTGGAGGATAAGGCTGGAGACAAATTGCAGTAAGGACGTCAACACACATTTTTATAGTTAAATTTACAACTAATACTTTTCAGCTATAGTTTTGATAGTATACCTAAAATTTTATCATTGAATTGAATTATTTAAAATGTGCTGTTTTGAATGAAATACATTATTGTTCATAAATAATCCATGTTTTGGGAAAATTTCGTTAAAAATAACAATTAATGGGTCAAAACAACTACTAAAACAAAACAATGAATGACTCTCATATTGATTTTCAACTTTACTACACCTACAGACCAAGCAAAGTAAATTATTTTAAGACTCGTTTCCCTAGCACATATATTATGAAAAATTATTCTGTGCCCAGTACTCGCCTAAACTTCAATCATTTCAAGTTCAAGATTTACATTATACTATTTAAAGTTACTAGACACACTCTGCAGAAACAATGAAAGGTTAGGTAAAAATTAATTGCTCATATTCACAGAGAATTTAATTTATCACTTGGTAACACTCATATATTCTGTGTATTCGTTTCGTAAACTCATTTCAAAAAAGTTTGTGTAGTGGCTGTTATTTGTTTATATGTAGAATAAGTCTTGATTATTAATTAGTCCTGACGTTGAGTCTTTCCAGATGGGTAAGAAACAACAGCAAATTTCCCATTACCGACATTTTTGCAAACAATATTAATTAGTTTGGACATTTTGTACTTTTTTATTCAGGCCATAATTAATTTTGTAGAAATTCAAAAGAATGTTCTCTTTACTTTTTAAGTGTGTAGTGGAATTTGTTTCAATTTAATCGTATTCAACTTTGTTTATAAAACCTCCAGCCAGCGGTTTTTAGTTTCTGGACTGGAAAACTTATTTTGCTTATAGCATTACATTAATTTTTGTGTAGCTTGAAACTACAATGTCTATTCCAATTTATGTTTATACAATCAAAATATAATTTGTTTTATTTACAAAATTTGTTTTTAATTTTTAACACACTAATTAAGGGCATATGGGGAATCCTATACTATAATACGAGCAATGTCTGAAGGGATGTGTGTTCCACGATCTCGAAATCTAGCGGTTAGATTTTGCTTAAACTTTGCATTTAAGAGTGTTTTCGCCCAAAAATAAGTTTAGAAACAGTCTCAATCACAGGAAAAATCGAATTTGGTCTAAATTTTAGTTTGAAAATAGTAATTTTTAACATTGGTCTTATGGGTTGCTATTTTGGTAACGAAATAACAACGAAAGGTATTTAAAAGTAACAGTAAATGTTAGGCAGACCTTTTGAAACAGCTGTTAACTGATAAGAGGTATAGTTAGGTGTCAGTGGAAATTTATAAGCTTTATATTACAATGAAACTAAATCAAAACTGAATTAAAACCAACGAGCAAGGCTCGGTTAACCTGGCACTTATATTAAAAAGAAAACAATATCCTAGTCTAACTCCGACTGTCTCTAAGGGTGGTAATGATGGTTGTAGGTATGAGTTAGGGTGGTAAGTAAATAAATAGAAAAAAAGCAGCAGGAGGCACGCGAGCCCAATAAGGTTGGGAAACACTGATTTAAACTATTTACCCAAATTAGGGACGAATAACGGAACATTTTGTGATCAATGCCTCTAAAAAATTGGTTTTATATCTAAAAAACAATTTTATCTGACAAGTTACAAACAGAGAATCAAAGGTGAGCTGCTGAAGGTAAGTCAACTAATTAAAAGTGCGTCGCCTAGATAGATTTCCTTGATTAACTCCCTGAAAATAAATTCAGACCCACATGTGTGGCGTTGTCTCTCCCCAACGCAAAAAGTTCAGCCTGCTGTCCAAAAGAGATATATTACTTGATGTTCTTCTCCATGAATGAATTCACGAAAATTAAAATATAAATCCCATACTTGACAGGATTTGCAATTAATTCGATATCAATTTTATCAATTTGTTATCAATTTTTTTATATCAATTTTGTAATACAATGTGCATTTAGTTATAATTTGCAGACTTATTATAATAAAATAAATTTAAACACATTATTTGTTACATGTAAAATTTTTCGACATTAAATAAATCTTTATTTTCATAACAGTTAAAAATAATACATATGTACAATACCAAAGTTATTCTATTTGACAACAAAATCAGACTGACCTCCCGAACAAAACATAAATACTTCGGTCCATGAAAACATAGGGCACCTAAGAATCAATGTACGGTACAAATAGGTTTACTTAAAAAAATCATGCTTTTTAGAGTTTAGGAGTTGCAAAATAACCTATTTGAATTCTGTAATTAATTTAAAGTTTCATTTAATGTGACCTTCACATTGATGGAACAATGCTGCAAACTAGGCCTCAAATGTAACTGTAAATATAAACTAGGCAACATCATTACATAATTTTAGATTCATTTCAAAATACATTAAATAACATATTAAAATTTTAAGGCATGCTTTCAGCAATTCTTACTAAGAATACATTTATGGTGTATAGCATAGTGTAGTCTTTTATTTGCTAATTATAATTCCATAGTAAATTTTAGGTCTTTTTCAAGCGGAATGGCTTAAAATAAAAACCATTCATTTTTCTTCCGTCTAATACTTTTTTACATTCAACACTTACTAATGTGTTTAAAATTTAAAATGCTCTAGGTTGTTAAATCTTATTCGTCTAGTTATATCTATGAATAAGTCCGTCCTGGTTACACCAGTAGCTCTGAAGCTTTGTTTTGTGACACAATGCAAGGTATAATCAGAAGCGAGATGCAGCAAAGGACGATACTTACTCTGCTTTGTTGACGCCTGCCTGTTGATGTAACAAATATCTTGTTTTATGGAATTATCTTACCACATACAATTTGTAATTTTTTCTCCAATGCAACTATAATTTGAAATAAGAAATGATAGTAAAGATGATACGGTAAGAACATTGTAAAATAGAAAAGTGGACTGTATAGCGGTTTCAGAATAAAGAGTTTTAATTTACAATAGAAAACATGACAAAGATATTAAAAAAAAAACTAGTTAACAACAACAAAACAAACAAAAAAATGTGGCAATATTAAATATAAAATAATCAGCTGAAATAAAATATACAGTTAATTCGAAAATCCTGAACATACCGGCCCCCTTGAAGCGACCCAGCTTCAACATATTTTTCAAGGGGTTTAGGAATTTCATCTTTTCCTTTGAAATGCAAGAGGGAATGATGATGCTTGCTGCAAGTCCGACAGGTAGACTTTGAGTCGCATTGTTGTAGTTTATGTGTTCCTAAACATGATACACAAAGTTTGTAGGATTTCACAAGTTGATAGCGCTCGAAAGGGGATTTCTGTTTAAATACAGGACACATGTAAACCTTATGAAAATTCTGGTTGCATATAAAGCATGATTTGGGCAAATTGAAGGATTGAGCGTGTGAGTAAGTTTTATTAGACGAAAACCTCTTGTTATTGGTAGACATCTTATTAAGAGATGATGTGGAAATGATCTGACAGGACAAAGATGGAGCGTGCATTGTGGCATCTTCTGTGCAGTTACATTCAGTAGTCAAAAATTCAATTATTTCCCTGACCTCAGGTATTGAGCGTTCAACAGAATGTGATGCTGAGCGGTAGGTTTCAAGACGTTTGCAAAGCTTAACGTCCATCTTCCTTAGCAAAATATTAGCTAAAACTGGATTGGACTCTAAAACATTGCATTTAAGAGCAGTAAGAGCTTGGGAATTCTCGGTGAAAGCATTGACAAAGTGACGAATGGATTGGGTGTTCGATGCTTCAATTTCAGGCAAGTCGATGAGTTTATTTAGATGTAAAGTTTGAAGTCTTCTGATATTGTGATACCGGTCGTGAAGAAGGTCATATGCGATCTTGTAGTTTTCAGTCGTTAAACTGAGACTTTTAATTAGATTGAAAGGCTCATCACATAGTACGCTTAGAAGGTATTGGAATTTCATCACGGCGGGAATGCTGTCATTGTTATGAATAGTGGTATCAAATAGGTTTATAAATGAAGTCCATGATGAAAGATCGCCACGAAAAGTAGGAAGGTTAAGTTTAGGAAGACGTAACTGAGAAGCGGTAGACGAAGTCAATGTATCATGACTGTTTGAAGCGACAGAAACAGTAGGCTCTGTTGGGCTTAAAAGCAAGTCAATCTGACCTATGATCTCTAAGCACATTTCGCAAACTTCATCCAGGCCTTTGTCAATGGTGTCAGAAAAATCGTCATCACTATCAAGCATACTTGCTTGTTGTGACAAGGACTCAAACTCGGTTTTCCTAGCTTCCGTTTCAATTCGATACCCCGCGAGTTTTTTAAGTTGTAGACCGGTCAATGGGTCAGTTTGAGAGAACACAGTACCGACCGCGGTTTGAATGGTATTTAGGCGGCTCTTTATTCTCTTGACTCCACGACTGTATGAGTTAGCTTTAAATTCTGTGCGAGGTGGTACCATATTTCACAGATATGTGATTGATATTATTTAAAATTCTCAAAACAAAAAATAATCAAAATAAATAAAAGTTGATTAGTAAATCTTAGACAGTCATTTCTTCAATACTATAACTATACGACTTACACAAAGTCCAATTCTTGAAGTGACACTAGTAGTCCATGATCAGCAGTATAGTGGAAGAAAATAAATTGGTGTTATAGGATAAAATTACAAACAATAGCGGGTTTTCCAAAATGTCCATAGAAATATCAGGTTATCTGGTTTCATACGGCTCGTTAGGACCAAAATGTAAAATAGAAAAGTGGACTGTATAGCGGTTTCAGAATAAAGAGTTTTAATTTACAATAGAAAACATGACAAAGATATTAAAAAAAAACTAGTTAACAACAACAAAACAAACAAAAAAATGTGGCAATATTAAATATAAAATAATCAGCTGAAATAAAATATACAGTTAATTCGAAAATCCTGAACAAACATCCTTTTAGTAATGTTTTCTCTATATCAAAACTTTACAGAAGTCTGTTTAATTTAAGTCTGTTTAAGTTTGGAATTATAAGGCAAGATATATTTTTATGTGGCATCATACGAGGTTTTAGAAAAAGTTCTTCAACGTAAACACAGCAAAATATTAAATTTAAAATATTTTAAACTTTTAACCCATCAAAGAATGTTTTATTATTATTTAATGCTTATGCGTAACAAATAACATTATATACAGATTTAATGGAAAACCTCTGATTTTAATTTACGTGAACGTTATCAGTAATGAATCTTAAAAGCTTCAATATTCATTAAAGCTTTTATAATATCTGTTCAAACAGCTATTGAAAAATGTGATGGAAAACTTAATGCCAACTGTAAATAAACAAAGATAAGATTGAAAATAACGTTACAGGGTATACTAAGAGTTTTCATATGACCAACTTATATTTCAATATGTCAATAATTATTACTCCTCTATTCCTATTTGTCTCTATATTCAAAGTTATTTTTAATAACTTCATCCTAATAAAAAAGATTGACCGCAATAAATCTGACATATTCTTCACATTACACGTGTTGGCGCATATGCATAGAGTACAAAAGGCAAATTGCCAAAGCATATAAAAAAAAAATGGGTTTTGCCATCAGCTGCGGCCGCCTGTGGCGATGACATTTCCGTCTGTTTGAGGAGACAAATTACGCTTTGTCCATCTGGCAGCAACGCTGTAATATTTCATTAGCTCTTAGGTGTTGTTGTTGTTCTTTCTTATTCGTTTTTTTTTTCAATTATGTTTTTTTTTATTTTGAATAAAACTTTACAACACTTTCTTAGTAGGAATTTTTTGGGATATGCTATCTCTGTTTGCATCTGCTTATTATATTGAAACTTTTGGTATCATTTGCTTCTAAATTAACTCTGATTTCAAATAACTAAAACTGAAATTAATTATAATTGCTAGTGTTAACTGACATAGTTGTTGGATAAGATTGATGCTGAATCAGCAATATGTTCAGCAAACGTTTTCTCAGAAGCTTCAAACAAACAAATCGGCCAATGAACCTCATGTTTTGAACTGTAGTTCTAACTAAACAATTTGAGGTTAAAAATCTTTAAGCTACTTAAAATAAGTTTTAAAAGTTATAGACCTTTTCCAAATTTTGTTTTAGGTGAAAATTTCACCGTGACATATTAAAAGAACATACACAAGATAACAAACAGATAAGCAAATTCAAACTCGTTATTATATATATATATATATATATATATATATATATATATATATATAATATATATTATATATATAATATATATATAATATATATATTTTATTTATATATATATATATATCATAATACATATTAATTTTCTAATTCATGACCTTTCACTATCTCTTACAAGTTTTTAAACACTGTTAAACATTGATGATGTTAACAGAGATGTTGCTAAAATGATCTCTGTAGCAACCCAGCATAAAGGACTGAACATTTCTTTAGGTCTTTGTTGTTCAAAGAAGCTTTCAAATAATTAAGCCCCTCTTGCCTTATTATTTCTTCCAAAGTTTGTCAGTTATAAAATAAATAATGGGCTACCCACAAAACTGCTTATTTGACAGCCAACCCTTTGTAAAACTTCAAATTTATTCTTTTACTTTGATTAAATTTGTTTAACCTTTCATTTGTAGAATTTTATTCGACTTTCTCCGTTAAATATATAATTTATTTAACATAGAGTGGCAATGTAATTTTGTGTTCGAACTAAAGGTTTTATGAATGTTGTATTCGAACACTAATTCTAAAATAACTATTGTTACTTGAGGGTACTATAAACATAAATTGTGGTTACTTTTATGCATTTTGATTTTAACGCACAAAATGAAGTATGAAATTAACTTTATGTGGCATTATTTAAAAGTGTGTCCTATATGAAAACGAGTTTAATGCCTTAAAAGTTGAGTTGAGAAAGGGTGGAATTTCTTGCAAATAATAATAATAAATTAAGCTAGATAGAGTTTGTTTGTTTGTTTATTTATAGTCATACGTTGCCAAGTTGAGTTGATTTTTAGAAAAAAAATTTAATATTTTAATCATTCTATTTTAGAAGAGTAAAACTATTTAAGGCTGAGCCAAGTAGCTATGAAAACAATATTAATACTCTTGTTAGTAAACTTAATATATTTTTGGGGTTTGATTTCGGGTTTAACAGTAGCACGAAGCATTCCTTTTCGCTAACCAATATGAATATGTATTTATATAAACTATGATTCACTACACCATTCTTCATCAATAATAGTGTTTTAAATAAAATGATAGAGTTATAGTGTTCGCATTTGAATCCAAAGGTTGCCGGTTTGATCCTGAGAAAAGTCAGTATCTCTTTTAAGGTTCGATTCCAGACCAAGTTGCCATTTGTCATTGCAGGGGCTATTAATTAATGATGCTTTGTAACAACTGATCGATGTTAGATAGTAACAAGACTGGGGTTCCTACCGTTCCCCGACAAAACGTAAAAACATGCCCCTGGCGTAAATACATTTAAAAAATCAAGCTTCATAGAGTACAAGTTAAATTACGTTAATCAGCCAAGACGTATATTAAAACCTGATTGCTATAAAGTTTTCAGAAAAGGTGGGAGATTACCTACAATGAACAAAATGTTTAATGTAGGCTACATAAAGAGTAGTAGTGTAAGTTTAATATTATTCAGTATTCGATCAATTAGATCAAACCAGTGCACGTGTTGCTCGACATCGAGCAATTTATTTTGATATAATACATAGTTAAATTTAGTTCTAAATCAATGACATGCGACCAATCCAATAATGTGAATATTAGTGATCACCAAAAACTACAGATGTACGTTAACGTTTAAAATGCTCAAACCAATCTCAATGTTATTCTAATGGGAGAATTTCAATTTTAATTTGTGTATAGTGCCTTATTTTAAGTCCGATTCTCATTAGTTTTTGGCGAAAACAACTACAGACCAAGTCCTATCCAACAACACAAGAAACTTAAAAATCGGTTGAGAATTTTATAAGGAGTTCTCTGCACAAAAAACCTCTTAGCGTATTAAATAAGTATAGATGAGTATGTGTAGTACATTCTATTGGCCTTATAGATTTTTCTTTCTTGCTTCACTACCAGGTTTTGTAAAGTGGTTTTAAGAAGGCAAATAGAATATTAAAAATAAAAATTTAATTAAACTTTTGTAATATAGGCCTAATCTTTTTTATAACACCTATATGAACCGTAACACTGTTGAAAGTTAGATTGATTGGCTAACACCAAAACAATGAATAGTGCATTTTCAATAATGCATGTTCTTTCGACCTCTATGTTGGTTAGAGAAACATAATTTAAAAATGTAATTATTGATTTAATATTGCATGCAAAACCAATCAAATTATTAGGGTAAATGATTGTAGTAACCCTTTCCACGTGTAACCATGATAAGATTGAAGGTGTGTTGTCTGCCAGGCTGCAATTTTGTGTTTTTGAGATGCCTTTCGGCGTTTCGGCAGTTGCAGCAGACAAGCAAAACGCCGAAAGATCTCCCACCGCTTGAAAACTCCAAAATGCAGCCTGTCGGACAGCACACCTTCAATGTTGCTTATTGACTCAAGGACCTCATCAACATCTTCATTGGGAATACTCAAATTGTTTCCATTTAATCGTTTATCATTAGCTTTGTGTTATTTCAAATATTACCTACTAGATATATTTACTTATTAAATATATGTGTTATTTTAAATATTATTGTCTTTTTTTATTTTAATTCATTTTGGGTTTCATTGATTAATCACTCCACTACCCTGGAAGTTTAATATATAGATTTTATGTATGAAGTGAGAACTCACCCAGCTCTGGATGTGAGTATAATCGCCTAATGATTTGAAGCCATACGGGAGTATGTGTATGTCTAGATGCCATGTATCCTGTGAGTTTAGGACAACGACAACAACAGACACAAAAATAAAAACAATAATAACCAACCACTGTGACAGTCCAGCCTGAGGCTCTTCCTCCACGGCTAGGAACCATCTAGGTGGTCCACCCATCTTTAGACTATCTCAAGTAGCAATGATGTAAGCTTAGTTTCAAGAAATACTGAACTCTGTAGTCAATTCCCTATACAAGCATCATCCTGGGCATTTACCTTCAGTTATTATGGTGTCTCATTGCGATCGGACTGTTAAAATCATCTTTTTTAGATGTGAAGTTATTTTGAATCTTTCAAACTATTTCTTAGCAACAGATATTTAAAATAAACAAAACTTGTTTAGGATTATTTTTAATAACGGGTATAATAGTTTATAGCAGGCTAAACCAACCTTATTTTTTATGAAATAATCGCCAACAATATGGGTTTTCCTAAAAAATGCCTAGGAAAGTTTTTTGAAAATGACTTTTTAATTATAGTGTAATGAAAAGAATTTAAGAAGGGGGTTTTTATACCTACTTAGGCTACAATTTAAAGTAATTTGATGAAACTGAACCTTCATCAATATTATTTCGTGAATAAAATATTTTAATATTTTAAAGGCAATTTATAAGACGGCATATTGTCAGGCGACATTTAATTCGTAAAGATTTCAATGTCGTTCAGTATTTGTAAACATTAGTATAGTCTTTAAAGCCCAACTAACAATAGGTTTGTACAACGAGTGGGTTTACAAAGCTAGAGTATACGTTATTTGATCAAAAACTTTTTAAAAGAAGAACACATAGTATTAAAAAATTTTCATTATATTTATATCAATCATCTTCTTATGTAAAGTGTAAAGCAATATGTAAAGTGTATGGTACGCAAAGTAATATTGGCCCACAAACTCGGATACACAATCCATCCACGTTCCAGTAGTAAACTAAAAGCTAGGGTCGGGTCACTTATCACATTTACCTCCCTCGGTGTTTACTGTGCTGTGTTATCAATTGTATATCCTGTATTGCAATCAGTGTGTGAATTGTGCCCAAAGTTATATTGTCGCACAAACTCGGATACACAACCAATCCACGTGCCAGTAGTAAACTAAAAGCTAGGGTCGGGTCACTTATGACATTTACCTCCCTCAGTGTTTACTGTGCTCTGATATCAACTGTATATCCTGTATTGCAATCAGTGTGTGAATTGTGCCCAAAGTTATATTGTCGCACAAACTCGGATACACAACCAATCCACGAGCCAGTAGTAAACTAAAAGCTAGGGTTGGGTCACTTATGACATTTACCTCCCTTGGTGTTTACTTTGCTCTGATATCAACTGTATATCCTGTATTGCAATCCGTGTGTGAATTGTGCCCAAAGTTATATTGTCGCACAAACTCGGATACACAACCAATCCACGAGCCAGTAGTAAACTAAAAGCTAGGGTCGGGTCACTTATCACATTTAGACCCTTCGGTGTTTACTGTGCTCTTATATCAACTGTATATCCTGTATTGCAATCAGTGTGTGAATTGTGCCCAAAGTTATATTGTCGCACAAACTCGGATACACAACCAATCCACGTGCCAGTAGTAAACTAAAAGCTAGGGTCGGGTCACTTATCACATTTAGCCCCTTCGGTGTTTACTGTGCTCTGATATCAACTGTATATCCTGTATTGCAATCAGCGTGTGAATTGTGCCCAAAGTTATACTGTCGCACAAACTCGGATACACAACCAATCCACGTGCCAGTAGTAAACTAAAAGCTAGGGTCGGGTCACTTATCTAGTGTAGTAAAATTAAGCCAAAATATGGCTGGAAAATGAAAAAATTTTTGGACAGCCAATTTTTGCTGAAATGTGTTCTATGTCATCCCCCGACCTCCCTCAGAAAAGTCCCCTGAAATCCCCAGTGGGCAACATGCCTAAAAATGATGGGATGGCCCTCGTGGAGTCAGAAATAAGTCTTTCGTCGACCAATAGGTTTATGTATATCAAATTAAAGTGCTTAAGTAGTAGAATTTAATGCCGCAAACCCCACCTTAAAAGGTTGCTTGAGTCGAAAATGGCAGCCTGTCAAACTTTGAATAAAAACCAAATTTTAATCTACACGCTAAAAAGTGTAATAATATTCGAAATACTTGACCTTTTGAGGTCCGGTTTGCGGCAAACGTTTGCTTGTACAATTACCTTAGCAAATAGGGATAGTTTGACATATGCCCATCATATTACCCTTGAACCACCCTCTACATGGACGTCCCAAAGAGGGAGTTTTGAAAATTTTTTCTTAGTCCATTGCCATGCTATACATCATTATAAAGGTCTTAATAAGGAGAGTACATAGCCGAAAACCACACCTCAAAAGGTCAAATATGTCGGAAGTTATTGCATTTCAAAGTTTTGATAATATTATTTTATTCTAAATTTCGAACGTCTGCCATTTTTCTCCCGACCGTTATATTTAGGTCGGGTTTACGGCATTGTACTCTACATTTTAAGACCTTTAATTTGATATATATCAACCTTCTGGAATGTAATCAAATTTAGTATGCTTAATATCAAAATTTATTTTAACTCCTTATAGGCCAACCCCTCATTTTTGGGCATGATCCCCACATGGGATTTCAGGGGACTTTTCGGAGGAAGGTCAGGGGATGCCATAGAACACATTTAAAAAGAAATTAGCTCTCCAAAAATTATTTCATTTTTCCCGACTAATTTTACTACACTAATCACATTTAGCCCCTTCGGTGTTTACTGTGCTCTGACATCAACTGTATATCCTGTATTGCAATCAGCGTGTGAATTGTGCCCAAAGTTATATTGTCGCACAAACTCGGATACACAACCAATCCACGTGCCAGTAGTAAACTAAAAGCTAGGGTCGGGTCACTTATCACATTTAGCCCCTCCGGTGTTTACTGTTCTTTGATATAAACTGGATATCCTGCATTGCAATCAGTGTGTGTGTAATTTTCATAACAAAACTGCCCTGGTTGACGTAGTTAAGAAACATTCGGGCAACAAACTTTGTATAATCTTTTAAAACCACGAAAATTATACTTTTATTTAAATGTATTTAACGATTGATTTAATCCAACACGAGTACTCGCCCATGCAATTAAAAAGAGGTATGTCATTGGAAGAACCAAATAATTGAATATTGCTCTATAAATGATTAATTATTTTAAAATATTATTTCTTTCAACTAACATTTAAGTACTATCAAAAGTTACTAATGATATAACCCTATAATACTATACCAAAAGGTTTAAATGTAGACATTTTTCAGTTTATGATCTGCAAAAAATCATGTTAATTTAAATAGTTAGTACATCGTTGGAGTAAAGTTTAATTGTAAGGTCCACTAACCTTAGAAAAGCTATTTAGAAACTTCTAAGCGTCTTAAGTTGGAAGTTCGAAAGTAAACATTTATCTGGACGAACAGCTCGCAGCCAAACTGTCTTGGAAATTATGAGAGTTTTGCCCACACACGAGAAGGAAAACTCTACTTACACATAAACTTTGCTGATCATAGATTTTAAGATTGCATATTCTGATAACTTTGAAATCTATTATTTAAATTTCTATTTAGTTTATTTTAGTTTATAAATATGCATAAACTATGTGATATACAGTGTTGACTATACATCAGTTAATTTCAGTGTAAATCAGTACAGTTAGGAGAATAGAATGTTTTTCAAACATAACATGGATAAGTACGTTTCTTTCTCGATGTCCAATACAAAACTGTTATCCAATCCCAGATTGTTTTGAATGATGTGCATAGTTACCTAAGTTATGCAAAAAATGCTTGTAACTCGCTCACATGGTGGTGACACCGACATACATCACGTATAACTACCGCAGCTGTTTTGTTACACTGCGAACTACGGAGTGAACCGTCACCCACCGCATTGCAGATGTTTTATGGCGAGTTTTAGTGGCCATATCACCACAGAATCAGGATCTGAATCGTCATTTATTATCATTGACATTATTTAATGTATTTGATAGATTCAGGCAAATATGGGCACACTAAGCAATCGTCATAGTTTTTAAGACAATAAAGTTGGATTCTCTGCGTTCACAGAACCCATAATCACTTGCTTATTTACTACAACAAATGTCTTAATTTGAGTTATAATACGAGTAAGTTCCACTTAACTTACTAAATATTGATCGACTTTATTTAATGTATGTAATAAAGTCAGGCAAATATGGGCATTTCAAGCAATTGTCAAAATTGTTAAGACCATAAAGTTAGATTTCCTTCATTCACAGAACCTAAAATGATCACTTGCTGATTTACTAAAACAAAAGTCTAAATTTGAGTTATAATACGATTAAGTTCCGTTTAGTTCCGTTTACCTTGACGAGAAGTAAAAATTATGGTCTTAAGAATACTAGATAGGATTAGGAGATGGTAGTTTAATTTTGTTTATGCTTTATTAATAGAGCTTTTGTAATAATTCACTTTATTAATGGAATCTCATAGCCTATAATCAAAATGAATAAAATACAATCAATAAAGATACACTAAAAAGTATTAACAAACATTTAAAACTCTTTGGCATTCATAGTTATACCAAATTTTCTTTTACACGAAATATTTCCAAGGTTGGGGAATGATCGACGAGACACAGAGCTCATAGTACAAGAGCAGTGTCGGGGACAAGTTAGTGGTGAGCGTTGCCTGCATTGTTGGGGTTTCCATTTTATACGTTATATGTATAATATTGTAAGTATATCCATGTTATATTGTAAGTCAGGGAATGTCGAGTATTTGAAATATATTTGCTTTCTTTTTTATTATTATTTATATAAGTAAACTTTGTTCGTATGTATGTCTATATATTGATCAAAGTGCTCTAATTGCTTCTATAAACTTTGATAATCATAATAATGACTGCTTAACGGTTTATGTATAATTTATAATTGCAATTTCCTTTATGGTAGGGATAAAACTTATTCAGTTACAATTATTATGTTTTTATATGGGTCTTATGTACTGAAAAATTTAAGTTTCTACCCTTTTTTAACAATTGTACGCTGAAGTTCTGGCACTACTGTCTAAACATTGTGAGAGGCAAGTGAGCGGATCAAATAAAACTTTTAGGAAAAACAGTTTGCTGTCGGCATTCCAGTTATGCCTATGTTACTATTTTTATTGAAAGAAAATAATTGTTTAAGCATGAACTCCTTTTATGACCCCAAGGTACTGTAATAAAATGTCATAATTTTTTTAAGAATATTGAAAACACTACTTAGTCAACTAATTATGGAAATTGAGAAAGCTTACAATATGAATTTAATTATAAAAACTATAAGGACATTCCGATTAAAAACTCCATAATAAAACAAGAAAACCTTTTGAGGTGAGTCCATGTTTTTAATCTTTTTTACATTTTACGAAATGAGAATTTTGAAGTAAGGAAGTAGCGTGGCAATAAAATAATTAATTTTAATCGTTATAAAATAATTAAGTAACATACTTGATCTCCATTGTTTTATTGAAATCAAAAAAAATTTTACTTAAAATGAATCGAATGGCATTTTTAATAATCTTTATGTAGTCTATATTAATTTAAATTGGAGTATTTAAAACGTATTAAAACTTAATTTGTAATTTTTGCATTAATCTGATAAAACATTAAAAAAATTGTTTAACGGTAAAATGTATAAAACATCTCACACAAATGTAATCCGAGCATGATGTGAAGAACGAGACAGAGAACATCTTGTAGAGATGGAAGAGGAGACGACACTTACATTCTATTTCTTTGCTGCAATTGACGTAGTCACTTTACCTGGCCAGTAATTTACTTTTCTCAATTACTATTTCCGTTTGACGGAAAATTTTTGATTTATTATGTTAACTCAGTAGTAAAAAATAACTTCTTGAAGTTATTTAACAAGTTATTTCCAGTTAAATAACTTGTAAAAGTAACTTTCCCATGGAACTGCATAATGCATAATATTTTCTTGGTAATACAACATACAATAAAAAATTAATTATATATATATTCAAATTACAGTAAATTGTAAAACTGTCTGTCATCTTAAACCACCGAGGCACCTGTTGATCGCCTGGCGGAGAGATTTTCTCGCAGCTTTATAAGCCTCCGACTTACGAACTCTGTCTGCGGGAATTCTCGCTCTAGTGGCGGCTCGTCTAGTTCTTAAACATGTTCTTCTGAGTTCCGCAATCTCTTCAGTCCACCAGTAAACGGGTTGTTTGTCGCGTCGGGGTTTCCTTCGCGACATAGACTGGTCGCAGGCCGAGACGATAAGTTCCATCGTGGATGTTACTAGTGCCTCGGCTCCAGCCTCACCAGGATTCCCCTGCGCTCCCAGAGAGATGACTTCGGTGAACTTGACCACGTCCAGTTTGTTGGTGTTCCACCGGCGTGGCCCTTCCCGAGATGCGGAAACTCGACGATTTGCCTGATCATGCAGGTCAAACACGATGTATTGGTGGTCGCTACCCGTGTAGTCCTCCACAACCCTCCAGCCAGAGATCCTCGGAAGGAGCGACTCAGACGCAAAGGTGACGTCAGGGATCGTGCCTCTCTGCCCGGGGCGCCGAAAAGTAGGAGTAAAGTAGCTGGAGGAGACTTCGTGACGACGTTGATTCCGACCCGTGGGGCCTGGGTTACAAACTTGTAACACAGAAACTCGGCGCCCGCTCTCCACCTTCCATCATGGAGGGCGCCACCATGGGGAGGATCGTCGCTGCGTTGTTTCCTGAACATCCACAGCGACCGCCGGTTGACTTCGGACGGGTAGAGGACGTTCAACTTTTCACTTTCGAGGAGCTGGAAACCTCCGTTCTCTCCCTGAAGAGCAACAAGGCTCCTGGCCCGGATGGGATTCCCAGTGAGGCTTTAAAGAAAGTATTTTCAATCAACGCTGACTTGTTGTTGAGAATGTACAATGCCTGTTTGGTAGAAGGGGTGTTTCCGGCTCCCTGGAAAACAGCCAGGCTTGTACTGATCAGCAAGGGCAAAGGTGATCCCGAGCTGCCGTCGTCCCACAGGCCTCTCTGCATGTTGGACACGGCTGGGAAGCTGTTCGAGAAGCTGATCCGTTCCCGCCTGACTTCTGCCGTGGAAGCTGCCGGGGACTTATGCCCCCGTCAGTACGGCTTCAGAAAGGGAAGGTCAACGATCGACGCTGTCACCGAAGTTCAGAGAGCTGTGGAGAGAGCCGAGAGCCACAACCATTTCTCCCGCCGAGTAGTGCTTCTTGTTACGCTTGATGTCAAGAATGCCTTCAACTCGGCGAGGTGGGTCGATATGTTGGATGCGCTTCGCAACACCTTTCGTATTCCTGCATATCTGTTGCGGCTCATCGAGGATTATCTACGCTCTCGAAGCCTGATTTATGACACGAGGGACGGAACGCGGACGATGGAAGTCACTTCTGGTGCCGCACAAGGTTCAATACTCGGCCCGGATCTCTGGAACGTTGCCTATGACAGCCTCCTGAGGTCCGAGATGCCTGAGGAAACCACTTTGGTTGGGTACGCCGATGACGTCGCAGCTCTCATTGCTGCACGCAACGTTGAGCTGGCCCAACTGAAGTTAAACCGAGTTATGCGGGTGGTCAACAACTGGATGTCCGATCACGGTCTCTCACTTGCTCTCAGTAAGACGGAGATCGTGATTCTTACGAAGAAGAGGATCGACACCGTTGTCCCGTTTCGAGTGGGAAGGGAGGTGGTCACATCAACTCGTGCCGCCAAATACCTCGGGGTTATGGTGGACACCAAGTTAAGCTGGAGGGATCAGATCTTCCGTACGGCGGACAAGGCCGCTAAGGTAGTGACTTACCTTAGTAGGCTGATGGCCAATGTCGGGGGTCCCCGATCCAGCAGAAGACGTCTGTTGATGTCCGCGGTCCAGTCCGTGCTTCTTTACGGGGCAGAGGTGTGGGCAGGCGCTCTAGATAAGGAGTGCTACAGGTTGCGACTCGCCCGGGTTCAGCGTCAAGCTGCGCTCCGGGTGTGTTCCGCCTACCGGACAGTGTCCGAGCCTGCCGTCCTGGTGGTCGCCGGAGTCATCCCTGTCAAGCTCTTGGCAGGGGAGAGGAAAGCGATTTATCAGAGACAAGGCGAGATCAGCAAGGACACGGCAAGAACAGAAGAGCGCTCCCGAACCTTCCAGCAATGGCAACACAGCTAGGAGCACGACACCCGAGGACGATGGACTGCGCGACTTATCAAGCAGGTCCAACCATGGGTGGAACGGCGGCATGGGGAGGTGGACTACTACCTGACCCAATTTTTGACAGGTCACGGCTATTTTCGGTCGTACCTGAACCGGATGGGAAAGACCGGTTCACCGGACTGCATTTATTGCCCGGGTGTTCCCGACGATGCGGAACACACATTCTTCCGCTGTCCTCGTTGGGAAGGGCCCCGCCTGGAGTTCACACAAATCTTTGGTGCATTTTCGGTGGACTCGGTCTGCCAAAAGATTTTGGAGGATGAGGGCAACTGGGATTGTTTGTCACAGTTCGTCCGGGGCATCCTCCTGGAAAAGAAAACCGATCTGGACCGCGAAGTGGCCCAGATCCCTTGATCGAGCGGCTGGATAAGGAGCGAGCCCCACGGGCGTAAGCCAAATTTAGGCCTAGCCTGACGTAATGTGACAAACAATTCCAGGTTAGATTCCTAAAGAGTAGAGGAGGTTTTTTAGTGGGTAAACCCGTTTTTAGGGGAGCCCCACACTACAGGCTGGCCACCTGTGTGCGTAATGCATTTTTCCGCCTCTCCCTAAAAAAAAAAAAAAAAAAAAAAAAAAAAAAAAAAAAACCACCGAGGCAGCAGCGCTCGACGGCGCGGCCGGGACCAGACCCAGCGCTAGGACAAGCGGTGCAACATCTAACATTATTTATTTTAATTGTTATCGATAGTCTATATAACAATGTAATAAAGTTATTGAAATATTATTTGGAACATATTTAATGCAACAATAAAACAAACAAAGAGTTTTTGTTTTTGTTTTTGTTTTTTTTTAAAGGTTGCTTTGTCGTAAAAATCACTTTACAATTTTTCACTGGTTGTGTTGGTAAATTATTTTTGCATTATAGACCGGGAGTTAACGAAATATTCTTTATAATCGATACGATTAAAATAATTTATATAAAAAATTGCTATTTTTATAAATGTTGAAATTCTTGCTATTTTGCTTCGTTATTTTGTTTTGTTTTGGTTATATATGTTGCCATAATCAACTTTTTTATGAGTTATGGTGTTTAATAGATATATAAAATATATAAAAAATTGAACTTATTCAATTGGATGTAAAAGTAACATTATAATTAAAGAGTTGAATAAATATCAATAACTGTAAACATATATTTAATATTAAAAATATCTTTAAAATATATGAATCATTATTTTGATTAGGGTTATTCCATAAAGACTTTCAAATTTGTAATCATCAAAAGCAAATGTCAGAGTGTACACAAACACCAATGAAAACAGGTTTTTACAATCAGCTGCGGCCGCCAGAGGCGATGGAGTTTTCGCCATTCAAGAGGACAAATTACTCCCTGACCATCTGGCAACACTGTTCAATATTTCATATCTTCAAATCTGTCATTTCATTTCATATGCCTTTCAATTCCAACCTAAATATTAACATTATTTTGGTAGTAAAATAGATTAAGTTAAAAATAATTATAATCATTATATTATTTTTATGTGTTTCACCGCTTCTACAACGTACAAACCTAAGAATATTTTAAATGTAAAAAAAATAAAATGTGTTCTACGTGTAGAAGAGAATGAATGATTATGATGGTAGTTGCAAGTCCTGACATAATTAAATTGACCAATAAACTGCATTAAACAACAAACTTGAACTAGGTTTTGTTTATAGTGCAAGTGTGCTGTGAAGTGATAGTTTCATTCTCTAAGACACCGAATCACTCTGTGGTGCTCAGCTTAAGACGAACATGACAAAAGAATGAATTTGATATAACACCGACAAATACCATCCGATTAATTTTTTAAGGACCATCAATTATTAGAACAACCAACAAAGTCAACGAGCATCAACTCGAATACTCAGTATGCCTACTGCCGAAGGGATCCAAACTTGTCGACATTGACTGCAAGGGCAATTACTGTTCAATGATACTGCATCGAGGTTCAATTGAATAATTTTTATTGCTTTACTTTACTAGTTAAGATATACTGTTATAGTTAAGATATAGTTGTTAAGATATACTGTTCAATATATTTTTTAATATGTTGACTTAAAATTAAAGGTTATAAAAGAAAAAAATGTTTTTGAATCAAACCGACGCGACGCCACTGCAACGATGTGACATTTCCGCCTGTTGGAGGGGCCGCATCACCCCGTCCCCGTCCCTCTGGCTGCACTTATGTCATATTTATTATCTACAAAATGCCATTATTTGTTTCAAAAGCTGTTGTTTTATTTAATACCATTCATAAGAATAATGGTTACTGTATAAGTTATTGAATGTACAATATACAATAATGTTTTTGGAATGAATTGAGTCCATCATTCAAAAAATTCAAGTGGTAACGGGCCGATGCTCAGCGAAACATTTTCTACCATACTTTTAAAAACCACAGTGACCCTGACTGTTAATGCTTAGGTATACGCTACCTACAGGAAACTTTGTATGGTTTAAAATGATGTGGCATTGGATGTTCAAACGACATACATTAATATTATAATGTTCGTCAACTGTTTCGAAGAATTAAATCTATTTTTTCAAACCATGTTGTACGAGTGGACTAAAAACTGGATGTTGCGGATTATTAAGCTTGTAAACGTTTATTGACGGTATTTAATAAATGGGTTGAAATAGTAATCTATTTTCTTAATGCAATAAGGATTTCGTCTGTTACATCCTTTTTTCTCTCGACCTACTTCACATATTTTTAAGATTGATGTCATTTCAAAACTTATGAACTAGCGCGTGTGTGAATGGTAATTAAAAAGTCATTTCATTTAAGCTTCACCCCATAGCCTTTGATTTATTCCTATAGGGAACTAAAGTGCTGACCAACTTTCACTATGATCTTTAAGAATGTCAAATGCAACTTAACAGCTAACCTTTAGACAGATTACCTTTAGGTGAATTTTTAAGTCGGATTGAAAACAAAAATAGATCTGTCACTGCATAATCAACATAAATATTGTTTGCGAAAAGTCATACAATTCCTTCGAATTGTACTGTGAGTTCCTCACAAACACAAAAAAATATTTTATTAAATGCGCCAATGCGCCATATTCAAAAGGGTCCTCTAGTACTAAATAATTTGGTTTTCTTTAGTGAAAACATTTTCTTAATAATAATTCCTTGTAAAGTACTACTACTTATCACATTGCTTAGTTAATACCAAAACCATTACAAGTGTAAAACTGTTAGAAATATTTTTGTGTGATTTCATGATAATAAAATTCGTATTGGAGAATAATTTCGGCCCGGATGAAGCTAAACGTCAGCAGTTAATAACCCTTCGCCAGCATTTTAATGACGGATCTCTCTGTCCGGTAGCGACCGCTGACTGAGCATTTGTGTCGCTTTGGACGTTTTAATCAGCAAGGGATGTTATATTGCTTATTTCAATGAAATCATTTTTGGTTTATAAAAATGGATGTCTTTATTAATCAAGTTACTATTAACTGTTTTATGTTAAATGTTACTTTTTTCAGTTTTGCATAAGAACGCACCCATTGTTATTTGCCGAATAAAAAATTAAGATTAGGCGATTAGGTTATTTTACCCAACTTACACATCCTTATCTGCATTCTATTTATAGTATTAATATGTTATGGTAATACGTAAGTTTTCTTGTATTATTATTCCGACTATCTAATTTGAAACGGTCGTCCATCTAAACGTTAAACTTCCAATTCAGAGTTACAAATGACGGGTGTCCACCAGAAATGTCGGCTACAACGGCTGTGGCGATAGGCACAATTTGTATCCTTTCACATCAACGCGTTGTCCGTTTTACTTTGGACAGTCTGCTGAGATTGTATAACGTGAATTTACTTTTTAAGATTTGTTTGTGAGAAGGTTGTTTGTTTTTAATTACGTGTTTGTTTTTGTTTAATATGTTGTAAAAACGTTTGTTCTAAAGCGTATTTAATTTTTCGTCTTAATTAATTGTAGCACTTTTGTTTGTGAAATGTAAAAGAAATTTTACAAATGAATTGGTTGGTGTTTGAATGTTTCTATATTATCTATTAATGTTAATATAAAATATTTTTCTATAATATTTTGTATAGTATTATTTTTTTACATTTAATTTTGATATAAAGTGTTCATGCAAGTCTTGGCTCTTCAGAGTCTTCAGCAAGAGATCTTGAGTAAACATTTATCTGATCGAAAAGTTTCCAACTAAACTTCTGTGGAAAAGCTTGGAAACCGACCGCATTCGTGGATGTAAGTTTAATTGATGGATTAAAATTTATTCACTTCATGAGCCACAAAGTTAAAAACTTAACTATTGAAAACTAATTATATATTTTAATTTTTCAAATAGTAAGTCATGAACTGTTTCATTTAAATTTTAATGACACTAATATTTAATGCCCTAGTCATGTGTATCCTGTTTTAAGACAGTAAGCATTAGTGATAATAATATATGCATAAATATTTGCTTCTTAAATAAAACTAAAATTTAAGCATTGAAAGGTTTGCAAATCTTTTGAACGTCTAACAACAAATAGCAAAGACAATATGTCTTTAAGACCTCTTTTGTCTTATGATTGTCTATTGTTCACCTTAAACGAAGGAACTGTTGTTATTTCCAGAAGATATTTATGTACAAGAGAGCGTTTAGTCATACTTATTTTTATATCTCTGTTAAGAATAGTTTTATCATTTTATTTTAATATAGTGATTATACGTATTCAAAATTTACAATTTAGTTATTTTTTATATTAGTAATTAGATATAAAGTTTTATATATGTACTGTATATAAATACTTATTCTAATAGATTAAAATAATTTTAAACGCGCAATAGTTCGATTAGGTAGTGTCATTACATTTAAGAGTACTACGAAGACTACTAAAGTTTTTCGTTAACATTAAACTAATAGAGTAACAATAAACTTAATTTAAACTTTTTGGTTAAATTAAACTAAATAGAGAATAGATGTTTCAAAATTCAAAATGATAAAAATAAAAATCTTGCATTGCAGTAAAAAAATTCAGTATTATAGAGAGTCAATTACTATATCATTTTAATTATATTATTTTGTTAAAAAATAAATCATTTACTATTATTATTATTATTATTTTATTATTTTAATAAAAAGAGTGTTTATTATTTTATTGTAAGCATAATAATTTATGATCACCACTATTATTTTGAAATCTTCAGCTTATTTCAGCGCTGTAAGGAAGACGAATGGGGCGTCATGTTAACCTTGTTGTACCGTTAATTTTATCTTTAAGTCCCGTTTTTTAAAATGCAAGTTTTATATCCTGCAGTCTTGTGCAATAACCAACTTATCTATTGAATATCTATTTAAAATGCTAAGTTTTTTTTTACTTTTCGTGTGGAACTCCTACAATTTTACACAGATTTGGAACTTTTTGGTGTCGTTGGGGCCATAAATCAAGTATCATCGTTAACATTAACTAAAACTTAACACAAGCTTGTTATAAAGTATTTTCAAGACTGATCAATTGTTTTCAAAATACGGAATAACATTTTTCACCTGGTAGAAAATATATTCTAAATAAAAAACATATAAGTTTAATATTTTTCCGATTAAAGAAATCACACTGCGTGTAAAAATAAATGCAAAAATATCCAGTAATTACAGTATAATTTACAAGTAAGAAGTACGTCTTAACACTCAAACCCAGTTTTCATCAAGTTCTCCGCACGTAAGACATCGGCTTCGTGAATGCGTCTGCGGTTATCCCTGCTGTACTAATTGCATAATTACTCGTCTGCCTTCTGTCGTATACGATGAGATAGTAACGCTTCAGCAACCACCTGTCGTATACGATGGTATTGTATAACGCTTTGGAAACCACCTGTCGTATATAAACGGTAATGATATTGAGGTTTCTTCTTTCAATTGTTCCTTTTTACTATCCCGATCATGAGTAAGATTATTGTAGTTTCGGCCATTTACAGGTAAATCTTGTTTATAATTTCTTTTATGAAAAAATATATAATTTAATCATTAGCCCTTTACCGGTTTAGAATGAAGAGCTCCACATATATTTCATTAACAGTACCACTCCAGGATCTTTTCATTCTGTATAGTATAACTTTCTCTAAACTATTGTACGATTCCTATTTGCAATTTTCTTACAAGTTAATTGTTCTTCGAGTTTAGAAATTTGCCAAACTCCAGGCAAAATATTACTATCTATTCCATTCTACACCCTACAAAAATTATGTATACCTTAATTAAATTCAATAAGACTCAATAACGCCATAAATGAAGAAATGAAGAAAAAAAATCAACTATATTGATAATATTTAAATTCAAATATAAAATAATTAATTGTGATAAAAGAAAATGTTCCATTTGTCTGGGATGGTATTTAAACTATCTAGTTCTTCAAATACTACAAAAGTATAACTTATTTTTCAGGTAACGTCGACTTAGAAAAGCACTGCTGAACAGTAAGTCAATAATAACCATAATTATCTATATATATAATACGTGATGCCCTTTTTTTGTTAACACTACTCCTCCCTTATTTCTGGACCAATTTTAAAGTTTGAGGTGTCAAAAGAATGGTCTCAGTTCGTAGTTTTGCAATAAGGTTTTAGATTTTTGATATTTTAATTCTGAAGCTCACGGGAAGCCCTCAAAGTTCATTTTTTGTCCATAAGATTAACATGGGGAGCAATTTATATTGAATTGCTAAATAAAACAGCTGTTGATAATAAGACAAACAAACACATGTTAAAAGCTAGCTGAGTAAAAGCAGTTGAACTACTGGTACTGAAATATCAACACAATTACATACTTTAATACAATTAGTGTCTATTGTATGAAAAAATTGTGTGTTTTACCTTTTCCCTTAAAATGTAGCAGGTATATTTTGCTGGAACTTTGTAATTATGTGTATTTGGACACAAATATAAGTTTGTAAACCCCAGAAAAATTCATTTTCCTGTATAAAAACAAGTTTGGAAATTGAATTTTTGACGTGGTTCTTATGGGTTATCAGATTAGTATTAAAACAACAACGAAAGTTAACAAAAATTAAAACGCTAAATCTTTGTATATCGGTTTTCAAAATGCTTTTAACTAGGAAAAAAGATAGTTGGTTGTTGGTCTAAATTTAATAATAACATGTTTACTGTGATACTATTACAAATTTAATGCAGAATGTATGCAGAACATATTAAAACACCTGAGACAACATTTAAAAGTATTTTACTTCCAGAATAGATAACAAGCTTATTGCAAAAACTGTTTGTATAAAGAGACATTTTAACCAAAATATAAATGCCACATCAAACAAAAATGGACCACACCATCAAATATGTAGATTTTCTTAATCTTTGTGATTTCTTAATTTAAATTCTGTAATGCCATGAAAAGTTAAGTTAAAGAGGTTTTAGTTGTTATAAATAGTAATAGTGTGGACTTAATCACTATGTCGACTACTAACTCATACAGTACTAAACTACAAAAACAGTCGCAGTTAGTGCTGCATAGCTCATACAGGACCAGAGAGTTGTAATTAAATATTGATTTTCCTTTTGTTGTAATTTACGTTTTTTTGTGTGATGATCTATCTAGATCCAAATCTGTGAATTTATTTTAAATTTTATAGGAGTTTTAGGCAGAAGTTCTAGGACAAATCGGCATAAGAACCATCACGTAATCCTAGCTAATTTAGACCTAAAATAACAACTACCAAAATCTCAACACTATCACATTGGGAAGTTGGAGAATTAGTGATGAAGATCTATTGATGAAATACCAATATAGTGTAATCTGATTTTCACTCTAATTTAATTTTTATTCAAAGCAACTCAAGGTAAATTACCTTGGAGCAAGGTTAACACAAATCCTCCCTGATTTCTGGACCAAATTTAACGTTTAAGGTGTCAATAAATTTGCCTTAGTTCGTAGTTTTAAAAAAGGTTTAAGATTTTTTATATTTTATTCTGAAGGGTACGGGAAACCCTTTAAGTAGGTTTTTGTCGATAAAATTAATATGATGATAATTTTAATTGAATTTCTACAACACATGTTAAAATACGAATACAAAATATTGTCTAAAATGTCAACAAAATGCCACAATATTATAGGAGTGTCTACTGCGATATTGCATTGTACATGTAGCGGATGGATTTAGCTTGAACTTTGGCTTTATGCATATTTTGACACAAAAATAAATTTAGTAATAGCCTCAACCCCATAAAAAATTCCCCTCTCATGTACAAAAAACCACATTTAAATATTAAAAATAACTCTTATTGGTTGCCATATTGGTATCAAAACAACAACCAAAAGTATAGTCTACAAAAATTAAAGCAAAAGTCTAAATTTGGGCATGAATTATTAAACAGGTCTGAACTAGGAAAAGTGACGGTTGTTGGTGTAAACCAAGCACTCTGAAATATGCAGCGCATTGCGCTGGCACAGGTACCCCTAGTTGTAATTAATAACCGTATGTAAGAATACTTCCCTCACTTAGATCGTTAGTATAATGTTACCATCTACTTATTATGTTTCACGGCTATGGTAAGTGGTTCGTTAATATACTTCTACTTTATTGAAAAAGCTATGTTAATCTCTACTAAACTAATCATATTACATGTTGACTCGTAGTTTACTTGTATGCGGTCCAAGAATGCTTCAGCGTATCAGATGCCTTCCAAGCCATCTTGCGGCAGCGGAATGTTAGTTATTGAAGTAGGCCTACTAGTTTTATTTTAAAGATTATGTTTATTGCTTGAGAATTTGATGTTGATCATCTCCTTTTTTATTAGAACTTTAACTTTATGAGAGTGTTAGAACCATTTTTGTAGCTTACTTGATTTAATTTTTAAATAAAAGTATAAATTAATTGTACAGTATGTAAATAATTTTAACGTGTTAAAAAAGCACGTTAAATATTGGAAAACATTTTAACATTAAACACATAGCTACGATTTTATTGCTTTAAAAATATTGTATAACGATAACAATTGCATTTTCAATGGACTTTATGGAGCGAGACACCTACAATCGTTCTTAAATTAAATTCTGAAACGCGGTTTTACTCAATTAGGAGAATAAAGCGTTGTTAAATTGAATGAAAATTAAATTACTTTAACTGAGTGCCTGTCCAATTAAACATCTAAGGAAATAATAGCTTCATTGTTTTTATTTTTTATGATAATCATAAAATATTAGCGTTTGTTTATCCTGAAACGTTTTGTGTTAAAATGTAAAATGAATATATTGCATTTAGGTCCAATTGGCTTAGTGACTGATGCATTCATGTTATAACAAGGCAGAGAAAACCATAGCAGTATGTCACTCTTCTCACACTACCTTTAAGTGGATTAAATTCTACCTTGAAGGAAGAACTCAACAAGTACATGTAGAAAAGAAATTGTCCTGTAGTAAAAATATTGCATATGGTGTTTCCCAAGGCTCAATTCTTGGCCGGTATTGTTCATGTTTTATGTAAACAGTTTAGAAGAAATAATAATAAATGCTGAACTAAGCACACAATATTCCGATGATACAACTTTCAGTTTTACAGATTATTCAACTGAAAATATAGAGAATGTATCTTTCACACAGGTCAATTGTTGTGTTCAACTTTTGTAGTTAAACTTATGAGTAAATTATTCAAAATCTATTTACTTCAGTGAAGTTATTCGTGTTTGTAGCCCCGGAACTGCAGTTAGACATATTACGTTAAACCTAATATGACAAACAACTTAAAATTAAATTTAGGTAAACTATAGATCAAAGATAAAAGAAAATCCTCAGCAATTATGATAAACTAACACATTTTACAAGTAAATTACGCTAAACCCCTGGGTTAAAACTTCGAAAAAAATCGACTTGGGAACACCATATTGGCTATGTTTGTAAGAAACTTTCCCAGACTTTCGAAATATTGTGGAACGGACATTTTAAAACAGCTTACCATGGCATAATTCAGCCGCATTCATCATATGGGGTCTTGTGCTGATTTCAGTTTTTCAAGAAAATTTATTCATCAAAAGACATCTGTACGAACCCTAGCAGAGATAGGCAGGAGAGGAACATGCCGATCAGACTTTCGTAGTACGGAAATTTTAACATTAGCTGGTCTCTATATTTATCAAACAATTAAGTTTTTCCACACAAAATGTGACTTAAAACCCGGCAAACATTTTCATACCTATAAAACAAGAAATAATACTTTTTTATAACCGATTTTCACGGACTCTACATTTACTATTAATTCCCATGCTACGCGAGAGCTAAAATAAAACTGTTTAACCATCTCCCTGAAAACATAAGAAAAATACTAATGATATCAAATGGGTGTTTAAAAAAGAATCATCCGATTTCAAAAGTTTAACTTGGAAAAATAACATGAATTTTGGAAAAAAAACTAAGAAAATATTCAATAAATATAGCGTTTTATAGTGTGCTTTAAAATTATTTTGTTTTTATAGTGTAGTATACTTTAAAATTATTTTCATTCTAACACTTAGAATTCAATTAATAGTTTTATAGTATAAATAGCAGAATGCCTAATTATTAAATGGATTTCAAATAAATTAGAGTTTAGAACCTCAAAAGTTCAAACCAATATATGGAACTATTGTATCTGACTGACAAAAAAAGTCTATATTAAAATTATTTATAATTTTGTGATTAAAAGAAGCGAGATGACTGAAATGTGTTGCTTGAGAAGTAGATTACGTTATTTTTACCGTTATTACCTACATTGTGCTATACATGCTTTTTGTATTGCATGAAAATAACTAATAATGACTCTATGCCATGTACAAAGGTATAATTTTATTAAAATAGATTAAGAAAAAATAATTTTATTTACATGATTTTTAACTTTACAATGTGAATGAATAGATTTTAGTAACTTGCATGTGTATAACATCATATGGAATATGTGTTTATCTTAAAAGGTTAAAAGGTCAGCTCATTCGAGCTCTGTAAGGAAGATAAATGAACATGGCTGTTTACACTGTTACTTTGTTGCTTTATCTTCATATGCCTTTATCCTTGGCATATGAAACATTACATCAATGGTTAAATTCCAAAACAGGTACCAAGATGTCCATGCTCCTGGTTACCACGGAAATCTTATACCATCTTAAAAGGCCAGAATGCCATTTGTTGTATTATTTAATATAAGTAACTTATTTTGTAGTAATGTATTTCATCAAAATTATGACATTTTTTGGCAAGGTCAACGGCAGTTTTTTCTTTCGTTACCAACGCCAGAGATCAGAGAAATGGCAAGAGAATATCTCATTAGGGGAACTCGATTGTTTTAATCCGCTCTAATTGAATATTCATCATCTCGATTGATAAAGAGTTTAATGTTGATTTATAAACATGATTATAACAATTATTTAATCTGAACCTATTATAAATGTACAAATAAAATTAATAAATTTTCGGAAATTAGTCTGAAGACAATAGTCCTGAGCCTCCTGAGGTATGAAAGAGTATATGTGCACTAACGACCAACCGGTAATAAACTCATAAATGAACTTCTAAATGCAATAGCTTTCGAGATATTTAAAAGAATAAACATCGCTACAATGTATAGACGACATACCGGTATACAGTGTAGCATGTCATGCATAGACGAAATGAGTTTCAACATAATGATAGTTATTTTTTGTCACATTTATATTCTCCTTTATATCTTGGTTCTAAACAAACTATTACAAACTGAAACATATTTTCCGTGTTTTTTTTTATTTTTTTTATAAATTATATCAATAATATAATTAGCAGTTACATCTAATTCATGGTTCTTTATGGAAAAAAGAAGATAAACTCTTATGGTTTTTAATAAAATATTTTTATAAATGTCAATAAAGTAAATCCTTTCAGAAGATTAACTTTATTTACTCTTATAACTTGAGTTTTAAATAAAATTTTAAACCGCGTGACTATGGAAATATAGAAGTTGCTGGATAACAATTCAACAAGAAAATTAACGCAAATTCTCGAGTTCTCTCAAATTCAAGTCGAGGTTTGTCACTGAAACAAACACTCGCAAAATAACAGATACTGTATTTGAGCAAATAAACAAAAATAAGTGTCTCGCTTTTCTTTTGATTTACATGCATCCCGAGCGACGCGGTAAAATGGATTTTCTTGTCTCCTGCGTCCGTCCACTTATCGCAGAAATGAAACTTCACTTTCCTCACCCAACGTCTGTGAGATTCCCCGTTTAATATCTTGGCTTGCAGCTATATCTGGGGCGCAAACTTGTCATGGCTAGAAAAGAAAATGTCTTGAATTGAGATAAACGTTTATCAATTTTGGTGTTGTAATGAAGGAGGTATAATGAATTTAATTTGTATGTAAAAGTAAATGTTTTATTAGAAAGGTATTACTGCATTTCCATGTAAATACATTGTTTTATCCTATTCGGTTTCCAAACTTATGGTGCCGATATGTACCTCCCGGATACTTGGAGGTTAACGAATTAGCTTAAACCTGGCCGGGGGTAGACAAGAATAATTGTTGGATGGTTATCACTTATGTCGAGACAAAAAACTTCAGTAAAGCCAGATTCAAACAGTATTGTTCTGTAACATTATGTAACAACTCATCATAAAAACGGAACATTTAATTATTATTATCTCGTTAAGAAATTCACAAAGTTCATAGTAGTAAAATATAAAAACAAAGTACAGTACGATGGGAAAAAGTGCAAAAAATACAAACAGTACAATAGTTATTTGTGCTTCTAGGGACTCAAGTACAATGTTTTCTCCCTGAAGGGAAATTGTTGTCGCCCGAAGGCGAAGCCGAGGGTAACAATTTCCCTGAGGGAGAAAAGTACTTTAGTCCCTTGATGCACACAACTTTTTTCCTCCACCTACACGAATAACATTTAGGCTTAATAGGCCTACCGTACATAATTTAACTTTACCTTCATTTGATCCTTGCTCCGTCAAGCTGGATCAGGCACATCAACATAAAAAAACACACACACACAAGGTAGGCTATATCATTTTTAAAAAACACGAAAAAAAAAACAAAATATAATTTAGGCCTAGTCAAAAGTTTTACACTTATGTTTTGGACTTTTTAGGTTAATAGCGAAATGTAAACAAACACGTACCATAGATTAAGCATACTCTTGCACGTACACTGCCACGGCCATCTCTAGTACTAGAGATGCTGCTCACTGCTGACAGAATGGTCAGCAGGTGAGCTGCAGCTACAGCTGCTATTAGTCAACAATGAGTAACGAAACAAATACAAGTAACAGCTGACTGTGGCTCATGTTCTTTTTAATCTCTCTTTTAATGTTATTCTTATGTAACTAACTTTAGCCCCGTGGTACGAAAAAACTTGAGTTTTCCGTAGGTAGAAAAATTCAAAAAGTATTCAAGTCGCATGGGATAGAAATGAGTACTTTACTACTCTATTCCAAGGAGTAAAATACGGCTTTAGATAGTAGGTGGAGGAAAAAAGTTAATTTCTGACCTCGTTATCACGATGGGCCTACGACTTTTCACCGTGCACCACGGGCGGAACGACCTCAAAGAGTAAGAATAATATGGTCTATAATAATCATTCTTATTGACAAATTTGTTTTCTTACTCTTCTACGCAAAGAATCCATGGCACATGGCGAAGAATCGCATAGTGTGAACGAGACCTAACAATCTGCTTTCAAGGAAATTAAGGTAAATATTTAATCGTTAATTATCTTAAATATATCTCAAGTTTTAAACGTCTTCATTATTGATATAGGCCAAGTGTATAATATCAGACATTTTAATCCATAAAACATAATTTCGTATGGATTACGAAGATATATTTAAAGGAAATATGTAATAAAGTAAAATAAACTAACAGTGACGTAACGAGATTTTTTAAGTTTACCTTATTCTCTATTTTGGGACTACAGAAATATACGTTTAGTAAAATTATGAAAAACAAACATAAAATATATTTGAGTCACTAGTGGAAATAAAGTAAATGGAGTTAAGCTCCTTATTTGTTCAAAAGCTGATTCGTCGCAGTTTTTATATGTAGGTATACTACTGTACTTATTCTTATAATTTGCATTTTTCAGTGGACTAAACATAATTTCATGTTGAGAGCGGAAAAGGAAATTCCGTGCTTGGAAAGTTTAGAACTCGTCTGGAACATTAAAAGTTGTTAGACTGTCAGTTCAGTCTTTCATATTTGGCCCCTGGGACTAGTGAAATATTATAGATTTAGAAAAGTACGAATTTATTGTACGTACAGGGGGAAAAAAGAGTTTTGGTACATTAGAAGCCAAATTTTTTGTACTACTATTAACCATGTCGTGTTAAAATACTAGTATATTTTATGTTTTAAACCTGTTAAAAAAATATATTTTTCATGGTTTTAACAATTTTTTTCTGGTTTTACTTTATTTATTGACAGTTTGTGAAAAAGTAATTAATTGGGATACGTGATAGATGTATTGCTTTTTGTGCTTTACACATGTTGTATACTATTTAGTGTAAATATTATTTTACATATGATTTCTTGTTTGTTCGCTGGTGTAAATCGTGTATAACCAAATTTTAATCAGCAATAGGTTAACGCTAAAAACTCTTTTAACTAAAAAAACTATCGAAATATTTAAATATTTATCTTTAGTTTATTTTGAGTCAGCACTTAGCTGCACAATGTATGTAATGTTTGCCATCTTAAATTCTTAAAAAATTGTTATATTGTAGTATTAAATCCTGGTTTGTGTTTCCACCGTAAACAAGGCAAACGAGCTGTCCGCCGGGTCGTCAAGTGATTTATTATTCTCTCCTCTTCAACTCACACATAAATTACAACTTATATTTATATTGTTTACGTTATTTCTAATAAAGTTTCTTTTTTTATAAAATACGTTCGTAGTGTAAACGGAATCTTAAATATTTTACGTTAATATGGCATCTTATCAAATTGTATTTTTATTTATTACCGGGCTCAGTTTGTCCCAAATACATTTTTCAATTTAGACTTTATGCCATTTTACCTTTATTTCATGGACTTATTTTATCTTTCAAGAACTAATAACTAAAATGTAAATTTCTTTGACCATTTAGCTAGCGGTAAACAACTTTTAGATGATATTATTTATAACAATGAATTAAGAAGGTCATAAGTAAATAATCATTGAAATATTATTATTTGAATCTTCTTTCTAAATGAATTACATATTCTCACTTTGTAGAATTTCGCATCCAAAACTATTCTATTGAAATATATCTCCTAGATCAGGTTTCAATTCACTTGCTAAAACATATTAATGACTATTATTTTTTTTGACTGTTTCTCCTAAATCCTAACATTGAAGTTTTTCGATTTACTGAATGAAACTTATTCATCACTTGTTTTGGACTGTCTCTCTAAACAGTTGTATTGTATCATTACTTTCCATTGCATTTGTTAATTTTGGTTACATATAAACAAAAAGATAATTTCGTAACACCGGCGCAGTAACAATTAACGGTTAGTTTCCCGGATACGGGCGATGTTACCATCTCATCAACGCCGCGCCGTAACGAAGGGGTTGATGCGGATTTATAAGAAGTGAAGTTATCGACCCCCTTGATTGAGCCCTTTAAAACTTTACACTTCATTTGCCTAAGCTGCCAGGCACCACGTGGAACATAGCTAAATCTTCATAATTAGAGCAAAAACAACACGTATTTAAGTTAAAAATTTAATCTTAAAAATGAAAAAAAATACTGTTACCTTATGAAGGGCATAACATCGGGGAACACGCAAACCATTGTTTTGCACAGGAGAATTTTTCAGGTATAATTTTAATAAATACGAAAACTTTTGTACTTTCATGTAAGGTAATAAGGATATAATTTCTATTGTGACTTATTACTTTACTCTAATAAGAGCCTGAGGTGTCAAAATGAAATTCTTCACGCTGTACGCGATTCGACCGCTTTACCGTTCATCATCAGCAGTAATCAGTTTCTTATAAAAAAAAAAAAAATTGAAGAATGTGTAAATTACGTATCATGTGTCAAAAACCGACAACCATAAAGAAATGGGCTTATTGTACAAGAAACTGACCGCTGCGGATGATGAACGGTGAAGCATACGAAACGCATCCAGCGTGAAGGATTCCATATTGACTCCTCAGGCTGTTGTTATGTAAGTAATAGGTCACAATAAATATAATAGGTGTCACAATCAAATTCTGTAAATCCATTAAGATAATCTATCTATATTAATAAAATTAGAGTTTTGTCTGTACATTGCTTAGAATTTTGAAATTTTCGTTATTTTTACTTTTTATGCATCGCAGAATCCAAAATCGGTGTCATCTAAATTTCTTTCCCTCTGTCTGTCTCTCTGTCTGTAACGCTCATTGGTCCTATTTTGTCCTCTTTTCACGGGATAACGACTTACCTAAGGGTCTAAATTTGTTTCATGTCATAGACTAGAGTGGTGTGAAGGTTCATTGCAACTTTAATTGACTTAGCGACCTTAGGGCTTTGCCCCATAGTATGTCAAAGTAGCCAAGTTGTGCTAAAATACCAATATTTAATCTCTTTTCACACGACAAGGGCTTTAGTTAATGATATGAAAATTTTTATTATTGTTTAATGTTGCAATTAGAACGATTTTAGCTGCTCTAAAGCATCGTTCGTCAAAAAGGCTCTGCCTTATATTAAAAGAAATATTCAAATGTTAATCTTATAGGAATATTTAATTCTACCTTTTTATCTATGCTTTTTAATCAGCTGGATTAGACAGTTTGTCATTATCACCACAGATGGCAACACTTAAAATTTTAAATACAGACTCTTTCATATCTAACCCTTTAACTTTTCACTGGCCTAAATACAGTGAGTAAAGTCAACTAATTATTGGTTCTAAATATGACTATTAAAATAAATTATGCAAATTATTACAGAACGAGTTTTGATCCTTAAATCTGAAAATATTTCTTATTATCATTACTAACTAATTTTAGTTCCCAATTTATCTTTCATTGCACGTTCTGACAAAAAGAGGTGTATTTCATCAAACACAATAAGTAGTTAAAACCAATGAGGTTTATAAATTGCTCAATCTTTCAAGTAGTTCGGGTATAGACGGGGCAATATTAATGTGAAAGAACTTAATGAGTAGGGTTCTTATGAAGAAGTGAACCACTGTAATTTTCATTCAAGGATCATGTTGATTGGTTGAATGGAATCAGATGGTTTAAGAACATATTTGCAGAAGTTTGTTATTGTTTTTTATTTTGTGTAAACAAACAAATATACTTATTAGCGAATTTCCCATAGGGATAAGCTATTACCGTAGGTCTCATGGTAAGACCTAAGCCCGGGACCATGTTACTTTTCGTTTTGAGGTGCCCAGAGACCAAAAATAATAGTCATTAAAATTTATATATATATATATATATATATATGTATATATTTATATATGTATATATATGTATGTATGTATGTATGTATGTGTGTGTGTCCCTAGACACGATAACTCTCGTAAAAGTGGTCCAATCGACACCAAATTTGGTAGAGAGGTGTAATCCTGCATTTATTCGGATGAGTTCGTAAACCAGACATATCGACCTACCGGAAGGGGTAGTTTTGGGGGGTTTTGTACCCTAAAAATGGGTTTTTTGCATTTTTCATATGTAATTTCTAAAAATTTTAAATTTATATTATGACCATTGGATTTAGCTCAAAAAACACACAATTTAGTATTTTGAAGCTTTGCTCTTGGTTACCGAGATATTTAAAAGTCTAAAGACAGTACATTGTATTTTGGGGCTCCAATGTTAATCTTATGTAGAATAAGGATGTGTTAATATTTCACTTGTTAACCAATATTTTTGGATGAAACTTGGTATTCACCTTTATTTAGTTGAGATAAATCCATTTATGATAAAGAAATCCTAGTTTTTATGCTTATCATGGCAGCAAACCTGCATACTCTTTTCCCATGTTAATCATAGGCAAACTCCTTTAGCAATGGACAGATATTGAAGAAACGAAGTATAAGGCTTCATATGGTCGAAATATATTTATATTTTTAAGCTATAAACCTACTTTTAGTGTTCCCCATGGCAGCATACCTGCATACTCTTTCCCTATATTTTTATCATAAGGAGAATAGACATTTATTTCCCTATTTATGGGCATGTGATGATATTTGGTTTACAGGTTTATCTGGCCAAAATTAATATTACTAATTTGGAAATTCGCTGAGTACGCAGGTCTGCTGCGACGGGGGGTATTTTAACATTTAGAAGGTAAAATAAACGGTATCAGTTAACTGACACATACTTTCTCCCAACAATATAAAAAAAGATGTTAAAAGCGTCAAACATAAATGTCTTGATGATTCAGTTGGATAGCTACCAGCTGAGCAGCGCGAGTTTGACCCTACGCGCGTCTGTGACGTTTAACAACGTACTGCGTTTACCGCTAAACGAAAAATTGAATTTTCTCCGCAACCACTTGACATAGAGCAAAAATTTTAGATACTGGATTATTTAGTTTTTTGAGCTTTATTTAATGGTGATAAGTAAAATTTATTTCAAAATAACAGCTATTTTTAAAATCCAAAAATTGGTTTTTGAAACACTTATTACGCCATAACTTTTGAAAGAGCATTTTCTCGGAGATGCGGGTGGTGTCATTTTATTCACCATTTTAAGCTTAATAAACCACAAAATTTTAATCAAAATCGTTAGAGCCGTTTTTGAGAAATTTGAATTTTTCACGATTTTTGAGGGTTTTTGGGGTAAAATACCCTTAAAAATCAAAAATTCAAAAAAATAAAAAAACGCCTGGAATTATCGTGCGTTTGGACCTATATACCAAATTTCAACAAAATCGGACCATTAGGGCATCCTCTAGCTCTGTTTACATCCTGACACACACACACACACACACACACACACACACACACACACACACACACACACACACACACACACACACACACACACACACACACACACACACACAGACATCACTCGAAAACCATTTTTTTGGACTCAGAGGGCACCAAAACGAATAAATTTACCAACAACTCAAATTTTTAAATTTTGACTAAACCAATACTTTCTCAATATATACATTTATAGTGGGAAAGGGGGCTCCAAAATGGATATATACATCATCAAACTAATGCGAAGTGTTTTACGAAAACAATACTTTCTCCATACACTATGGTATAGGGGGAGAAAGTAAAAAGCGCTTCCCGTGGCAATAATGAAAAGTAATCCCACCATCAATGTTTTATTTTTCTCTGTTTTTCGACAAAGCTTTTTAACATGGGATGTCACTATTTAGGGCTTTTCGGTTTTGTATACATTGGCAACACATGGGGTTTTAGGTAAGAAGGTAAAGTCTAAAGATAAAAAATTTAATTAAGTAAACCTAATATCTACACTTCGGTGCGATGCGGTACGGTACATATACGTTACTGAAAGATGTTGCGTTGTTTTACTTGGTTTGGGAATTAAAATTTTAACTAATATTGAATTTAGATTTAATATTGTACGAGTCTGTACATATCTTTCATGGCTAGAACAAGATGCAGGGGTGGGATACATTGGATTTGGCATATAGCTATCGTCACATCCAATCAAGGATTCAATATTAGATTTCATAAGAATCTATAATGTTTTTTACAAGTTTGAGTTTTCTTAAATCGTCTATGAGTTTATACCCATAGATTTATAAAGTAAATCACCATACAAATACAAATGTTTAATCAAACTGCAACAAAATAATTAATAGAAATAACTTCTAGACTAAATGAGAAATGGATTTAACAAAATTTTGACAAATGTACCTGATAGCTATTAAGCATAAAACTTGGTGGGATACATTGGATTTGGCATATAGCTATCGTCACATCCAATCAAGGATTCAATATTAGATTTCATAAGAATCTATAATATTTTTTACAAGTTTGAGTTTTCTTAAATCGTCTATGAGTTTATACTCATAGAACTATAAAGTAAATCACCATACAAATATAAATGTTTAATCAAACTGCAACAAAATAATTAATAGAAATAACTTCTAGACTAAATGAGAAATGGATTTAACAAAATTTTGACAAATGTACCTGATAGCTATTAAGCATAAAACTGATATCTAGATACGTTAGAATGAACTAACTGAAGGTTATATATTGAATTTGTGAAATCACTAATATCATCATTCGTTTAATAAACTGTACACACCCGTGCGATGAACGGGTACGCAGCTAGTTTCATTATATTTCCCTTAGTTAGTGAATATTTCATGTGCTGAGCTATTGGTCCATTGTTAGATTGTTTTTAAAAAGTACCGTAAGTGATTTCAATACAGTAAATAATTCAGATAAAAATTCCAACAACGGTTTAGAACTAACGTAATGTGATAGAAAACGACGTGATATAACATAACGAAAGCGGTTATTCTAGATATAAGTGTTTATAAAATGACTAATGGTGTGTGGAGTTATTGAAAGTTCATGTTTGCGAGAGAACCGAGTGGTAATAAAGATAACTTGAAATATAGGTATGAACTACTTTACATGCCGCATCGGAGATATTATGACAGTTCGCACTATAAATGTGATTTGTTGAGTTTACAACAGCCCAATAACTTCACATTACTCTTTGAAAAGTTTTATTATCAACTCTATATCTATAGAAACAACTACATAATGTGTATGTTTATGGAGTTGAGATCATTCTTAGTACTTAGAGTTAGTTACTTATTCCGGGTGACCTTAAGGTCCCACAATATTCAAGTATATTGTTAATTCATGACAGTAGTGCAAAAGTAAGGCTGCTGGCTCACTTCAAGGTCACCTGAGCGATGACGTCATCGAGGTCAATGACCCCACCGATGACGTCATCGATGACGTCATCGATGACGCAATCGATGACGTCATCACTAATGACGTCACATCCATGACGTCACACCCATGACGTCACAAAAATGACGTGCTGATGACGTCATCACCCCTTACGTCACCAAAATGACGTCATCGATGTCACAAAGGTCAAGGTCACGCTGAAACCTAAAATTTTTCGGCACTTTTGCGGTTTCTCGCACTACGCTCCGAGTTTTAGTCCGGTTCCCATGACCTTGACGACTTGGAGCGAATTTGCGATGAGAAACAGCAAAAGTGCAGAGGAAACTTGAAGTTTGCAACGTGACTCTGCCTAAACCGTCATGTGACACCGCTCGGGTGACCTTGAACTAGCCCAGCTGCCTTACTTTAGACCAGTACTACAACCGCGATGTGCACCCTACGACAGACACCGAGCGACTGACTGTCCGGCTCTGTGTACTCTAGGTATATCGGCTTGAGAGACTAAGATTCTAAACTGTCAGGAATGGGAGTAACTAACTGAATTTTGCAAGGAAAAGTCATTTCATCCAATATTTTAAACAAATCCTCATCAGTAAAACTGACATTAGTCCGTTTTGTATAAAACTTAGGGTGTCCGCGCAATAGTTTGCGCCACTTAGCTAAAGTCGAAACCCTCTTAACTTTGAGTGGTGGACAGTGAGCAACTAATAAAGCCTTAACACGACTAAGTTTCTTACCCAAAGTGTCCCGCGACATGGCGTCTCCTCACAAAAGTCCACACAATACTGAGAGACTGCTTGTAGCGCACGAGTCAAGGGAAAAGAGGTGGGGGAAACAGCAGGAGTGGGGGAAGGTCACAGTGGCGGGGGAAGGTGAGGCTTAACGCTGGAGTATCGCATCACTTCACCATGAGCTGTCCTACAGTCAACACACTGTTCTCTTGGCCCGAGTTGGCACTAGAAGAAACATTTCTGTACAGCTTAGGCTGTGAGAGCCGAGGAAGCAAAGTCAAAGTGGAAATTGTGTTAAACTCCAAGATAAAGAGTCTCCTAAATAAACTAATCGTATCCCTGCAATCTCCTATAACTTTAGAGAAAATACCACTATATTAAGCGACACCTTATACTTTGGCAAAACGAAGCGGAAATGGAAAAGATTACAGTAAAATTAATTTAACTCAAAACTTGGACTGGACAGTCATGGCGATACCATGTGGCGTGCAAACGCCACCCTAAACATTACAAGTTAGGTTATTGAGCACCTCTGGTACGATAACCGACGTGCTAGAGTTAAAGTGTGATGACCGTGAGTCAAAACATTGAAATACTACAAGTCGATATCGTCCCAGAGTTAAAGTGTAGTGACCTACATTCAGAACTTGTAAAATTACTTACATATAGAGAGCTATGGAACAGCGAGACGCACCGCATGGAAGCCGGAGACATACTGGCGAAGCGGTGTTGTGCAGCCTAGGGACCCAGTTGTGGTGGGGGTACAGCCAACACTTAGAGTACAAGTGTCGTGGGTGACCTTGACCCACTTAACTTACCTGACCCCCCCCCCAACAAAAAGTGCGAACCCCCCCCCCAACAAAAAGTGCGAACCCCCCCCCCCGGCAAAAAGTGCGAACCCCCCCCCCCCGACAAAAAGTGCGAACCCCCCCCCCCGACAAAAAGTGCGAACCCCCCCCCCCGGCAAAAAGTGCGAACCCCCCCCCCGGCAAAAAGTGCGAACCCCCCCCCCCCGGCAAAAAGTGCGAACCCCCCCCCCCGGCAAAAAGTGCGAACCCCCCCCCGACAAAAAGTGCGAACCCCCCCCCCCCGCCAAAAAGTGCGAACCCCCCCCCCCGGCAAAAAGTGCGAACCCCCCCCCCGGCAAAAAGTGCGAACCCCCCCCCCCCGGGCAAAAAGTGCGAACCCCCCCCCCCCCGGCAAAAAGTGCGAACCCCCCCCCCCCGGCAAAAAGTGCGAACCCCCCCCCCACCCCTGATATCCTGGGTGTGGCAGCCCCGGCGGGGATATAAGGGGGTCCAGCCAGAGCCGGCTCGCATTCCGCTCCCGCGCGTTGAACGTGAACGACCGGGACGGACCGCCATAGGCATCACTAAACATTGAATGGCGCCTTCAGTGTTTAGCGAAGTCTACTCTAACTTTAAGACTTGTATTAGTTGTAAGATATTGCGCTTGCGTTTGGGTATTGCGAATTGCTTTATATGAGAGTGTTTTACTTATACCCTATGTCTCCTGTGTCTTTTATCCTTTGTGTCTTGTTTGTTATGTGTTTATTGTGTATGTGCTTGTTCCAGCATTGACTACGTTGAGCTCAATTGTGTGTTGTAAGTGTGTTATTTGTTTCTAAAGTGTATACGCTTGTTTTAGTAGCAATCCCCCCTTGAGCTTTTTCAATTCTCAAAGTAAATTGTAAAGTCAGGGAACGGGAGTAGGCCCCCGTGTAAAGCCACTTTTAATAATTGGTAGGCTCCTCTCATGCATGCTTCAATGCGGCTGAGAACTCTCATGCATGCTTCAATGCGGCTGAGAAATAGGAGTTGGTCCGTTTGTACGCCTATATGGGGGTAATGAGCCGATGGCCTCTGCACTCGGACCGAGGACGTAAGCCACTAGGGTGTCCTCAGTTAGTTTCCCTTCTGGAAACTCAAAATTATGTAAATGAATCTTTGTTAGCTATTTGTGTTTTTAGTCCCCAAGGCCCCCGAACATTCGTGGTTCGCCATGGATGTACGGGGGCCAAAATTTTTTAATGTCCGTGTGGCCTTGACCCACAAAGACTTGTAAAAATTCAATGCATTGTAAATTAAAAATATTAAAGATAGGTTACGGGAGTAGGCCCCCGTGTAAAGCCTATTTTAATTATCGGTAGGCTCCTGCCAGGCATGCAAAAGGTTGCGGATGGCATTTGGGAGCATGTCCGTTTGTACGCTGGCATGCAAAAGGTTGCGGCGGCCTCTGCACTCGGACGAGGACGTAAGCCACTAGGGTGTCCTCAGTTTGTTTGTTTCCTTCTGGAAACAAAAAATTATGTAAATGAATCTTTGTTAGCTACTGAAAAGACAATGCAGTAAATGTTTACAAGTCTTGCGTGGCGAAGGGTACACGACATTGGATGTTGCCTTGTTGTCATAGTTGGGTCTCTTCGGAGGCTACAGCGATGACAACCTAAGTGCCTCACACCCCCAAAGGGGGGTGTGGGGCTTATTTTTTTAAAGTTTTTTTTGTCACCTTGACCTAAATATGTAAAATCTTTCAAAGTGTTTAACAGTCAGGTCTTATTAACACAGTTAATACATTAATGTCTGTTAAAAAATATAACAGTTAGGTATTTGTAACCCACAATTTTGGAGTTGTTTATAGTTGGGTCCCTTGGGAGGCTTCAGCTATGGTAACATAAATGTCTCAAGTGGGGCTTATTTTTTTAAAAAGTGCAAACCCCCCCCCCCCGAACTTTTTTGGGAAAAATTTTTGCACCTTGACCAAAAAGTTTTTTGCTCCGGACGAGAAGTGCCCCCCCCCCCCCGGTACCTTGGGCGTGGTCACCCGGTGGGGGATATAAGGCGGCCGGGTTGCACGCATTTCTCATTTTAGCTCCAGCGCTTATGCTGACCGGTTCTTAAAATGTATCGTCGTATACCTTATGATCCTTCGTACTATAATCTGTTTGGAGATTGCTTGTTTGATGGAAGAATTGGCAAGATTGAACTTTATTAAATTTGGATTGGTGTTGGAGGCTATGTTTACTAATACCAATGGTGAAAACTCACCGAGAGCATTCATTGCTAAAAACCGAACCCTTACAACCACATCTGATATCAACGAAATTTTAGAAGATTGTTTGAATGAACTGCTAATGAAACTCCAAGAACACGAAGGAAGAGGATCTGGCTGGACGCTATCATCGATTGAAGGTATGGATGTGAGGGTTCACAAGCATGGATATGGTATGAGGGGTAGCAGCTTTATCCCTCTACCAAAGAAAATTAAAGACATTAACTCTTGCAGAAATGTTACAAACGGGGATAATGAATGTTTTAAGTATGCGATGCTAACTAAGTATGTAAAACATAATCCTTGTAGAGTTGGTAGGGAATATTATGAAAACGAACACCGCTACAACTTCCGAGGAATGTCGTATCCTGTGAGTCTTAATCAAATTGCAAAATTTGAGAAACAAAATCCAGGTGTTTCTGTTAACGTGTTCGGCTTAGATGATTCGAACAATGTGTATCCTCTACGAGTTGGAAAAGTGGAGCAAAGAAACCATACTGATTTATTATTGATAACTAAAGGCGAAATTTCACATTATGTGTGGATAAAAGATTTTGAAGCATTGGTTGTACGACAATTAACGAAAAATAAAATTAGAGTGACAGTGTGTAAGAGATGCTTTTGTTTTACGAATAAAGATTTGAGACGTGGAGGATCGGAGTGGTTGAAGGAACACCAAAGACTTTGTAATGACAACTATGAAGTGAAGATTAGTCTGCCGCCGCCATCTCGAGCGTTCATCCAATTCAACAAAACAGTTCACCAATATCGGATTCCAGTAGCCGTCTACGCAGATTTCGAATCCACGTTAGTACCACAGGAGCTTCCGGATGGTGAGGTGACTAGAAGAACCAAATATCAACTGCATCAACCTAACAGTTTTTGCTTATTGGTGAAATCGACTTTGCCTGAAGAACAGTTGCAAGACTATGGCTTAACATCCACTCCGATACTCTACCGTGGGGAAGAAGCCGCTAAGCATTTCGTAGACCAGTTGTATGACATTGCTGAAAAGGTGCAACGCTTATTCGGTAATGTTTTACCTATGGAACCTTTGAATCAAAATCAACAAGAAGAATACAATTTGGCAACAAGATGTTATTTATGCAAGAAGAGCTTCAGTGAAGAAAATCAAAAAGTAAGAGATCACGATCACCTGACAGGGTTATACAGAGGAGCTGCTTGTAATTCATGCAATATAAATTACAAACTGCCAAACTTTATCCCTGTCGTGTTACACAATCTTAGCGGCTATGACTCCCACTTCATTATCCCAGAGTTAGGACGAGATGATGGAAAAATCGAAGTATTAGCTGAAACATTGGAGAAGTACATCAGTTTCTCAAAAACAGTAGGTAAAATTAAACTTCGCTTCGTAGACTCTTATAGATTTATGTCATCTAGTTTGAGCAAATTGTCTGAGAACCTAAGAAGAGAAGATCTAAAAGAAACCAGCAAAATTGTACCTGAAGATAAATTGGACTTAGTAATGCGTAAAGGAGTGTTCCCCTATGATTACATAACTTCTGCAGAAAAATTCGAAGAAACCAGTCTGCCACCGATTGAAGCCTTCAATAGCAAGTTAAATGAAAGTGAAATCTCCATTGAAGACTACAATCATGCTTGTAATGTTTGGAACCAACTAAACATTCAAACCTTAGGGGAATATTCCGACTTTTACATAAAATTGGACGTAACTCTGCTGTGCGATGTGATGGAAGAATTTCGAAACACCTGCTTCTCCGCCTATGGACTGGACCCTCTACACTCGTACACATCTCCAGGATTAGCATGGCAAGCTATGCTAAAGTCAACCAACTGTCGATTGGAACTTCTAACAGATATTGATATGGTGCTCATGATAGAATCTGGTGTACGGGGCGGTTTGACACAAGCTGTAACACGTCATGTCAAAGCTAACAACAAGTACATCCCAGGCTTCGATGAGAGACAACCATCGGTCTACCTTGGTTACTTTGACGCAAACAACCTTTATGGTTGGGCAATGTCAAATCCGCTTCCCTACGCTGACTTCAAATGGATCGACCCGGCCACCATCGGTGACATCTCACAGATTCCAAAGAATGGTCCAAAAGGCTATATTTTGGACTGTGATTTCGAATATCCGGAGCACCTTCATGACCATCACTACGACTTGCCTCTCCTAGCCAAGACTGAAGTTTCACCAACAGGAAGATGGCCGAAATTGATGATGACGTTGGAGAATAAAGATCGGTATGTGGCTCACTACTGGGTAGTTCAACAAGCTCTTGAATTGGGTCTACATGTGGTGAGAATTCATAGAGCAATTGAATTCACCCAGTCTTGTTGGTTGAAACCATATATTGATTCCAACACTACAAGAAGAGCAGCAGCAACATCAGCATTTGAAAAGGACTTTTACAAATTGATGAACAACGCCATCTTCGGGAAGACCTTAGAAAACAAAAGAAAACACAAGATTGTAAAATTAGTAAGTGATCCTAAGAAATTGGAAAAATTAGTGCAAAAACCAAATTTTGGAACATCTATGATTATAAACGAAGATCTAGTTGCCGTAAGTATGAAGAAAACAACAATAGTGATGGATCGTCCGTTATACATTGGAATGTCAATTTTGGATATAAGTAAAACTTTAATGTATGATTTCCATTACAACAAAATGGTTAAACACTACGGAAGAGACAACATTGGAGTTGCATACATGGATACCGACGCGTTTATCTACTGGATAAAGACTTTGGACATGTATGAAGACCTAAGGAGTTTCCCATACAAAGACGATTTTGACTTCTCTGACTATCCGAAGAACCATCCAAATTACAACGAAAAGAATAAAAAAGTAATCGGAAAATTTAAAGATGAAGCAAATGGAATGCCTTTAGAAGAAATAGTGGCACTGATGGCAAAATTGTATTCATTTAAAATGTACAACGAGAACAACACACCCACAGTCAAGAAAGCAAAAGGAGTCAAAACATCGTACTTGAAGAAACATGTGACATTTGACCATTACAAGACCTGCTTGTTTGAAGATTCTACAATGTCTGCAACGTTCAACACTATCAGAAGCTTTAAACATGAGGTCTACAGTGTCACTGAAGTTAAAAGAGCACTGTCAGCTCGAGATGATAAAAGGCATATTATGCCGGATAAAATTCACACTCTTCCTTTTGGACACTACTCTCTAAACCCTATCGACTAGTAACCTATTCTTCGCCCCTCTACAACTTCGACCTTATTCCTTTCTCCTTCCGTAAAAAAATGGGGAACACGGCAAGTCAAACGCCGTGTTCCCCATTTTTTTACACAAGTTTGGATGACCTTGACCTATATAAATGAT
>CM061534.1:68742114-68886573 GCA_030545055.2 Neoaliturus tenellus
GAATAAATAGTCCTGAAACCTTGAAAATTACGTGGATGATTTCCTGCAGATTTTATGATACATGAAGTTGGGGTTCGTCTTACGATAAACTTTGTAGGCCAAATGCCGATGAAACCAATAAAAAGTGTGGGGTTTTAATAGGTTGGCAGACCTCAGTTAGCCTTACTTCGCACCGTCCACATTGACTACTACTGATCTGTGCTTGGGTCGTATTAGACAGAGTAAGGGGGTGAGCTGGTACATTACATATGAACGTTACTGATAAAAATTAACTGACAGAACGCGGATTCGAACCCACGATATCGCTGCCATGGTCCCGAAGCCCAGCTAACCACTACACTACCGACTCACCCATCTACTACTATCCCCACTCTAATTAATAATACTTAATAATTAACACACACCGTTTTACATGAGGAATAGACGAATAAAAGGTCAAAAGTACACAATCTCATCCTATTTGTATTGAGTGAGAACCAAATTTAATGCTGATAGCTAGAATAGTTGTAGGGAGTATTTTGGTTGTTACTAATGCTAGGAAACGTTGGGTAAAATTATAATGTTAAGTGCTACCTTTAAGAAAGTTTATTTTTTATTCCTAATCGTCCTTGGTGATTTTAGGGAATTGGTAAAGACAATTTATTACATGAAGAAGTATAAAGGAAATATACATTACAACTCTTTATTGATATAAAATCCTTCTGTGGTTTACAGCTTTGAATCATTGACGAGGTACTGTAATATCAATTAAGAAACACATTATATAAATACCCATTAATTACAGTACGTTTACAATTAACAATTATACAGTATTATTAAAAATTTGTATAATTAGTAAATCATTTGTCAGATATTTAAAACCACTAAAACGAGTTAATTGCCACTAGAAATATTTAATCTTGCATCATTATTGTCTACCACTTCCAAATGTTAAATCAGTTAAGTGGATTGTTAATCATTACCCTTTACTCAGAAGCCTATAGCTTCATTAACCGACGGTTTCCAAATTCTGCGAAAACATGTTTTAACGAGCGGAGAGCGGAGGAACCGCTGATCGCTGAGGATCTGGTAATATTCAGCCGACTCAGCACAACACACAATGGGCCAAGATTAGCAGCACAAAAGGGTGGAACAAAGGGGCAGGAATGTCGGACCGAGAGATGATGGAACACTCGGCCGTCGCTCAAAACATCCGGGGGGGGGGGGGAGGGGGGATTCACAATTTAAATCCCTCTCAAAATATACTTGAAAATACAATGTAAAAATTAATAATGATCACATCTTTTAGTAAGTGTACTAAAAATGTACACATGAAAGTTCTCGGATTTTTTTCATGAACGAGTGTATTCATTTTAACCATTCTCTATAAACTATAATTATTTTTTTAGTTACACACATATAAATCACAAGTGATGTGTGTGTACAAGTGATTCGGTTGTATGTACTAACAATAGTACATTAATATAAAACACACATATTATAATATTATATAATATGTAATAATATTATTATAATATTGTATATATATATATATATATATATATATATATATATATATATATATATATATATACTTGTCAGTGCGGTCAAACAACAAGTTATGCGATGTGATGCACTTTTGTATCAAGCCCGGAAGGTAAAGGCTTTAACTATCCGTATAGACTAGCTGTGTTAACTTGGATAGAGGAAAACAACATGAATACAGAGCTAATAATGAGAAGAAAAAACTGATTTATTAGCTGTTAAGCAATCCATGAGCTGATTTTTAAAGACATAATTAGTGTAAAGTACCAGGTAAACAAAGGATATTTAGGATGTACAAGGTGTCAGTACGTACATGTCTGTAAAAACATCAGATTTGAAGACATTATGGTTGATATTCTGTGCTAATATTTCCAGATGTAATGATAATACATTCAAATATTCAAGATTAATGCTGTGAGAACTACATTCAATACTTAAAAAAACGAAAAAAATTAAAATATTACAAAATTATTTGGTACAAAAGGATGGTGTTGTTATCCTGGAGGAGAGATCCTACGGGAAGTTTACGCGGCGGTTTCCTGCCGGGGAGTCCTGTGGGAATAACCACCACTTCCTTAACTCAAAAATCTTGCCAACTCTGATTTCAGACGATTTTTTTAACAAGATAAGATTTTTTAAAAATTACTTACGATTTATCCTTACATACCATGGTTGAAAAATTACGTATGTTCCCGTGTATATTTAGACTACCAGTAATAAAAAACAATGTTAAATTTGTTTAAATTAAATCTTTAACATTTTTGCTTAAATGGTTTATTGACACGTTTGATTGAGAGTTCTTTTTTTCATGTAAAATTTATTTTATAACTTGTAAACTGTACAGCTATTCTCCAAAAACCAATTTTACTTTATTTTAAAAGTTCCTCATTGAAACAGCGAACTAATGGTTTCATACGTAAGGTGTATATTAAATGTTATTGTACCTTTAAACACTTTATTAGGTATTTCCTCTACTTCCTTGTGCATAGAACATTTTTCATGTACAAATCAAACATAATTTTCAACCATGATTTACACAAGTTTCATTTAGGTATTTTAAAATTGGACACAGCTTAACATAACAAATTTTCAAACCCTTAAGAGTCGTATTTTTAAAGGGAAATCTAATACGAGTAACGCTTTATTTATGTCTGGTAAACCTTGAATTTTAAACCTCTGAAGGGAGTGGGAAGCAGCAAAAACTTAATAGCTGTGTTCTCACTTAAGCAAAGAAAGGGGGCGAGTTTGGTGTTGATATTTAAATAAACTTTGTAGTGTGCTTGCATAGTAAAAATACAATTACTATTCGTTAAGTTCAAGGGAAATGGAAACATTCATTTCTATACTTATTTAATACGCTAAGCGGTTTTTTTGTGTAGATTACTCCTCCTACAATTTTCAACCGTTTTTCAAGTTTTTGGTGTTGTTGGATAGGGCTAGGTCATTGGTTGTTTCCCCCAAAATTGATGTAAATCGGATTTAAAATAAGGGCGCTATACACAAAAGAATTAAATTTTAAATTTTCTTATTGGAATAACATTGGGGTTGGGTTGAGCATTTTAAACATCTGTTAATGTACAGCTAGCTGTTAATAGGAGGAGTTTTTGGTGATTTTCACAATATTGGATTGGTCGGATGTCGTTGATTTAGAACTGTAACTTTTGAATTGTATCAAAATAAATTGCTCGTTTTCGTAGACTAGTATGAAGTTAATAGCATTTAAATATGAAAATGTTTACTTAAAAATACATCACACACAATCATGTATCAAAAAGTTTTATTTCCTGTGCTCTGAACAAAAATGTTAGGCACATCTGGGAGAATTTTAACCAAATTATCAACCAAAACGTTATCCTGAACGAAACCGAAATCTATGCGGCAGCCACAACGTTACACAGGCCGGGGCCAGACGGCGCTATATAGTCTGATATTACAGTTAACACCAGACTAAAAGCATTAGCCGTATAACTTGATTAGCCGAGACTGTTGAGGCGGAAGTTTCCCAACAGCTCTCCACCTTCAACCCCCCCCCCCCCACCACCACCACCACCACCATGGACGACTACTACAACTCACCGTCTTGAGTGGTACAAATTAAACGTAGCAACTTGTCGGTAGCCAGAGATAAGTAAACGGTTATAACTAGTTTTACATCTGTTTGGCATAGTAACAATAGATTGCAGAGATAAAAAACCCCTAAACGTAAGGATAAAGTGAAACGGTTTAACAAAAAACGTATTGCAGATATTGCACCAAAGCAAGTATTTAGCCCATGTCTATAAATCGAGTATATTTGTAGTATTCAAGCAATCGAGTGCCAGCATTATGCTATTTGTTTGAATGCATAAAAAAAATTATGTGTTTATTCTAAGCCAGAGCTGCATTTGCAAGTTTTTACTTTAATCAAGTTTATAAAAAGAAAGCAAATGGATATAACCTTTCACAAACTGTGACTGTTTTATTCTAGCTGGTGAAACTGAAATATTTCATAGCGAGGCCAATGTTTTCCAGGTTGATTGGTTTCAAAGATAATTTTAAATCATATAAGAATAAAAAAAATTGTTTGAAAGTGTGTGCTACGTTTATTAATTTTGTTTAAGCCGGATTGCTATGGTTTTAGTGTCTTCGTTCATTATGTTTGACACACAATACTAAAACCTAAAAGATCTTCTGTAACACGGTTATAAAGACTTTTTGTTTGTATTTTTTTTTTGTGTTTCTACGCAAGGGGCAGGGTGTTTTTATTTAACAAGTATCATGGCAGGATATCTGTTGCATTTAAATGAGTGGAGAAGAACCAATAACATTTAAAATTAACTTTCGCACATCTTACAATTTCCTTAGTTTCTGAATTTTATACCTTTTGTTAAAAAAATAAGATGACTTACCGAACTGACTTTTGAAACATTCGGTGTCTTTACAGTCCTTATGAGTTTGTTACTGTTGAAAAAAGGTAAAAAACGGACTATGGCAAACCGAAAAAGTTTCTCGATACCGATACTAATACTGGGGGTATCTCCCAGATGACAAGTCGTTTTCCAAAACGACTCAATCGTCTGAGATTTTGCCGCCGTAACCACAAGAGGGTGACAAACATCTGAACTGTTTGGATGTTCCCCTCCTCCCCCCCCACCGCGGCTACCACTCAAGTATATCGCTTTTGCTTGAATATTTTATAAGTTTTGAAGTCCCTACCCTAAAGGTCTCCCTTTCTTTTTATTTGATTACAAGAATTGGCTCTGCCGGTACTAAACAGATTGATGTACTAATTGTAGTAGACATGCTTTTCAATAATAGCTCACAAGAAAAGAAAAAACACTTTATAGATACTTAAGATGTCAATGATTAAAACACATATATTCTTCTCATCGAAAAAGATCCTAAATATATGTGAGAGATCAAGTGATTGACAACTTTAATGAAGAAGGTAAAATAACAAAGATTATATAAAAATATTTAATGCTTATAAAACCGCGCAAGTGATATAATATGCATAGGACGATGAAAAGGAGTGGCTTTTGAGGTGGGGAAATCTTCAGTTAAGTATTTAATTCGTGTGTGTATTGGGTTAATATATCGGTTAAAACGTTTAGAAGTGGGAGCGAACTCCCACAAAACTTTATGCAGTTTCGTGGTAAGGCAATGTTATCCGGGGAGTCATGCTTTAAAGAGTAACAAAAATATTAGGATTGCCAAAGTAACATGAATACAAAAAAACCTAAATATGATAATGACACATCAACGAACGATTAAAATTTTCTAGTCGGGAAAAGAAAATTATAGGAAAGGAAATTATTTAACTGAAGGTCTAAAGCGAATTTTCTACTGATCTGATGTAGTACAAATGATCAGATAACCACTTGTAAACGACTGCACTAAGTAAAATGAGCCTTGGGATTTGGCCCTCCAACAATATCACGACATCCCCTCATAGGGGGCTGTCCTTATTTATATTTCATTGGGATTGCTGACTATTTGTCTCTTTATTAGGGTGCTCTTAAAGAGAATTATGTGGGAAAGAAGAAAAATGTTTCATTCCGAGATTGGCTTGTGCAATAATGCAAGCCGCAAAACATCCCCTGACTACGGTGAGGGGGGAGGAGCATGACTCGGGATATTTATTTTGATACATTAAGAGTATCTTACGAAGAAAAAAACCCGTCGCAGCAGACCTGTGTGCTCAGCGAATTTTCAATGGAATTTTCCATAGGGATAAGAGTATGTAGGTTTGCCGCCATATGGGTTTTGTGAGCAAATATAAGTTAAACACTTAGTAATGAATGTACATACCAAATTTTATCAATATAAGTCAATGAATAAGCTAGATAGAAGGTTTTGTTGATTTCCCATAAGAATAACATGGAAAACACAGTTTTTGGATTTTCTACATAACCATATAAGCTAAGTTAAAAATTCAAAATACTAAATTGTTTTTTTAAGCTCATGATCATGTGTTGGGCTTAGGTCTTGCCCTGATTACTACAGTAATAGCGCATTCCCTATGGAGAAATTCGCTAAAAACTATCATGTTTAAGTACGATAGTCAGCTACTGGATTGAATACTCATAGTAAAATTAGTAGAATATGTTATAGCGATCAGTAGTTGACACAAACACGCACGAGGAAGTACAACTTGAGCCATATTTAAACTAATTTCAACAAGTAAACGCCGTTAAAAATACAGAATCAACATTTGATGGATTTGTATCCAAGCATTCCACTGCATCCATAATATTCAATAGCTTTACATACTTTTACACAACTCTCACCCTTTAAGCAAACGTCGCTCTTTAAACAATATTTTACATTTGAACGAATGATTAATTGTCAATCTGGCAGTGTCATATTTGACACTTTAAGCTAGGTGACAAACAAATGAATACACGTCGGACAGAATTAATGGTGTCTAGTTGTCAGGGGAATGGGAGGTTACGGAGATTAATCATGTGAGCGGTCGTAAGGGGTAACTTGGGGCGCAGGTGTTCGGGGTGCAAAGTTGTGTAATTGGCCTGTGTTACTATACACAGAAAGAAATTATAAAACGGTACTAATAATGAAATCCCTCGAGGAAAACTATCGCAGTTTTCACTCAAAAACTGTGGTTCGATATTCAGTACAATCATTATAGAAAGCCGTACGATTAACGAGTAAAATATGAACATATAAAGGTCGACATCATATTTTTACAATGCGCATTTTAGGCCTAACTGATTTGTTTAGACCTAATTTACTATAGGATGTTTATTTCATAAATTTCACACAGATACTGACAGGCAGACAATGGAAATACTAGAGTAAAAGTAAATAGCCTAATATGCAAGAAGATTATACTAGCTAGAAAACTTCTCTAATATTAAAGTCGACACGGGAGTACGGGCATTAGATGTAAGACTTGATTAACCAAGACGGTTAAGGCCCCTCAAGGCCTTGTTTAGTGGTTAGGCCTCCACCTCTCGTCATTTACTTCGCAAAACTGACTTTATTGTACTGAATGTGAGAATTTGTGTTCTGCTTAATTAACCTTAACTTTTTAAAATCACATAAATGCATGGTTTTATTTTTGCGTTTTGAAAACTGGAAAAATTGTTCATAAAAATGTAGCGAATGATCAAATAAAAAGTTATGTAAACACTTATGATACCTGACCACAAAGGTTTTATACAAAGTATTGAGTATTTTATGTATACTTGAAATAGTTGTTCAGAAGGTTTTTTCGAATGTTGATGATGGCAACTTTGTAACAACCTCAGATTATAATTAAGTTAAATATATTTTTTACTTTTTCAAACAAATGGCTTGGAAACATTAGTAATCTTTTGAGTATTTTGTGATATTCGGCTTGCTCAGCACAAAACACGGTGGGCCTTGATTAACAACACAAAAGCCTGGAACAAAGATCCCGGAATTCGGGATAAAGGAACGATGGACCACTCCGCCATCACTCACAACAACGGGTGGGGAGGTAGGGGGGGGGGGCGCAAAAATTATCTTACAAAATTGTGTCTGCTCATGAAAAAATTCACATAGTTTCGAAGTCAAAAACATTTCTTGAATATGAACGGAATTATTGGTTTCGTACACGAAAAAATCAAGCACTTATTGATTTAAATTAACTTAACTAAAATATATCTTTAGTTTATTGTTTTTAATTTCTGGAATATTCTGTATGTGTTGTATGTAAGTCATCACTATAAATATTTTTGGTAAAAAGAATTAAGTATTTTAATAATTAAAACTACAAAATAATGCAAAATACTTTTGATTTGTTTCTAATTTGGGTTAAAATGCATGTATGAACAATTTATATCACGAAATTGAGTTATTAGAGATGCCGAAAATGAGTTATAATCTGTGACCTAATTATTTTTTATTATTATTTTTTTATTTTGAGAAGGTGTAATTTTGTTTACGCACACTGAGAAGCTCATCGTCCTCTCTGGAGTGTCGAACTCCGAGAGCTCAATATCCCACGTACTACCCCCTTCAGCATCGAGCCTGGAAATGCACCATCGCAGAAGGACCACAGTAGCTAAGCCACTAAGGATACCTTCCGTGAGGAAATATTTCTCAATACAACCAAACTGCCATGTTTAACGTTTTCAAGGTATACACTCTGTCAATTGACGACAATTAAATATAAAAAATGTAAATAACGAAAATAAGACGAAAGTACAATTGTCTACTTTTAACACGTACTGCTGATCTAACACCAAACCGAAACATTGCTTGCAAAATAATCTTTGATAAAACATCTTGGAACCTCGTTTAGGTAAGAAACACACCAAGCAGTGCACATTAAGAAGAAGTAACAAAACGCAGAGCCCTGTAGCAAGTTGGGAACATAACTTTGACGATGGAGGGGGAGGGAGGTCTTGGTGTTAATATTTGGATTAATTCAGCAGTGCGCGTACATCACAGCTCTTAGCACAATGTTCCCCCACTTGAGTTCATTTGTTAGGAGAAAGGGGAAAGTAAATAATGTAAACAACAAACTCGAAAGCGCTGCTGTGGAAATGTCTGATGAAATGTTAGCACGTGTTGGCTCACTGAAGGATGATAAGTAAATTGTGGAAAACACGCATAGATTCAAATATTTACTTAAGGAATTATAGACAATTAGAATGCAGAAAATATATTCTTCAATGTGATGCCAAGACATAAAGTAATGAAAAAAATATTATTTAGGCTATAATTGGGTAAAAGGTTTCTCCATGTTGAAGCCTTCCGGAATTGGTTATCAATAATATGTGGTTTACGTACCTTGACGTCACAATTCCTTGATAGTGCAACTGGTGTTGACTATAGTTTCGACTTCCCCGAGTCATTGTCAAAACTATAAGAATATTAAAACATTTTCCTGAATTTCGTCAAATTTTCAAAACTTACACACAACAAACACATTACAGAATTTTTTTACATTTAGTACACTTCGCCGCCGGCACACGTCACTGTACTCAAAATAATCTCTACAGGCCGGCGAACTGTACTGAATGTAAAAAATTTATGTAATGTGTTTGTTGGGTGTAAGTTTTGAAAATTTGACGAAATTCAGGAAAATGTTTTAATATTCTTATAGTTTTGACAATGACTTCGTGGAAGTCGAAACTATAGTCAACACCAGTTGCACTATCAAGGAATTGTGATGTCAAGGTACGTAAACCATATATTATTGAAAAGTTTCGTTGAGTAAAAAAACCAAGCGTTCTCTCAAAATAACAATGATTACTATGATTAAACAATATATAAATAAGAACATTTTAAAAATTAAATTAATAATGGCGTTTTTAAATCATCAAATTAGGAGAAATTTTAGCGCGAAAAAAGGGGGCCATAACCTGACATTTATAGGAGCCAAGTCTTTGAGCCAAGGGTCATTGATACAGCTCAAGCTTCACACAAGGCAGCGGTCCCTGGTTTGATCCCGGAAACACTACAGGCACACGCGCATGATCGGTCTCCTCGACCTAGCCGGCGTGATTTAATGAAGTGAACGTGCATTTTTGTCGTTTGATCACCAGACAGGCTTATTAATTGACCTATGGTGATGGGCGTAGATTTTTTCAGTAAAATATTAATTTGCTTACATAAAGTTTGTTATAACTGAAATGTACTTTTGTACTGAATAAACATTGCCAAAAATGCCAAGTATACAATATTTATACCTAAAGAAAGTAAAGAGGAATGGAAGTGATAAACCATAAAGAAATCGAATGGATTCGTAACCTTGTAGCGTAATCGATTCATCTGGCATATTAATTTTAAAATAGCGACCTCTTCGTGGGACACCCGGTATACTGAACATTGAATATCTTGAATATTTCGCTTTAGTTCGACTTTATATGGATACAACCCTTAAAGCTCTTAATTTCATAATTCAAACGTGCAACGGTCACCGCCAACAGCGTCGAGACTTGTGTTTTACTGCTGATTGTTTTAACCCTTGTGACGTTTTAAAGTCGCTTTTGCTGAGATAATTTTCCAGACGACTGCGAAGAAAGTAAATGGGCTGGATAATGGTGACCTTTTCTATCTTACAGGGAAAATTAACATTGGACAATATTGCTGAGGAAAATATTTTCTAAATTTTCATTAGTTTGATCCAATGTTGTAGTTAATTTTTATGAAAAATACATTAAATTTTTAATGCTTAATAATAGGTTATCAAGAATTAATCATACTCACTCTGTACACAGTAGTTGAACATACCTGAAACATATTAATTGAATTAATTCCACATAGTATTATAAGTTATTAATTAGAAAATTGTTAAAACCATCCGATTGAAATATTTATTTTAAAGAAATATCATAAAATAAACAAGACCCTTATGGAAAAAAAAAAAAAAAAACTCGTGAAAGCATGTAAACCAGTGTAGTGCAAATTCATATGTTAAGTGTAAGTGTAAGGTTCGTCTGGCGTTCATCGTTCTCTCGCGAGTTCAGTAATGTTATGGTTTTCAGGAATCAGATAATTTAAGTTATATAAGGAAAGTACGGAGGGTTCCCGCGGGACTCGTCCGGGGAAGATAAAAGTGCGTCAACATCCCTCAGGATAACTGAAAACTGCCATCATGCAAATATTCCGCCCCTGTTATCTTCTCGTTACAAAACAGGTGAAAATTCCGAGCATCCTCACACAGTAACAACCCGTGGGAGCAATACAAACTTAAATGTAAAATGTTAAAAAATATAATAAAAAAGATTGACTATGATTCAGTTTACGACTACTGTACCGTACTAAAAACCCTTACAATGTGTTCATGCAAATGTTGAGGATGATAAAATTGTAATACGAAATACAATACATAGCAAACTTTAATATTGATAATAATGAGGTAAAAATGTTAATCGTTGATTAGTATTATTACAGATCTAAAACGTTTCCATGTAACTTGGTATATCAATTGTAGAACTTTATGTTTAATAGACCCTTAAAATAATCGAGCATACTCTGTAATGTGTTTGCAACATAATCTTCGGACTCACCAGTGAATTGTTAATGATTAAGACATTTTACTCAATATTGTTTTCATCACTCCGTATACGAAAGTGACAACTAGCCGTACAGCTGAGACCTTGGAAAGTAGTCATTTCCCAAACTGTCACCGTCAGCTGATTTTATTGACCTGTACGGAAAGTAATGTTTGTAAATAGTAATGTTTGTAAACATTACTTTCCGTCCAAGGTAAACAAACTTTTCCGTACAGCAACAATCAGCTGGGTTTAAAAACAAATTAAATTTTGAATTCCAGCTTTGTTTACTTTGTCCAATGGCGAAGAATTTACAAAAAAAATCCTCCTTTAAAACTTCCACATTTATTAATAATTGCGTCGTGATGAAAATTATCGTTCACAACTCGTCGGAAAGCTCATTTCCGGACTAGTGGTGAAATATACTATTTTTTAGATTTTATGTAGTTCGACGGAATAAAATGAATTTATTTCCCCCGCACAACGAATGGTTGGTATTGTAGAATAATTAATGGCGGGTGGCGCGGCGGCAGCGTTGGACAGTGGTGGATTGGGGACCACAATTAATCATGGCGCCGGGAATGTCACAGCGAGACGCACATCTCACATGTGGCGGCGTCCACAACAAACGCGCAATCATTCGCAGCTCGCTGCTTGGGGTGTAAGATTATTTTTAAAATATGCAAGTATATGCAGAAAGGTGATTCGTTTTAACGCAATTTAAAAATGTTCAGAGCACACGTTTGGTGAACTGATAAAATACTACAAGAAACATACTACACAGTATAGTTTTAATTTGATTGCTCGACTCAAAAGCTTTCTAAGTAAACACAACAAATAATTTTCGATTGTAATTACATACAATAAACTTAAAAATCTACAAGTTTGTGTAAAAAATACTATTTTTCTAATAAGTTATTCTTAACAATGTTAGTAATATTGTTGTTAATATAATAGCATAGAACAATGCTAGGAATGACATACCTATTTTATTTTGTTAATTCAGTTTTTTCTACTAGATTGCACTGAATGTAAACTAATGTATGTTTTGCCAACAGATATTATTAATGTAGTTTTTTTAAATATTTTAAATGGGCTGTAGTGTAAAATAATACGATGAACATCTTTTTGTGGACATTTAAAATACACGTTTGTTGAATTTATTACTTAACAAATAATTTATTCACCCTAACATCTTTTTACACAGATGCTCTTTTCCTATATTTTTTTGGGAAAGTTTTTGAAGTTTTTAAGGAGGCTCAAATGTTTAACAATCAAAAAATTCATTCAAATTAGAAAGATAAACGGTAAACAAGACAATAATAAATGTATCCGACAATGTAGGCCAGTGGCAGGGGTAGCGGACTTTGCTGAGCGCACTGTGTACTGCAGGACTCAGCATAACTGCTGATTGTAGCTGTGTGCGGATCTCCTCAAATGAGGCTAATTTTCCCCTTCACTTCTCCTAACATGATTATTCGTCGAGGGCGGCTCAACCTCAGGGGTTGGTCTGGAAAACTCAGGAAGGACCTAACTCAAGAGGTCGAACTCATTAAGTATCGAAAATGTTTATATCAGATAGGGACAATGTATTAAAATGTATATAGACAAAAACTATCGGAGTTACGAACGTAATGAAACTATTTTCATATATTTTCCCAGATTATTGTTTAGTTACTGTACTCCTAAAAGTCGGTGACACATAGGCAATTCACTGTAAAAGTTTATAACGTTCGATTTTTCTCCCACGATGTGGCTATTTTTATGAAAACAGTCTTTACTATATAAACCAATGATAAACACAAAAGTGAAATCTCTATATGTTGGTGTATAAAATAACTGCTGTTAACGTAACTAGAAATGAGAAGGTATAAAACATAGTTAACTAAAAAGACAAGTTATTATTTCCACAGTTTAATTTCATTAGGTCTTTAGTTTGTAGCGGTCTTAGAATGGTCAGTGTTAAAATTGTTTGGACGTCCTGATACACGATTTAAGTAATTAACCCTACAAAATGAGAAATTTACTATTATTTCACATTTCAAATTTATATCAAATTTTTTTAAATAATGTTCGGAATTAGGAGGATATTTTCAAGGGTTTTCGTTTTATATCAAAGCTTTTCATGGGCGTTTGGCGGTTGGCGATATTTTAATATCTGGAAAGCTGTATATCTTTTCATCAAATACAAAAGCGCGCAGGCTGCCTTTTGTGGCCTACCGAGTTACTCGTAGACGAGAGAGCTTTTATGTTCAATCATAATTTATGTTACAATGGTCTTAAAAGCTTAATATTAGTAGATAACCAGGCTTTTACCCCGGTATTATTAGTAAAATTAAAATATAAAAAATGTGATACTGTATGGTAATTATTATTTACGTTTGTTTACTACTCGTATGAAAGCTTATCTTCTTATATAATAAAAGAGTGCATTTAAGGGCCTAGAGAAAGAACTACTGAACGGATCGAGGCCGTTTTGGTGTCAATGGATTTCTCATGACCCCTAGATGATAGGAAAAATATGGTATCCCTCAGAAAATGCCTTATAAAGCCGAAAAATGAAAATTAGACCTTATTTAGACCAATCTAAGACGTGATTTTGTCGATTTGTTTACTGCTCCAGGTGATCCATATCTTACATTGAAAATTGACACCATTGCTGCTTTACAACGTGTTTTTGTTAACAAAAACAGACGACTTTTCATGTCTATGATAATTGACAGAATCAAGAACACGTAATGTTGAAGTGGTTTTTAAAGCAGTAAAATAAATATCTAACAGCTGATGTTTTAATAAAATTGTTGTTGCTATACTATAAAGAGAGTTTATTTAATACAGGTGATTTATGTATTTAAACTTACAAGCTATTTATTAATATTTGTTTTCACATATTTTTTATCTATCAACTAATGAGCTTTATGTTTTGAAATATATAAACATAATAATTGGATTGTAAAATTCTCCCCACCGTATTTTAATCCATTAATCTTTGTTTATAACTAAGTTATATAACGTCTTTATATTTCTTATTTTTCATCCTTTAAGGTCGTGTAGGCTTATGATTCAACATTTTTAACAGTTGGTTTATTGTTTCCACTGATATAAACAATGAAGTACAAAAATGTGATAATGTGTAACTATGAACCTCAAAGTTATAAGTCTTGAAATATACAAGAAGAAATGCCAAGAATAAGAAAAGGAGATGGAAATAAAGTGGAAACTAAAGACAGAGAATAAAAATTTTGAATAGTGTTTTAGTGAAGGTAAAAAAACCTACTATACGGTTGACTTAGAGGACAATCCAGTAACACTTAGTACACCCAGGAATGTACTTCTATACGATTACGTGAAAAATTCAAGTCAGAACTTGAAAGCAAGGTTCAATTAAATGCATAAATACTGTGGAAGGGCCCACAGAATGGTGCTCAGCGATGCCAAAACCTAATGGGAACGTCAGACTCATCGGGGATCTAACAAAATTAAATAGGAACGTACGGAGGCAAAAATGCCAGAGGTTGAGAACACACTTAATAGGATTGGTAAATCGCGAGTGTTAAACAAATAAGATACAAACTCCAAATTCTGGTTAATTAAATGGACTCCGAGTCAGCAAAATTATACAAATAAGTTAATTGGCCATACAACTGGAATGGAATAAATGAAAATACGGTTACAAACCTTTAATCATTATCTTTTTTGTAAAGTCTCATAGACCTACTATATTGTAAAACCATATGAGAGTAAGTATTATAAACTATTTAAACTTATAAACTATTATGATATATAGAGATCGCCTCCTGATCGAAATTAGACACAATTTTAAGTTGATCTGGACCCAAGAAGTTTATAAACATTATATAGGCCTAACTGAAAAAAACTCTTCTTCCTGTTTTAACAGTGTTTTTTACAACAGCTGTCTAATGATTCAATCAATTCTCCTTCCTCCAAATGATTAACATTGAAACTTTGAAAGCCTGTAGTCCAGCGAGAATTATGATAGGATTCTGCTCATCTACAGGACTATACCTTTCTAAAGGTATGCGCGGATTTCTCATATAATGCACATGAGCTGAGAAGAAAGGAGGAAAAGAAACATGCTTGCCTATTATAGAAGACTAGAAAATTGCCCACTGGTCGAATTTCTACCAAATATTTAGTTGATCTTGAGCTAATTTAGTTAAAATATATATATATATATATATATATATATATATATATATATATATATATATATATATATATATATATATATATAACTGTTCTTCCTGATTTGCTATAATTTGTTATTACAACAGCTGTTTCATGATTAATCAATTATCCTTCTTCCATAAGATTAACATTGACACTTTCGAAGCCTGAAGGGCATAGTCTAGGGGGCCGATGTGAGTTAAAATACCATTCTGCTCATCTAAAATACACTACCTTTCAAACGGTATGCGCGGGTTTCTTTTACTTTGCTCACAAGCTGAGAAAAAAGGAGGAAAAGAAACATGCTTGAATATTAATATATAGATAACTGTTCACATTGCTAAAGAAATCGATATTGGAATACTATGTTTTCTGTGTATTAATAAATTCTGTGACCATTTTAAAACGTGAACATCAAATTCATGAATAATCTTCATGAAAATTACCCGTCATTTTTGACGGGCTGTTTGCTAGTTTTACAATAATTATACAGTAATACAATAATAATGACTAACAAATAGGTCTACTGTTTATTTTATTAAGTGCGATTTCAAATAGATACATATAATTCAGGTATCATTTACAGGTTGCAAATATTATTTTATAATTTAAATAAGTACAAAAAATCATTAAAATAATTATGGTAACAAGTGTATTTACAAAAATTAAACATCCATTTGAATAAAAATGAACAAATAACAAGGCTATAAAAAATAACATGTAACAAATTTTAGAAAAGCTATACAACTACTTAGGGTCTATAGAGTTATTAAAAATTAAGGTTTTTAATGATAAATAAATTATCAAAGCAAATTTAAAGAACGAAATGAATGTAAAGAACAAAATGCTTTAAAAATAATGACTGAAGTTGTACAAAGTAAATTTCTTGTTTTAATAACAAAGCTTATTAATAAAGTTTAATTAGAGAACTAAAAGTTCACTTTGTGTGCTCGAAGCTGATAGTGTTTTAAGTCTTTATTATGAAACTTATAATAACGTTTATGAATCACGGTTTCACCTCTATCGAAGAGTTTTACGAAATTTCTCAGTTAAATATCTATTAAACTTTATGTAATATTTCTTAAAGTCAGCGTTAGTTTTGTTATTTTTTTAGCGTTATTAAACAATTTTTGGTTAAAAAAAATTTACAATATATCGTACTTAAAATAAATTTAAATAAATGGATAGTAATCAGCCAACCAATGACAAAAGTGAATTTACATTTAAATAAAAATGTTTTATAGAATTTTTAGTAACATAATTGAAAGGCTTGTCCTAAGTGATCAACCTTGTACCGCACCCAACAATAAAACCATGGAATTGAATTGAGCAAAAGAAGCGGTGTTTAATTTTCTTAAAACACGACTGTTCCTTGCGGTCGGGGGCTCCCGCCTCGTCCCCCGGGACTCTCGGTGGAAACATCTCTTATTTTGGCTCCCACTCAACGCCGTGTCAGTCTTACTCTCGTAGCTTCAATTATTTTTACACATTGTCTACTGTTCAGTGCAAGCCTAACTTCCCTATGTGGCAATTCTACAAAATTATAAAACGAGGGTATGATTTTCGTTTTAAAACATTTTATTTACTGAATGAATGGAACTTAAGGAGTAATGAATGGAAATTCCTCCTTATGAATGGAACATAAGATAAGGAGTAATGTAATTGATTACGCGTTACTTGACACCATAGAGAGCGTTTTCATCATGAAAGCATCATTGCTGTAAAGAGATAAACCTTGTGTAAATTTTAAACTAATTTATTTAAAAAAAAAACCCCGAGGTCTGTTTGATAATATAATACCCCAGAAGATTGAAACGAATCCGCTATCATAATACAGCCCATACATTCATGGATGATGAGACAGAAAATTAAGCTCAAATAAAGTAATTACGTAACTAGACTTTTTGAAAACTGAGTTTCCCATTTCGTATATTTATAATATTCCAGTTGGCCCAACAACATTAACTAGGCTCTTACCATCAGATTGTATTTACAGAACGACTAACCTTCACTGAATCACTCTACAAAGACATGTCTTATTTAAGGTCAACAGTGATAAACACCAATTATTACTTCTATTGTTTGGTGAAACACTAACCTTGGCTGTACAGGAACATGCCGTTATTGTCATTAGGTTTAAACTAGTAAATTATGTGGTTGCGAAGCGTCGGATTCGGAGATTTATCATTGTTTTTGTGTCTAACTGTTTTGAGGATTTTATGTACTGTATGTAACTTCGTGTTATTAAACTCGTTATCTCTGACAAGGCTGAAATAGGCCTACTTCTGCTCACCTACCGTGAGTACTGGACAAACGAAAATAAAACAAACATTGGGTCTGGTGATGATCAAGATGACTGTAGTGCCACGTGAGCTACATCCCATAAGAGCAATGGTGTCAGTTTCTGTGACATCCATGGATGTCACCACAGAGTTTTTGTTGGTTGAAAAAGTATTAAAAACCCAACATTTTCTTCTTTGTTACCTACAAGTGTTGCCAACGCTGCAGAAAACAATCGTTCTAGTTTGCGTTATGGATTTTTTGTCTCAACTATTACTAAATAAGGAATTTCGAAGGAAACTAGGGTAGAATTTATGGTTTTATATTTACCTCGATTGATAATTGTTAATTCGATCATTAAATAATGGTTTGTAATTAACTAATAATCCAAATGTAAAATAGAGTAATATGGTGTCGTTACGATCGTACCCGTGGCAAGACTGCTACATTCTCTTTTTCAATCAGCTGATTATAACGCAACTTGACTTCCGTTTTAGTTTAGACGCTTCATCGCGGAACACAAAAAAAATTCAGCTGATCTTAGGAAGAGGTTTTGCTTTTTCCTCTACAGACCTTGGGTGATGATCACGTGGATGCTGCGACGGGGGCCTCAGCTGTCAGTGTTTTTGAACCGGACAGTCCGTCCGCACCGCCCGCCGCCGCCGCCGCTGGGAGGGAGAGGCGACCACAATTAATCATGACGTCACCGGGGGACAACCCGACCCGAATTTGGGCCAGTGGCGGCCCAGCCTCGACCGCAACCGCAAACAAACTGCTCTCGGCTGGACTGGATGGTAACATGTATGGTTATCATGTCATATTTAGTATTAAGTCGAATGTAACTGGGAAAATTTTGTTTAGGCTGATCAAATTGGTTTATACAATTTGTAGCAGGATTCTTCAACCATTCAAATTATAACTTTATTACAAACGCCTTTACCTTTTTCTGGGCTAGAACAAATTTTGTTCTTTTCTACGCAATTGCCCAAAAACAATCAAGTTTTATTCGACATGAATGAAATACTTTAAGGTTATTATGTTCATATGACAAAATTTTGCGAAGTTAATAAGGGGTCACGATAGTTTTCCTAAAAAAGCACCATCATTGGTATTGAAAATAAGGTAATTTGCACCAATAACAGCGTTGAATAAGTAAGTTATGGTCCGCCAAGGACGGACACAATATTAATACTGAACTAATGGTTTCTAACTTAAGTATAGTATTTTATGGGCCTTGGATGGTAAAAATTATCCAACTCAGATTTATAAATTTATTTAGATGAATTGATGCAAAAAAGGCAAACCGCATTACGCAGTTTTCATCATACTGCACGCAAAATAGCCGTTTTCTTGCCGGCAATTAATCTTCAAAGTTGGCGTTTATTGAAGTCTTTTAAAAGTGCAAAAAATCTGTAACTTTATTCGTGCATTAACCTCAAACGTTACATTTGCATGTCTTTAAAAAAATCGTTCAAATAAGATCAATGAAAAAACTACCTGTGGACTAAGTTTTAAATGCAAGATGTTTACATCTATATATTAATAGGCAAGCATATTTCATTTCCTCCTTTTTTCTCAGCTTGTGTGCATCGTAGAAGAAATTCACGCATGCTGTTAGAAAAGTATTATGCTGTAGATGAGCAGAATTACGTTTTAATTCGCACCGGCCCCAGGGCTACGCCCTACAGGCTCTCAAAGCTTCAATGTTAATCTTATGGGAGAAGATAATTGACTGAATCATTTGACAGTTGTTGTAATAACAAATGGTTGCAAATCAGGAAGAACAGATGTTTCAGTTATAGCATATTGTTTTAACTAATTTGGTCCAGACAGTGCAGATGAACTGAAAAATCTTTGGTTGAATTTCAACCAGGAGGCGATCTCTATTTTAACTAATTTGTCATAGCTACACATAATATATTTATAATGAATATTTATATTAAGAAGTCAGCTATTGAACGTAAAATAACAGTAGCTATACTTATTTAATACGCTAAGGGTTTTTTTTCTTGTGTAGAGAAATCCTCCTACAATTTTCAGGGTATTTTCAAGTTTTTGTGTCATTGGATAGGGCTTGGACAAAAAAGTTGTTTCCGTCAAAAAATGATGAAAATTGGACTTAAAATAAGGGTGCTACCCACAAATTTGAAATTTTCCCATTAAAATTACATTGGGATTGGGTTAGGCATTAAAACATCTGTTAATGTACAGCTGTAAATACGTGTAGTTTTTGGTGATTACTGATATTCACAATATTGGATTTTTCTGATGTCATTGATTTAGAACTAAATGTTACTTTTGTTCTAAATTGCTCGATTTTGAGCAACACGTAGACTATCGTCTGTTTTTTAAAACCTGATCCTTCTAGGGAAAGATGGTGGTGGGGGTTTGTTTATCCTTACTAATATACCCTTGGCTGGAGCCCTTTGCTTTTTTATGTTTTATTTCACTGTTGAATACCAGCTGGTAATTTGCCATTACAACATATTGTGTATTAGTTTTACTATATAGTCAGTTTTTTTAACCTGATAAGAGAATATTGGGGCGGGGGAGGGACTTAAAAACAAAAAATTTAAACTGTAAACAAAATATTTAAACTCGTGGCAAACATGTTCGAGTATCAGATTTCCTCAAATGACGTTTTAAATAAGTTATAATGTCTTTCAGGATCTCCTAGTCAGCTGTTATATTTTTTAGCTAAACCTATTCTTTGTTCTAAAGTAGGCTAAACTGATTAAATAACAACTACTACCAATAATATTGTAAAACTGATACACAATATGTTGTTATGTAAAATTACCAGTTGGTATGCAACAGTGAAATAAAACAAACCCAAAAACAACAACAAAAAACAAAGGGCTCCAGCCAATGGATATTAGCAAGCATAAACAAACCACCACCACCATCTTTCCCTAGACGGATCAGGTTTTAAAAAAAAAGACTATAGTAAAAGTTTAAACCCCGAAAGAATCTGATAAAAAAATATTCATCCATCGTGTTACAAGAAAAAGAAAATTTTTACAAATACATTAAAACATCCGGCGATGTTTCCAATTCCCGGGCACCCCGCCTGCTCCGGTCTCAGGTGTACCATTTAAGTTATCCCCTCACAAAACTTGGCCGGCTCCAGATTTACAAAATTCGCCGAATAATACAACAATACATAAATTGTAGCAAGAAACCCAAAACTTTGCTTGTTCTATAACTCATCCAACTCCCACCCTTAAACTCACTCCATAGAAATTATTTATGAAAGTAAATTTGTCTTGGGATTTCAAAAAACAAAACACTTTAAGCTTTAAGTAAGATAGAATTTACAAATATTTATAAGAATAAATATTAAAAATATTTATAATATAAGACTTTAAAATTTATAAGTATTTAGGTAAAATATTAAATTTAAATTCAAAATAGTAAAACTCATAAGTAACATATCAGGAAAGGTGTAGATTATGTTTGAAATAAGGGCGATTTTTTTAATACAGTAATTTATATTGAATGTATGTTGTATATGAGAGTTCTTTACTTTTCTTTATACATCCCGGTCCCAACCTATTACAGCAATATAAACCATAATTCAATTCTTGCAAAACTCCTACACCGTTAAAAAGATTATGTTTCACTTTTATTTTCACAAGGTTGTCAATAGAAAAGAATAGACAGTGTTTAGAACGCAACCCAACTTATAGGTAGAGTAAATCAATGTTTAGAAATATACCAAGTCCATAAGTTGGTAACCCTGGTCCGTCTCTTGGCCATCAGCTGATGTGCATTGTTGTTCACTTTAGGTGGGTTCAGTGGAAGGTAAGGTAAGGTAAGGTTAAGGTCACAAACATGGTTTTGAGCAATGTTCATTGAGAAATAGTATTTTTTTTTTAAGAAAATTATTAATTTTATTTTTTGTCAAATACCGAACAAATATTCCAGTTGAAAGTATATCTAACAAATCTACTGTCAGCGACTACTATCTTTTGGGTTTTATTATTCATAATGATTTTTAGGGCGAGTTTTCTAAAGCAGTTCTTACATCCTTAGACATTTTTCTCATTCAATACCCCCTGCTATATTTCTGTTTCCTACCAAAACATGTTTCTTTAATATTGTTACAAGTCTATGAATAGTAGATATGTTAGGTATACTCTTACCTAAAAAGTATCTAAACGCATATTAACTTACATAAACCAATCAATTTTGTTTGAAAATAGTCCTCCACGGTTAACACTCTCTGATCTTTGCTTGAAAACATGTTTGTGACAAATTAATTTCTTTCTACGGAACCCGCAACTATGCAACAATGCACATCAGTTAAGAGACAGGAAGAAGAGGAACTAACTAGGGTTGTTACCAACATATGAAATTGTTCTGTTTCTATAAACATTTATTTGCTCTATTTGAAAGTTGGGTTGTATTTTAAAAGAAACACACTGTACGTAATCAACTTATCACTTTACACTGTTCCTTTTTAGAACGTTTAGGCTTAAAGTGTTTTAATACCGCTGATTCCTTAAAACTGATTAAAAATACTGGCAGTAAATAAAGTTAAACCAATTTTTTAATACGTTTATGAAAAATAATAAATTTTGTACACAATTTAAAAACTATTTGCACACGTGTAACTGACAAAGTTTAAAAAGTGTGAAGATTAAATCTTAATTAAACAAATAAAGCTGTAGAAGCCAAAGCAGCACAGACGCCAGCGATGTGCACTTACAGCAGAACTAAGCCAAATACTAACACCAAGATTTAACCCCCTCCCCCACCCGCCAGTCCACACAAAGTTACGTTAGAAGCCGGCGCTATGCATTTCGTAACTCGGGTTCCCCTTCTTTATGTGACATACTTTATGGAGTTGTGTTTAAAGTTTGTACTCACTGTCGTAATTATTTCTCACGACTCCGTTTAAACTCTTGCTTAGCATTTGAATATTGTAGCGCAATTACGCTTGGATGAATATCAAATAAATTTCCGCCAAGTTTAAACCAAAGATTAAAACGTAAAAATAAAAAGTGGTTTAGTAAAAAATTTATATTTTTGTGGCCATGAAGCAAATTCCAGTGGATGAGGACTGGATAGAACAATTCACATGTAAAACTATTGAATATAAGTTAATGTTAAACCAACAATTGAAACACATCCGACTAATACAGTAACTACACTTATGAAAAAGTTTGTATCCGGCCAGATATAAAATTCTGATCTGCCAGATCTAGCAGATAAGGTTTTCATCCCATAAAACCCTATCTGGCATATATGGCCCAGATCTGGCAAATCAGGTCCAGATCTGGGAGCCAGATCTAGCAGATCTGGGTGCCATATCTGGCAGATATGGCTCATATCTACCAGATCAGGCATCCAGATATGGCAGATCTAACAGATATGGTACCCAGATATGCAAGATCTGGCTTCATATCTGGCCTGATATACCAGATCTGGCTTCCATATCTGGCCTGATATACTAGATCTGGGTGTCATATCTGGGCCAGATATGCCAGATAGGGTTTTTTATGGGATGAAAACCTTATCTGCCAGATCTGGCAGATCAGAATTTTATATCTGACCGGATACAAACTTTTTCATGAGGAATCGAGACGAAATTATAAACCAATGAATTACGTGCAACATTTATTAAAATAGTAACTCGCAGTAGTGTAATTTATTTACAATAATAGTTAAGTAGAAATTTCAGATACGTTTAACTTTTCAGGATGAACTGATAAACACGTAGGAGATCCAGGATGGTAATAGCGACGGTTGGGCACGTTTGAGAATAACGGAAGTTAATAACAATAACAATAAGGGGTCTGATTTGATATTTGGCGGGGTGCGGAAGCAAAGATAAAACAGATTTGAGACTTTCCTTCCGGGTTTCGAAACCCTGTGTAAACAACGAAAATCTCACGATACCCAGGATTAGGTTTTGATCGGTTTATACTAACCAGGCAGTTTACAATTCATGCATAATTTATACAATCTGTGGATACAATTGAAGGAAAAAATCAACTTACGAAAAATATTGTTAAATATATTTTATAATTTCACTAAGGAGAGCTAATTTTTTAAACAATAATCTAACTTAGTACTTAGTAGCATATAGAATTTTCTTAGTTAAATAATTGTCATTACATATAATGTGATATTTTAACGAAGTCTTGATAGTTATTCACATAGCTAGGGCAATAAAAACAATTTTAATCATTAACACAACACAACACAACACATGGGTAAAAATATCGTTTACAGGCAGAGCGTCAAAGGGGATGCTCTCTGTTGCTGGTCTCAGGTGGTGTCCCTGCTTTTATCGCAGAACCCATCACTCAACGCTTCTTGTGCCTCTTCGCTTTTTCATCCAGTAGCTCTGTTATATAAGTACATTATTTGCGAACTGGAGCGAGTTTCCTGTGAAAACTTACAAATAAAATCTAATTACAACAAATATGTTTCAGAAAACGAAGAATATAAGTTTTGCTATTCGTCCAACAGAAAATCACTTTCTGGCAAAGAAATAAGGAGATAAAGAGAGATATAACAATAGTTAAGGCGTATAAAAACCGAAACGAATGAACAATTTTAACTTCTTGTATGAATCAAAACATTACATAGCGAGAACGTATTTAACCGTATTAAACTTTGTTACCAAAATTTACTGGTATGTAATATTGGTTTGGAAAATGTGATTTTAAAACAAACTAAATCCATGCGTTTTGACCGAAATTTAAATTTGATTGGCACATAGCTGTGACAGGTGATGTACCCACAATGTGGTACTCTGGTCTCAATAAAATACGATGTACCGGATATTTTATTGTTTTCGTCGCAAATAGATTGTTGCCTGGCGAGGCCAATTTCCCGCCGGAATTTACTGATCCTTGTCTCAACTAATTGGCACAACAGCTGATTGATGGATTGGCCTGTGTCGCTCTCTATCGGCGATATCTTGCGACAATGGAAAAGCCGTTGATACAGTAAATACTGACAATGTAGAACCTCTCGTTTAGAGAATGTATAAGTATCTATAAATTAATAGTCAAGCATGATTCTTTTTTTCCATTTTCTCAACTTGTGTACAGTTGATTTTTTTACCAAGAAGCGGTCAAGACTAAATGGACTATCTTTGGCGCTGAACTTCTTTTACTTGTAACATAATCATGTGTTTCTAATTGTCAAATATTGAGGTTAAAAAACCCGTCAATGTACGTTTGTTTGTACATTTTGTTGATAAACAAATGTAATGCATGATGGACAAGGTACACATGATTATGCTACGAGTAAAAGAAGTTCAGTGTCAAAGATAGTAAACTTAGTCTTAACCGCTTCTAGGTAAAAAATTCAACCGTACATTGTACGATAAATCAGCGCATAACTTTAGAAAGTGTAGATGATTAAACTCCCATATTATACTATAACCCCCGCCACGTAACTTGACGAATGAATTTTCACTACTATTCAGTTAAAATGATTGGATAATCAGCTGTTCTATAAAAAATTGCATGTAACGTAAGCTCAATGTTTTTGGAAAAGTACCCCCTCTCCTCCCCTCGCCCTACCCATTCGTCCCTTCGTCAGCTTGCCATTCGTCAACTTATGTGGCGTGACTTATAGTTACATAACACATATACATGTTTAAATCCCGAACTTGCGAAATGCGAATTAATCAGGTAAACAAATCAGGTTAACAAATACAACTGAAACATCTGTTCTTCCTGATTTGCTAACATTTATTGTTACAACAGCCATTCAATTCTTCGTTTAAAGATCACTAGAGATCGCCTCCTAATCGAAATTCGACCAAAATGTCAGTTGTTCTGGACCCAAGAAGTTTAAAACATTTCATAACTGAAACATCTGATCTTCCTGTTTTCCATCAGTTGTTTTTACAACAGCTGTCTAATAATTATTCATTCAATTATCCTTTCTCCATAAGGTTGACATTGGAACTTTGAAAGCCTGTGGGGCGTAGCCCTGGAGTCCGATGTGAATTAAAATGGGATTGTGCTCATCTACAGAACTATAACTTTCAACGGTATGTGCGGATTTCTCCTACGATGCACACGAGCTGAGAAAAAAGGAGGAAACGAAACATGCTTGCCTATTAGTTAATAGATTGTTGACGATGTTGAGTTACATACACATTTTTTAATCCCGCCACTGCAGCGCTGCGGTCGGCAATACACAGTACAGCGAAGTACGGTCTGTTATCGGTTTACTGTTAGCCAAAGGCCTGAAATCGATCAATATTCACAGCTACATGAGTGATGGAATGGTATGAAGTGGGTTAGGGCATTAAAAGATGGCCTCCCAAATGTGCATGATGATTAACGGTATCATTTTGCTTCACGATAATGCCCGTCCACATGTGACTTATCGAGCCCAGGATCTGAGACTTTGCTTGGGAACAACTCAACCATCCTCCCTACATTCCCGATCTACCGCCTAGTGACTACTACCACACATTCATTTTTTAAAGAAAGGTCCAGGCGGGGTGCACCACGACAATTACGACTATGTCAAAACGCCTGTATTAGGGTGTGTCTCAAGTCAGGCGGCAGAATCCTATGACAATGGAATTGTACAGCAAATCGGACGATATGACGAGCGTCTTAATAATGGCGGAAATTATATAGAAAAATATACTCAATTACAGGCTTTCATGTAAAAAATAAAATTAAAAAAATCTCTTCTAGTTAATTTTTTTTATTTCAAAACGGCATCTACTTAAAACATGCCTCGCAATTCACATCGGTCCTCGGGGCTACGGCTTACAGGCTTTCAAAGTTTCAATGTTAAAGGAAGAAGGGTTATTTAATAATCAATGAATAGCTGTTATTGTTTAGTAAAGTACCAGGTTAACCGAGCCTTGCTCGTTAGTTTTAATGCAATTTGTTATAGTGGCATGGTAATATAACTATTAAATTTCCACCAACAACCAACAATACCTCATCACAGTTAACCACTGTTTAAAAAAAAAACTGCGTAACATTTTAATGTTCCTTTATTTTTGTATACCTTTCGTTGTTATTTCGTTACCAAAATAGCAACCCATATGAAAAACGTTAAAAATTACGATTTTTAAACTTGAATTTAGACGAAATTCGATTTTTCTTGGGATCTGTTGATCCCAACTATAGTAAGATGCACGAAAATAGTCCGATGGAAATTTTAACAGCTGTTTCCCCCCTCACCCCCTCTCGCCCTGCAATGTTGTCATTTGTGGTTATGTTTACCATGTGTAACACAGTATAAAAATGTGTTTCAGAGTAAATTTGGCAACAATGTATCGACTCTCATCGGACTATTTTCGTGAATCCTACTATAATCCTAGTTGGGCTGTTTCTAAATTTATTTTCGGGCCAAAACACTCTTGAATGCAAAGTTTTAAGCAAAATCTACCCGCTAGATTTCGAGATCGTGAAACACACATCCCTTCAGATATTGCTCGTATTATAGTATAGGATTAGTATAGTATAGCATTGTCTTCGTAGTGGAGGAAATGGTAATACGCTATGGTTCATGCTATTTTAATTTTATGATTAGGGGCTTTTGCCCCTATGAGCCACTAGAATAGACAATGGAATTGTACAGCAAATTGGACGATATGACGAGCGTCTTAATAATGGCGGAAATTATATAGAAAAATATACTCAATTACAGGCTTTCATGTAAAAAATAAAATTAAAAAAATCTCTTCTAGTTAATTTTTTTTATTTCAAAACGGCATCTACTTAAAACATGCCTCGCAATTCACATCGGTCCTCGGGGCTACGGCTTACAGGCTTTCAAAGTTTCAATGTTAAAGGAAGAAGGGTTATTTAATAATCAATGAATAGCTGTTATTGTTTAGTAAAGTACCAGGTTAACCGAGCCTTGCTCGTTAGTTTTAATGCAATTTGTTATAGTGGCATGGTAATATAACTATTAAATTTCCACCAACAACCAACAATACCTCATCACAGTTAACCACTGTTTAAAAAAAAAACTGCGTAACATTTTAATGTTCCTTTATTTTTGTATACCTTTCGTTGTTATTTCGTTACCAAAATAGCAACCCATATGAAAAACGTTAAAAATTACGATTTTTAAACTTGAATTTAGACGAAATTCGATTTTTCTTGGGATCTGTTGATCCCAACTATAGTAAGATGCACGAAAATAGTCCGATGGAAATTTTAACAGCTGTTTCCCCCCTCACCCCCTCTCGCCCTGCAATGTTGTCATTTGTGGTTATGTTTACCATGTGTAACACAGTATAAAAATGTGTTTCAGAGTAAATTTGGCAACAATGTATCGACTCTCATCGGACTATTTTCGTGAATCCTACTATAATCCTAGTTGGGCTGTTTCTAAATTTATTTTCGGGCCAAAACACTCTTGAATGCAAAGTTTTAAGCAAAATCTACCCGCTAGATTTCGAGATCGTGAAACACACATCCCTTCAGATATTGCTCGTATTATAGTATAGGATTACTAGTGGCTCATAGGGGCAAAAGCCCCTAATCATAAAATTAAAATAGCATGAACCATAGCGTATTACCATTTCCTCCACTACGAAGGTTCCAGAAAATTTAATTTTAATTTACGGTATATAATATTTTAACATTACCGTTTAAACAGACCATTCGCCCCCAAGCACTCTTATCAATCCTGTACTTTTAGGTCACCCGTTTGTAAATGTTCTATTTTGTCTGTTGTTAAACTTATATCGATCTATGAAAAATAAGTTTTGAAAGAGATCATAGTCCCTTCATTGAGCTATGACGGCTTTTTAATATAACATAGAAAAACGGCAATGAAAAAACCATAACGGATGTTCAGCACCCATTTCAGAGTCAATAAACTTTCAATACTTTGTAACATACCCATTTCATTGTCTAGTTTGTCCTAAAATTGAATTGATTTTTAGCTATTGTCAGATTCTTTTTATGTTTTAATCGCCAAATTTAAACACAACACCTCAAAGTACATCTTCACTTGCTGTCAATATTCGTCCCTCCTAATCAAAACTCTTGATTTAGTGTAAAAAAGCAGGTTTTTAATTTTTCCCCCTATACCATAGTATATGGAGAAAGTATCGTTTTCGTAAAAATCTTTGCATTAGTTTGATGATGTATATATCCATTTTGGAGCCCCCTTTCCCCCTATAAATGTATATATGGAGAAAGTATTGGTTTCGTCAAAATTTTAAAATTTGAGTTGTTGGTAAATTTATCCGTTTTGGTGCCCTCAGAGTTAAAAAAGGGGTTTTCAGAGTGATGTCTGTCTGTGTGTGTGGATGTCCGTGTGTCTGGATGTAAACAGAGCCAGAGAATGCCTTAATGGTCCGATTTTGGTGAAACTTGGTATGTAGGTTCAAACCCACGATAATTCCAGATGTTTTTTTTAAATTTTTTTGAAATTTTTATTTTTAAGGGTAGTTTACCTCCCAAAACCCCAAAAAACGTGAAAAAAATCAAAATTTCTCAAAAACGGCTCTAACGATTTTGATTAAAATTTTGTGGTTTATTAAGATTAAAATACTGAATAAAATGACACCACCCGCGTCTCCGGGAAAATGCGTGTTCAAAAGTTATAGAGCAAAATGTGTTAAAAACTCAATTTTGGATTTGCAAAAACTCGTGCTGCTCACCTGGTGGCTATCCGACTGAGCCATCAAGACATTAATGTTTTGAGGCTTTTAACACCTTTTCATATTCTTGGGAGAAAGTATGTGTCAGTTATCTGATACCGTTTATTTTTTAAATCACTATATGAGAATATTAAAGGAGAACCTTTCAGAAAATAATCATTCTTATATATTTCCCATTTTGTTGTGAAGTTTTTTACCTGTTGCATTTTCCTCTAGAATGTAGGACGAACGTCTTTGATTTTAACTCGTATTCTATAATCCTACAATCTATGAAATGACTAAAAGGTTTCTGGAAAAATTCAGCTAAGATAATACCAAAACTTCACTGACTGATACACTCTAAGTATCAATTAATGTGTCATCGGCATTCAATATGATCCTTTGACACTTTTTGTCTTAAAATAAAACAAACACATGTTTTAATGGAAATAACGTAGGTGTGTCTCAAACCACAATTCATCGTCCATTGCATCTCGTATCACGATCAGAACGCATTTTATGATCTGCATACACGCTCAGTTTTTTTACAATTTAAATTATAGTAAGATCAGTAAAATCAGCAGTCAATTTGTAATAGTATGTGAGGTTGACTCTCCTAGTAGAATTTTTAGTAGCTCAAAGCCACAAAACGTCTTATTATAGTATTACCACTCTAGGGTTAATTTTTGTCATTTGGCTATGAATAGTTCTTTACTCAATATTATCATCTGTCTCTCGTTTTAAAATAAACCAAAACATATGTTTCAATGTACACAAAGAAGACATTTTTCGAATCCCATGCTATTCTTAAGGAGGAAGTTTTATTATATTTCTCATTTCCTTGTAACTTTATGGATACGCTTTATGGGACTGAAACCTTTGAGACCCCTACCATCTCCTTGCAATTTGAAGGCCTAAAACGCTCACAATTTTGCCCAAGAAATTTCGCTTACAGAATTATATATATAGATTGCTTCTCTTGGTGTGAATTATTTTGTTATCTTCACTCAATGTTATCATCTGTGTCTCATTTTGAAATTAAACCATAACACATGTTCTAATGTATACAAAGCAGACGTTTTTCGAATCCCCATGCTATTCTTATGGAGGACGTTTTACGCGATTTCTCATTTCCTGTTAACATTATGGACACGCCGATAGTTTTCCCTCGTGCACGGGACCAAGACCTTTAATTTGAGACCCCTCCCATCTTTCTGCGATCTGTATAACGCTCACAATTTTGCTCAAGAAATATCGCTTACAGAATTATATATATAGATTGCGGACATTTTCCATCACTGATTAGTAAAAACAAGTTCACGACGTTCTAACTAAACAATAACATAAAATCACCATCACCAACAATGAACTTTAAACGAAGAATTGAACAGCTATTGCATTAATAAATGTTAGCAATTCAGGAAGAACAGATGTTTCAGTTATATTTGTTGACCTGATTGGTTCGCATTTCGCAAGTGGTCGATCTAGTAGTAATTATTTACGGTACTAAAAAAACACTGAATTTAATTAAAAGTCTTTAAAATAATAAAAACTAATTGGTCGTCCTAACACTGCGGACCTGCCGGTAAACCCAAAAATGCGCATAACTTTTAAAATACTCCTGTCCCGTGTCAGCGGTTTTATCAGGTGCGAGTATTAATAACATAAACCTCGGCGGCGCGGCCGCGACACAATATCAATATCAGGATATGGGATATTCCGCGATATTGGGGCGGCTACGGCGTCGTTGTCGAGAGATTTCCTCGGCCCGGCCATCACCGCCTCTTATTAGGTTTACTTGGCTCGAATATCACCTACTTGGAGCCGGCGGCAATGTCTGTGATAAAACTGCAATTCTCAAGTTTATTAATATCGCCGTGCGGTGAAGGTTGCTTGGAAATTGAAAGGGAAAGAGGTTAGAAAGTTACGTAAGTGTTCTTTTAACACTTTCTGTTGTCCTGTCAATGGATACAAATTTCTAATGCTGGATGTATCTATTGTGTGACTGGAAAAATGAGGCTCTTGAAATCGGCACCTATACTTGAAAAGCCAACGGTCAGAAACAATGTTTAATCCAACACAAGAAACAGACGATGAAAAATATGTTTATGAAAAAAACTTTTTATGCTACGTTTTTAGTTAAACATTGTTTACTTTTTGTTCAAGGTTACCGCATTTAATCATATTTTTCAACTAAGTCACTTACACTGAATTGTTTACTGAAAAAGAGTAGGAAATTCGCATTAAAAGTATATTTTAATGTTACTTAGACGATTAGATCAAATTGTAATAACAATCATAACTGCATGCATTATAAACATACTGTACACTTAATTTAAACTGTAATTTAGTTACTAAAACAACACATCATTTCACGTTTATAGAGCAACTGCTGTGGAACTCCAGAGGATAGTGCGGCGTTCTTGATGAGAAGCTGTAATGAGAAGGAAAATTGGTGTCAGGGCAGTGGAGTTTTATAAAATGGCACCAGGGGGTACACAATCAGCAGTAAAACTAACGAAACATCGACTCACTCAATCATGAGTTTTTGTGTACAACTACTTTTGAACACAACAATAATTAATACTCTACTTTGAACATCGACTTAGTTTAATCATAAAGATCAATTCCTTTAATAATTTTCACTGTGTCTTTTAACAAGCTTTATCTAAGTAATATAATAGAAATGAAACTAATTTAACTTCCAAAATACATAGTTATTTTATACATTTATCGTTTGGAATTGGTCATAATGCTGTACCTGTATTAAATGATCGTAACTTAAATTAGTCTTAGCCAGTAACTAAGCTGAATACACTAATTTGCTTTAATAAAATATTATATTATCTACAAAACCATCAACTATAACTTATTACACGTCGTGATATATTATCCAATTTCGCCTCAAAACTCCCCCTTTTTCGGTTCCGGCATCTCAATTGTTAACTAACCACTCAGTACTAAGTATAACTGTTGCACGTGAGCAAGAGTTGTTGGACATTCTCTTCACATTTTCAGAGCACCGAATAGACACTTAACATTTATATTACATCAATTAATTATTTTCCATCATGAAACCAATACAGATATGATCTCATTTCTGTATTATTGGTGGAATAATAAAATTGTTAAGATAATTATTCAATGTTGCATTTGTTGAAATGGCGCTTTCATTATCTAGTTTAGATGAAACTTTATTGATCTCAGGTGTAATTCGAAAAAGTAAAACATGTTTACATAAATGACAGAATAAACAATTTTGTAAATAATATATATATATATATATATATATATATATATATATATATATATATATATATATATATATATATATATATATGGTTGTAATTAACAAAAACCATAATTTAATTTTAATAATTATACTAATATCAAAACCTATAATAGAAAAATTATAATGTAAATAAAAAAACTTAAATATAACAATGTTAGTAAACATAAACCAGTAGTGACATTCAAAATTTGGTAAGGTGGGCTTAGTTAAATTTTTCAAAGTTCAAACAAGAGGCGAGGGCTGGATAAAAGTACACAAAACATTTACGATATACAAGTCATTCAGCGCGATAAGAAGTTCACATTCAAGTTATGAGTCAAAGTTCTTGACTTGCGACTTCACCAACTTCTCTGCTTTGTGAGTGTTTCAGATAAACTACACTCGAGATTTATTTACGCGATAAGAAGCTTTAAAAAATAATTAAGATCTCATAAATAATTAAGAATTAAATCTCAATACATGGTAACTTGTTGTCATAGTTGTTTGTTTCCTAATAAAAAATAGTAATTAATTTAATAGTGTTTCATTACAATACTAAATAATGTGAAACGATCGTACAATTTACTTTTCAAACTTGTTACAAGGTGAACTTACCAAGTTAAAAAATGTTTTTGCATATACAAAAGAAAAACAACAAGTTTTCAACAGAAATAACGGTAATGCTTCATTGTTGCCAGCCCCCACTATCACCAAGCACCACGCTGTCTGTCCATGGTGTTTGAAGGTTGAACCTCAGCACGGAATTCATGAAGTTCGTAATCTTCCTTTATGTATTTTTTCTCGATCCCGTATTTCACTACTTCGTGGAATACCTTGACCATTTTTTCTGGAGGATCATAATCTAAAAAAACATGCAATGTCTATGTTATGCGGTAAGCGAAAGTTAATAAAGTAAAAAAGTCATGACTGTTTTCAAAAGTTGTTAAGATAAATTTAATTTAGTGTATATATAACGTAAATTTAAATAATTTTTGTGTAAATTATGCTTTGAATGATTTACTTTTGTGAAGAATATATACCTAGTTTGCCAATATGCGATATTAATTTTTTTGGCCAAGATGAGTACCAAAAACTTCAACGATCTGAATTCAACACCGCTTGAAGTTAAAGGTTTATTTTTCTTCTCAACATAACGTACGGAATGTGTATGTAGGTTAGTAGACAATATTGTTGGTGAACAATTTATTTGTCTGGAACTTAGGTTGTTTAACTACAAATGTTATACTTTGATTTTTACTTTCATTGAGTTTTAAATTGGGCAGGTCCGAAAAGAAGGGTGCAATTTAAAGGAACACGACGTTCAGATAGGTAAAGCCACTGTTGTGAAATTATTAAGATTAAAATAAATCCACTGGAAGCCACTTATATAATATATAATATCACAATTTTAACGTCATGGCAACAAGAGGTCAATTTCGTCGAAACAGTAGACCTAATCAACAATTAACTATCAAAAGAATTGCTAAGTGTAGAAAATGTCAATACAAGAGCTTACTGATAGGAAAGTCCCCCATGTAGGCGATTTCTATACATTCTGGGCTCAATTCGTGTTGTAGTTTGGGATGTTTCATCCACCCTCTACCTTCATATGCCCGGCCGTCGCCGCCGATGTACCAACTGTTGAAAGTAACAAGTGCTTAGTTTATAGTGGTATTTCATGATGAATAGGCTTAATATTATTGCGTTCATCGAACTCCGTACGTTTATATGACTAATATTCTAACAACAATGAGATTCTATGCCCTAACAGTGGATGGAATGATGTTCGCTTTCTAGCTTAGAGAAATGTTAAAATCAGTTCCAATGTTTTTACTTTATGTCATGAAAGCATTTTCATGACATAAAATAAGACGACAATGTTTACTTCACTAACAATAATAAAATTAGTATTCAACGATCGTTCGTGTTATATGTTATCATATAACATAATAGGATATGTTATTATTTTATTGTTTAGACTTTCAGTTTAAGCTCAATTTAGATAATCTTAGTTTTTATTGAAATTTTTGAACTTGAAAAAAATTGCTTAAACTTGAACTTCATGGAGATGCCTAATTTCTTCGAAATAAACTGTAAGAGTATACATATTTATGCGTATTGTAGACGTTTGATTCTCATTTTTATTCAGGATGAACTACTTTGGGTTGCATTGATAGTGAGTTGATTCGAATGTTCTGCAATTCCTAGTCGCCAAAACATCATCATATGTGTATGTGGAAAGATCGTGAGTATGGGAGAAGAAACAATGACATACATGCTGAGGTGGGGGCAAAATATTGTCGAGACTAAACCCCTCGAATGGTCTGGGTGGCTAACATGTAAACGTTACTTGTAGGCGAGGTCCTGGTAGCGCATCAGCTCGCACTGGTGCCGCTGCATCAGCTGCATGAACTTGACGCATTGCTTCTCCATGGAGCAGGCCGGGAACCGCGAGTGGTAGTTGAGCACCACGTGCGTCACCGGGTGTGTTAGATCCTCCACCGCGTACGTCCAGCCCGGGGCCTTGGCGTCCCACATGAACCGCGTCACCAGGTACGTCGGCTCGCCCAGCAGCCATGGCTTTCGCTATACACATCGTGTCCACAGGTTCAACATAGTTTTTACAATGTTGAAAGTTTTCTGGAGTTCGGAAAGTGAACTACCACTTCCACTGACATGGCCATCCGGTCCTTCACCTACCAACAACCTTGCCAAGCCTTAGCCTGATTGTCCTGACCCCGTCAGGCAAGAATGACAAGCTCAATGCCGATTCGGTTTTCCCTTCCTATTTAATTTTTATTATTTATGTTTTATTTAATTTATAAAGTGTTTTAAATGGTAAATATTTTTATTTACCTTTCTTTACGTGTATTTATGAAAAATCCTAAATTTTGCTTCAATAGTCGGTGTCACGGCAGACTAGACCATTAAAGAAACCCATCATTGGCGTGAGTTTCCCTGGCTTTCCAGACTTTTTACTTATTTCGCTGTCCCTCACCGACCACATAATTTTTCCCCAACTTTATATAACTATCCCTGACTTCCTAAAATGGACACCCTACGCCAACGTAGAACGTAGAAGCATAAGAAAACACTACTTTTCATTTTCAGGGTCAAAGAGAAGCTTTTGTTCAGGTATTAAGTATTCTAGTTAATTTGTAACATTAATATGTGTTGTGTAGTAAAATATATGGACAAAACAAAATATAAATTTATAAAACCTTACCCTGATCTTTTCCATAGGGTCTTTAACTTTCTTCTCTACGACTTTCTTTTTCTGCTGCCTTTGTTTACCTCCCATCGTTATAATTTAATATCAAAGATGATCACTTATGTCCAATAAAATCAAATTGTACTAACCATCTATAGAAAACAAAGAAGCAAAAATTTACAAAACCAATAACCATAACAATCAGTTAGTGGTTTACAAAAGTTGGGAGTTTCAAATGGAATAATACAATAACAGGCCTAATAATGGTACTGTAATGCTTTTTCCGTTTCACAAGAAAACAGTTTATTTTAAATACCTCCTCATAATGAAGGTATTTAACATGATATAACATTTTGAGTATAGTCATAAATGTTGTAAGAAAAACAATTAAGTTACATAGGTACTTCACCACTTGGAATATTTTAAAGCATCTGTTTCAACAATAAACTATTTACAAAAAAATTAAATAACCATAAGTCTTTTTTTACTGTTGTTGTATTATTGAACCACTGTTAATAAACTATTTACAGAGAACATGAACAACATAAAAAAATAAACATTTTAAAACATAAATAGAGACATGCAAAATTGTTTCAACAATAAGGAAACTTAAAAATACGTACTGAGTTTTAAAAATATAATGTAGCTTTTAACAGGTTAAATTTCATTTTAAACCAAAATTAACAAGGCACAAACTCCTTGAAACAGACACTCATGTTACAGAAAAAATGCATTTCGAAAAATTTCAATGCCAATTGAGTTTCATGCTCAAGTCACAAATTCATAGACACTCACAAATTTACACGTAAAAAATATAATACCACAGATTTTAATAATTATAATAAATCCAACGAGCAAGGAAAGTCACAGTATAGATAGTTTAAAAGTTTACTCAATTTCATCTGCGTTACGAATTTTATCATGAACAAATATTTTAGTCAACAATCTCTCATATCTACTTTTTATCTACCACTGGCAGCGTTATTACGCCCACCATGATAAGTAACAACCATAATACGTATTTGTTTAAACCCTACTATTGTTAATAAAAGGAAAACTCTTACGTTTACAGTGATTTTCAGCAACAAAAACCTTTGGGAAAAACCTCCAAACCATGAGATGGCTCTAAATCCAACCGGGTGTCCAAAGACTCAGGACACCCGGGGTAGGTTGCTCAACCTTCTTAATTTTTTTGGCTGTAAATATTCCAACATATTTCTTCGATAAAAACTCTTATGTAATACGTATTATCTTTTTGTATAATTTTGAAATACACCTCTCAACCTTAAATAGCATTTTCTATGGTTTTTCTTTTCAAATAGCTACTACTCGTATCAAATAACCCATCTATTAAAAATAAAACTAATGTCACAAACCAGACCTTAAATAGATGATAAGTTGAAAAATGGCAGGAGCTCAAAATCGTGTAGATAATATTTAAAAAGGCCATACCTTCTAAAATATATCACATTTTGAGATCCGGTTTGCGTGAGGTTTACATCAATGAAATTTTCGGCGTGCACTAAAGTGGTTCAATACGTCGGAAATTAACTCATTTTTTGCATTATCCATTTTATTTTAAAGCAAAGATAATGGAATTATTTTTGAATGGATTATTCGTTAAAATTCGGTTTGTGGAATTATTTTTCTTTTAAAAAGTTCTTTACTATGATATGGTATACTCGATAGGTGTTTCATGAGTTCAAATAAAATTAAACAATGTAGCGACCCCTATTAGGGGGTGAGCGTTGATTCAATATTCCTCTAAAACTACTTCACATTACCCTAGTAATATACATCGGAGATCGTTATATTCTTTATAGCTGTTAAAAATTAAGAAGAGGAGAACTACTTTTAGGATACTCTCTACATCGAATCTACAGGAATAGTGACAAGAACAGACTTGAAAAAATAAATAAATATGCATATGTGGCAACTTTGAATTGAATTCACTTATTAAAAGTCACTCCACCCGGAGTGTGAAATCCACTACTGTACAATAACATATCATTTTTCATCCTCATTGTACAATATTTATACGTATATTTACAGAATCCAATATTACAATACTATTTTACAAGAAGTTCAATAAACTAATCATCATACAGTCCGTTGTACTTATCACTTCCTCCACTTTGGCGGTTGATAGTCTCGCAACAATGAGTGGGAAAGTCTTAGTTCGTAGAACTTAAAGTCCGGTCTAATGTAGTTGTGTTCGATCCCGTATTTGACTAATTCGTCGTAAGACTGCTTCATATCGTCTGGTGGTTCACGCGCTATAACAAACATTCAATGACAAACATCATTTGTCAAAAAGAAAGTAGAAAATAATAATGTCTAAAATAAAAGTTGTTTATGTTATATCGTGTAATTTGATTCGAATTGAAAGTTAAGATATCCGTTGTCACAAACTTACAACAACACAACATGAAATTCGTTAAAATAAACTTGATCCACCAAATATATTTTGTGTATTGTACAAATATGCGTTTTAAGTCAGTAACGTATTCATATTCAATAACGAAATAGTTTGGGATATAGAGTGGGTACGAGCCAAACTTTCTATTCTAGTATTTTAGTTTACACCATAAAATTGTATGTCTTCCGAAATAGAAGGCGGAAGATCACAATTGAAACAAATAATGGACATAAGGAATCTTAAGAATCAGTAGGATTTAAAACAAATTAAAGCGATGCACATATTTCTAGAAAATTCAAGCAACCAATATAAGTTTTTCTTAAAATTGAAAGGGTTTCTAAAAGAAAGTAAGAGTGAATTATGATTTGAGGGTACTTGCCAAGGCTTTCAGGACAGGGATTTAAATTTCAAGGAGGTTCAAGGACCGTAGGAGTTAGACTCATGACTAGCCTGCTACTGTAACTGCTTACAGGTGTCGAAGTCGCCCATGAAGGCGATGTAGAACGCGCCGCCCACCAGGCCGTGCTCGTTGTAAGAGTTAGACTCATGACTAGCCTGCTACTGTAACTGCTTACAGGTGTCGAAGTCGCCCATGTAGGCGATGTAGAGCGCGCCGCCCACCAGGCCGTGCTCGTTGTAAGAGTTAGACTCATGACTAGCCTGCTACTGTAACTGCTTACAGGTGTCGAAGTCGCCCATGTAGGCGATGTAGAGCGGCCCGCCCACCAGGCCGTGCTCGTTGTAAGAGTTAGACTCATGACTAGCCTGCTACTGTAACTGCTTACAGGTGTCGAAGTCGCCCATGTAGGCGATGTAGAGCGCGCCGCCCACCAGGCCGTGCTCGTTGTAAGAGTTAGACTTTTGACTAGCCTGCTACTGTAACTGCTTACATGTGTCGAAGTCGCCCATGAAGGCGATGTAGAGCGCGCCGCCCACCAGGCCGTGCTCGTTGTAAGAGTTAGACTTTTGACTAGCCCGTTACTGTAACTGCTTACAGGTGTCGAAGTCGCCCATGAAGGCGATGTAGAGCGCGCCGCCCACCAGGCCGTGCTCGTTGTAAGAGTTAGACTCATGACTAGCCTGCTACTGTAACTGCTTACAGGTGTCGAAGTCGCCCATGTATACGATGTAGAGCGCGCCGCCCACCAGGCCGTGCTCGTTGTAAGGCTCGATGGTCCACCCTCGGCCCTCGTACACGTTCCCGTCCCCTGCGATGTAGAAGCTGGCACACGACGACAACTTTTATGTAAATATCGTAGTTTCATACTGGTTTTCAATAGTTATAATCCGATAGTGTAAAATATTGTTATATTATTAACTAGCTTCCCCGGCATGCTCGCAATGCCAGCTTGAAAATCTTTTTGCCCTTCAGGTGAGCTCGTTCGTTGCGCTTACTTGCCGTCAGGCTCAGCTCGGCTAACTCGCCGCAATTCTATTATATCCTCTGGTTTTTTGTTACCAATCTTCCCTTAATAATTTTAATGAGAACAGCTGTTTAAAAAATTAACATTCCTTGATTTGTTATGTTCCAATACTAAAATGTTGCTTCCATAAGAATAACATGGTAACTCTGAAGACGTGTAGGGCTGAGCCCTATGAATATGGATAAAAATATCCTATATGTTCTTCCTGGTTCTAAGCTACCTTACCTAAAATTTTCAGCCAAATCAGTTCAGTCGTTTCGAGATTTAAGTGGTGTAAGTAACACGTCTTTCTTTTATACATATAGATTTCTAGGTCCTAAGGTTTTTGTCAATTCACGAAAGAATTTGAGTGTGAAGGACGGAAACGTTTATAAGGAGTCATACACCTATCGAGAAATGGTTCAAACTCTCAAGTGAGGAGTTTAAACACTAATTTTAAAGTTATAGTAAATAGCTTAATGAATAAATGAGTACCGAAACGCTACTATATATATCAGATCGACTTAAATCTCTTGTAAACCTGACCTACTTGTACTCGATGTCGTCGTAGTCGAGCATTTTCATCTGGTACTGCTGAAGGTGGCGCAGGAAGTTTCGACACTGGGAAGGCACCACGCAGGTCTGCGTCTTGGAGTGGTACTTGAGCAGCACGTACTCCACGGGTGTTACCATCGTCTTGGTCTTGATGGCCTCCATAGCTCCCCAGTCCGGCTTGGCGATGATGTTCAGCCCTGGGGGCGGCTCCTGAAGCTGCCACCATGACCGACGAGACATTTAAATTTAGGTTTTCAACTTCACGTCGTTCGGAAAATTCAATATTACAAATATGGTGCTTCGAATCTTTGTTAGTGTTCCAACAAAGTGACATATGGTATACACTTTTGTACATATCGATTCTTACTTTTTTGCTCAAAATAAGCCTTTTACACACATATTTTTGGGGGAAAAAGGTCGGGATTATGTGTATGTGTGGGCTAGGGCACAGTCTCATGTATGTAGAGTATAATAGTCGGTTTAATCGGTGTGTTTCTGTGGGTGCCGGAGAGAAGGAACTGCAATATCGCTCCCGATGTTTAGAGTCGCAACTACACATATGCTATTAATTTAAACTATTTACATGATTTTATTAATTCATTAGGCATAAAATATTGCATTGTTACTTTCAATTAACATCTGCCATAGTAAAACAATAGTGTTTTCCACCGTAGGCACCGCTAGCTGTCCACACCGAGCACCACGCTTTTCAAAAACTAAAGGAGTGCTTTAAGTTACTAGCCAGTATAAATTCATTTGCTGGGTACAAAATCAACATTTTACACTTTCATTCAGACATTTATAATTATTTACTTTCCTTTCAAATTTTTCTACGCTAGAGAGACAAATACAGCAATGCCGTATTTAATTAAACGGCACATGCCGCAGAATAAATTTTAATAAACTTAGGCCTAAACGTAAAATTGTTTTGAAATATAAAAATCAATGCTTAGCGTAGGAATTTAACAAAAATTATCAAAAAATTAAAAATGTCTTGCATTTTTTGTGACATGACAAATCAGGGCTTATAACTTTTCTCTTAACAATATAAATATTCATCTAACATATAATTCCAGCGTCAATATTTGCTTTTGTAAATAATTGGAGGTTTTTCATCAAAAAAGTATTTCATTTAAAAAACTAATTTTTAACAAAATTATAAAAGTATCGACCCACTCACATCACTTCCTGTATTTGTTTCCATGATAAAAACTTCACTGTGTATTGTAGGCCTACAGAAGTGTCAGCTCCGCAACTTGAGAAATAATTTAGATGTCCACATCACGATGTTTTAACTATATTATTTTCGAGGCAAAATTTTCTTTCACGGTGGTTTACATAGTTGCACAATCAAAACATAGTAAAGTCACAAGGTCTAAAATAACTTGTGCTATAAATTTGTAATATCTACGTAAAGTTGCTACCAGACTCGACATCGTCGGTAATAATTATCTGTTTCCCCAGGTTGTCTAATTGGTAAGTAAAGATGGTAATAAAACAATTTCGTAATGAATGTTCACTGTACAAAATATCCCTTTTAGGAAAACTGTAGTGACATCTTTATCACCTACATCTCCATAACAGGAGATAAAATTAAGACAAAAACAAATTTAGCAATTAATTAATACCATGAAAAGCCTACGAAATAATGATAAATGCTTCACGCTTGCATGGTAATTAAGTTATACCGTTCAGACCGAGGATCACGCGACATGAAGTAACACTTTACGAAAATAAACTTTTTCATCATCCACTTGAACTCGCGAGCGACGAGAACATTGTGTTTCTTATCATTAAAACGTATCTTGTTTAAGTGGCAATAAAGTTATCTTATCAAGGTTGAAAAAGATCAGTAACTCACGTCAGGGTGAATGATGTGGCGATATTGATAAATAACATGTCCATCTACTACCTAAAAATGGAAGATGGGACGAAATTGATAAATTATCAATCATTCCATAACTCTCAATCCTTTTTGATTTGTCTACGGTACAATAATAAATGAATGATGAAATGAAATTGATAAATTACCAACCATTCCACAACTCTCAATCCTTTTTTATTTGTCTACGGTACAATAATTAATGAATGATGAGACGAAATTGATAAATGATCAATCAATCCACAACTCTCAATCCTTTTTGATTTGTCTACGGTTCAATAATTAATGAATGATGAGATGAAATTGATAAATTACCAATCATTCCACAACTCTCAATCCTTTTTTATTAGTCTACGGTACAATAATTAATGAATGATGAGACGAAATTGAAAAATGATCAATCAATCCACAACTCTCAATCCTTTTTGATTTGTCTACGGTACAATAATTAATGAATGATGAGATGAAATTGATAAATTACCAATCATTCCACAACTCTCAATCCTTTTTTTATTTGTCTACGGTACAATAATTAATGAATGATGAGACGAAATTGATAAATGATCAATCATTCCACAACTCTCAATCCTTTTATATTCGTCAACGGTACAATACAATTTTCTTAAAGAACACACATACAGATCATCTTTATAGTCATTAAATATGCTATAAGAATTTGTTTTAATTAGAATTCCTCTAAAATTTTCAAACGATTTTAATAATTTTTGTGCCGTTGGATAGGGCTTTTTCTGGACTTCTTTCCGCCAAAATATGAAAGTTATAGCTTAAAAAAAAGGTGCTATCCATCATTGAAACTTGAGATTTTCCCATTAGAATCACATTGGGATTGGATTGAGCGTTTTAAAAATTTGTTAATGTACAGCTGTCAATAAGTTTAGTTTGGGTGATTACTAATAATCACAACATGGGATTGATCGGGTGTAATGTTGATTTAGAACCAAACGTAAAATTTTTACCTACTACACGTGATAGTCCACATTAAATTGTTCAGTTTTTAGTAACAAGTAAGTTTCACTTGTCGAGTTTGTATTTTGGTTAACCTATTAAAATTCTCTTTCATATTTGAATCCTTCGTATGTTTTAATGAAAACGTTCAAGTTATATAAGGGCTAAGTTATTTTTAACTAAAAACATTTCAAGTTCATTACATCATTAACAAATTTATCAACCACATTTCTCGCAACTTAAGGAAAACTACGTTCTTGACAAAAGCTGGAAAACATTAAAGTCTGTATTATAATGGGGGTTTATTTCTTTTTTAAAAATACGCTCTTGACACGAAGATAGTTTTTGACACGACGATTACATTCATACACCAAGTGCTACTTATTAAATCTACTGCGTATTTGTTAGGTCTTCTTTTGTTTGAATTATCTATACGTTATATAGTCCGGTATTTAGAAAGTTAAATTAAATCTTAATAGATTGCTTAAACATTTAAGAAATATTTCGTTATGGTTTCAATAATTCTATGAATCAATATTTATTGGAATCAAAACCCGTTAAATGAGGTATTTTCATAATCCTGAGTAACTTTACCGGTAGTGCTTTAGTTACAAATGACTGCAGCAATTCCAACTAGCGCCAAAGTCACACCTATTCTTTATTGGACAACTTTAAATTGGCTCAGTAGCAACTTCTACCAAGTCATAAATACTGAATTTAAACATCAAGTGCCTGATTATCTTAGAGTTTTGAATACGTTTTCACATTATATGAGTTTTGGCCATGAACCTTATTCATTATTTTCATTCTACTGGAATGTGTAATATAAATACCAACAAGGTAGAAAAACTACGGTATTTTTGTTAAAGTGAGTAGGACTGATAATGAGTGTGATGAATCAGAAGAGGTGTAGCTTTGATACCGACAAATAGCAGCTGATTAATTTACCATATCATTATTTAATAGTCAAATGACCAAAGATAACTGGGTCCAGTTTCGAACCACCAAAGAGCACTTACTTTTCAAAAGATTAAACCGTCAAACTTGATATTCAAAGGAAAGTCTTTGTGTCACGGTTGTAAAAACTACATTAGAAGGTAAAGTAATTAGTATTCACTATTAAAATACAATAACATCCAAACTGTCAAAAAACCATTAAACTCCTAAAAAAATTAAAATATTAAGTTTTCATAAAAAATAATGAATTTATTATTTAAAAGAATATCTTAGCTTGTTTACCTCTATTACCCTTAATCATTTTGTAGTTGCGTAATATTACTGTATTATTTTTACTTTAGAGAAAAAACAGCAAACATTACTCTGTGGCCATTAACTGATTGAGGATGGAAGAGTTGTTGTTTTAACAGAAAGGCTTACGAAAGTAAATTTCAACAAAGTGATAAAGGTACAGTCATTAAAAACATACTTAACGAGTTTAACTTTTTTTTATATGGCCATGAAAAAGTTAAGATTTTAACGAGCTTATTGCAAGTTTCAAAACCACCAAAACGTAAAATCAAAACGTATTATTTTTTATATTTATTTGTATGATTCATATTTTTAAAATTTAAAGGAACGCTAAACAAAAATTAACGGTTCACCTAAACCTGCCGCCGCGAAGTGCTTTGTGTATACTGCAGCTGTTAGCGGGAAACGGGATTCAAAATGAGTTCATTTATTATTTATTTTTCCATCTCGCTCGCTGAACGCTGAAATTCTAACACAGAAACGCTATAAAAATATAATGAACGGTTTATAATTAATTACTTAGCTCAAATTCCTTCTTTCAACACGAAAGCTAATTTATGCATTAAATGATCAGTTGAGTAAATGTAAAAATAAATCTTTATTATACTAATGCCGTAGAAATACTAGCAATGTTTTTTTATCGAGCGAGTTTACTACTTCAATCTTTTTCAAGCAATTGTTCTTTGTCATTGGGGTAGTTGGTTTTGAATTTATAGAGAAAAATATAACGTTTAAATTACTTTTTATAACCTTCAATTATTGTCTAACGCTATCATGATCATAAACGAGACACGAATGAAAAAAATATGATGAAACATAGTGCTAGCGTTACGTAGATCCTAAAATCATGGAAATGATTCACCTTTTAAAAGTTCAGTTTAATTGAGTTTTAAACCAGAGCCATACACTCTAGTTTGATGCACACCCCACATAAAATATTGTGCACATTATAACATGAAATATGATTAACTAATTTAAAACAATAATATAGTTCAGATTATATATCTTCCACACGTATATAAAGTTTTACAAGAATTATCGCCTATTCAAATTAAGGAAAGTTGTAATTTTACCTATGAATTTACCTTTAATTACCTATAATTTTACCTTTGTATTTTACCTGTAATTTTACACTACGAACACTCCAGTTGCAATTAGCACTGGTGATTATAGCACAAATTACATCATAAAGAGGTACATTAATAAACCAAATTCAAACCCGTTGCATGATGGGCTCTAGACATGCAGGACATATCTATTCTAGTGAGATCTAATGTTGGTTAGAACGACGATTAGGCGTGGCTACGTTTTGGATGGGTGGCCGCCTATAACCAATAAATTTTCGACATTCGTACTACATTTTTTACCAGGGACTTGAACAATTGAAGTTGGTTGTAGATAGTGTATGGAACGGCTGTATTCATAGCCTTTATAACACAATCGTTCCATAAACTACTATTTCCTACCACTGCATGGAAATAATCACATTGCCACAACTGTAACCCCTATTCAAAGCGGTTCATTTCCGATTTCCGTTTCTTTCCCGCTCTAGAGCGGCAATGATTCTTTACCGCACTCTAGATCAAACAGCAATTTAAAGTCAGCTGTTATCACAAGCCGTGAAAAAGCTGTTGGCCATTGTTGTCGTTTAATTGCTTCTTTTTTAGTTTGAGGTTATGTTTGATAGTTAACAGTGCTTTCCAACAGAAACAAATAAAAAATCACCTAAAAGACATTAAGTGTACAATAAAACATTAAATGTGATGCAATTATGTTGGTAGGAAAAATCCTGTGTGTATTACGAGCGCAAATAGTTATTGCCGCTCTCGAATTGTTTGGCCGCACTCAGCTGACGCTTCGTGCGGCCATCTTCAATTCTCCAATGGCAATGACGTACTTTACGCTCTTATTACACAAATATCTATTGTAGCAGCATATACTATTGTCAGTGCTCCTGTTGCCTGCCACCAGGGACCGAGGATCGTACACCTGATGATAGCTGACCACAGGGACCCTCGCTTCACCTGCACGGGGATTAGCTCAATTATGGTTCGGCACGCATCACTTCTGGTTACCAATTATATTTAATGGTTTGCTAGTTTCACACCAGTCTTCCACTACCACAACAGCTATACGTAATAAAAATTTCCAATTAAAATTTTCTCTTTTAAGTATGGTTTTTTAGGGGTAATTTGTGAAAAAGTCAAGATTATGCATCATTACTAATAAATAAAAACGCACTAAATATGTGATATTTGTTGTGAAAATTTATGGCAAATAAGCAGTTTTCACAAGAAAGTAAAATGTCACCTGACCTACCTTATAGGTTAGGACAAAAAGAAAATTAAACTTTAACTGCAAAATAATTTGTTTTATATTTTATGCCGAAGCGTATTTTAAGGTATAATTGAAGGGTGAATAGGATGAGTATGATGCTTCAGATGAGGTGTATCTTTGTTGCTGACAAAGACCAGCTGAATCACGTGTCCGTACCATTAAAAGCCCAATAAAGCTGACTACAGTTTTATTGGGGGTACAGTTTCGAACTCTCAAAACGCTTCCGACTTGCCTCAGGATTGAACCTGGGTTCAAAAATACTGGATTCACCTTTCAACTCTAAAATTAACTCTATAACCAACACGTAGGCTGAAAATGATTTGGAAGGAAACTCCATCGAGTTGTAGGATTTCCGAATCAAGTCTCCAATTCATTATACCTAAAAAAACCTGTATTTTTGCGGTCTCAAACTGGACCTTACTGTTAGGACATACGTATATCCTATAATCATGGAAATGTTCCATCTTTTAAAAGTTTAGATTACTCATCAAAACTTTTAGAGGCTCGATAAAAATACTATTCATAAGACCAATTTCATACTTTTTTACCAATCCTGAAATTATCAAGAAATGTATGATCAAATTGAAATTTAAACGCAAAACACACCCAACAACAGTGAACAGTAACTGAACATCCATAACTAGAGCTGTTTCAAGACGGGCGTTCGCTTGTAGATAAACAGAGCTCAGCGGCGGGCCTAAAGCACAACGAATGGCCTTGGGGAGGAGGGTAGGGCCTAAAGGGCTTAGAGAACCACCAAACTGAGATTATGGTAACGTCGTGCGTGTGCGAGATCCAGACCTCACTGAAGTATCGTCTTCGGCCTCAAACTCACGATTTATTCTATTTTGGATGAGAAAGTGTACATAATTTTAATATTGAAAAACAATTTTTCCTATGAAAAGTGAGTTGTTACCATGCTACAAAAATTATTGTAGTACTGTGTTAGTAATAATGTTTAATCCGTCTCTAAAAAAATAAATTAATCAATCAAATCTATGGAAAACTGATAATAAATCAACAATCTCAGCACGCGATTATAGGTAAAAAAGACTCGCCTACTGATCGATGAGGGCTACACACCCATCATGCCCCATGTGAGGTCTCCCCTCATTTGCTTATGGTATTAAACGTCTCAAGGCTTTAACTCCGTAATAAAGTAAGTATTTCCTATAGGGAAATTCACTACAATATTTTTAATATCTTTAGAAAGGTTTTTAAACCTTAGAAAATTAAAATAGTACATAACATCGCCGAATGGTCTACGAGTTGTTATAGTATATTTCGTCACTAGTCCGGAAAGTGGTCGTTATCGGTGCAAGATCGAGTTTCAAGTACGAGGCGAAACCGAGTACTTGAATTCGATCGAGCACCGAAATACCACTTTCGGACGATTTACGAACAGTACTTTTCATCATACCACCTTTAATAAATTTACAGTTTGGATAAAAATTAATACATTTTAACCTATATACCTACCCCCTCTTACGTTGTTATTTGTTTATCTTGTATTTGAACTATAAACAATCAGCTGTTTGACATTTAAACATTGGAGTCAACCAGGTTCATGTTACTGTAAGCAGAATAGCAGCGCTAGTGGTGTCAAACAACGGAAGTTTTTTTCCGGCCTAGTCCCGAAAACCACTGTTTCGAGGTCTAGACCCGAAATAGTACTTTTCATCACTAGGAGCAAAAGTGGGTCTTTTTGGTGCGCAATCGTGTTTTAAAAACGAGGCGAAGCCGAGTTTTTAAAAACGATTAAGCATCAAAAAGTCACTTTTGCTCCGAGTGATGAACAACGTTTTTTATCATAATGCGAAATTAGACTTTTTATCGTTAAAAATATTAACTATAAAGTTCGAGGTTATATTTACAAAGTAAGTTATAGCCGTGTTTACATTTCTGTTATTTACAAACAATGCTCTTCATAACGTTTGAATTTCAAAATTCTGCTCCTCAACATTAATAAATCAATAATAATATACATAGCAAACAGCTGATTTTTCAGTACTAGGACCTAAAAAATTCTCCAGATGATTTTTCAGTCCTAGGACAAAAAAGAATCGGATTTGGTACTATTGAGAGAACAAAAAACAGGCTAATTTCGGGCAGAATGATAAAAACGTTGTTTACCAACACGTTTATCCAATCCACCGGGAATCAACTACTTTCGATCACAGCTGACCGTTCCGAAAACAACGTTTATCGCTATGGTATGATGAAAACCAGTTATTACGACATAGTTTACCTCATAGAATCTATAATATATACAGCCCCATGTGTAACTGACTGACTGACTGACTCACTCACTGATGATCTTAAATTCCTGAAGCGACCGTTTAAGATAGAGACTTGAAATTTGGCATGGACATTCTTTGAGATGTTTCAATTTAGGGAAAATTATAAAACTACAACTTTTTTACTTTTAAACTATAAAAAGGTTAAAAATCAAGCTTTGTCGGTATCGTAGTTCGGCCGTATCAGCGTATATCACCGCGTGGTATCGTAGATCACTTTGCAGGTTTAGTTCTCGCTCGTGTTTAAATAATCTCTTTCAACTACACCCGTGTTTGATACAACTATATAAACATGAACGTCTTATGTAAACGATGGTGTTATGATGCATTTAGAGCGGTTTATTTCACCAGGGTAATACTCGCTTTGATGTATACATTGTTAATGCCCAAAAACTACAAATGTTCACGTATCAAATTAGAAAAAATCTAAAAAGACGAGGTGTCGGTAAGGAAGTACTTTGGTTCTTAAATATGTCGCTTGGAGCGCTATTATAGTCGCTTAGTTCTCGCTTGTATTTAAATGATATCTTTTAACTACACCTCTTCCCGATTATTATTCTCAATTGGGCGCTTAGTTGTTTGCGTATGGTTTTCCCTCCGATTGCTGTGTCAATATTGAAAAATGAAGTTTATTGAATCGAAAGCGTATCTTTACATTCAGGTGTTATTTATATATTAATTGCTAATAATATTTAAGGTCTTATTATATTTACTAGACTGTAGTTTTCTCATGATGGAAAATTTCTTGTATGTTTTCGCACAAAAAATGACCTAATACAGTAATTATAACTTAATTTTTCTACTATTTGTAAGCTGTCTATCTATATGAATCCCCAGATTGAATATAGCTCTTCAGTTGATAGTTCTGGTGCAGTTTTACTTTGAAGAGTTGAACGTGTCCCAACACGTTTGACATCCGGTCTTTGACCTATTTGCTGCTGTCCAATCAGGCTTAGATTTTAGTTTAGGAAACGATTGAACATATTAAGTTATAGAACGATTGGACTTTCCATTCTTACCTTCGCTAACATTGACTACTTCCGACTTTTTTTAAGACCATCTACATATCTGATGACCCATCAGGCTGAGAAATATTACAATAACCAATTGAATTAAACTCAATAGTAATTTTTCTCGCTGCCACTTTGTCGGTCAAACTTCCTCAATGCAGTGCGCTCACCTAAAGTCTCGATTAACCCTATTATTGTTGTAATTGAAACCTATTCTATGCTTATCAATTATTGTAACTCTTTCAGTATATTTTAATTTAACCAATAATTCTTTTTTGGCCATTATTTCACAATTGGTATTCTATACTACCATTGTTTACTACCATTGGTTGAAAATGCATAATGTACGCCGATTTATGGTTCTTAAGTTGCAACTTTCTTCATTTTAAGACTATATAAAGACTTTAAGACTTCCTGATTATAGTACCTAATACCCTGTGATCTATTACATACTACTAGGGGGCAACTCCTAAGGGGGCATAGGGGCGGAGCCCCCATCGAGCCGTAGGCGAGTCTAAACTATATACTCCCGAATGTGTAACTGACTGACTCACTCATCGGGGTATCAGAAATTCGTCAAAAGTCGGTAATGTAGATCTCCTATATATTACTTACTACAGAGTGATTCCCAAGCGAGAACTAACTTACCGACCTGTATTATTGAGAAAATTGCCAACATACTGGGAGTCGCGGATTACCGAAACATTCTTTTTAAGAAATTTTATAACATTAACCAATTGTGCCTTTATAGGTAAAGCGTCTATCCACCGAGAGTAATTTCAATGTACAGGGTGTATCTGAAATTACCTCTCCAGACCGGAAGTCACTGATGTCAAATACAAACTCTCACTTTAAATAATTTTGTTTTAGTTTTACACGGTTTTTAAGAAAACTTTACAATTTGATCTTGTACGCGTAATTTTAGCAGTTTATTGAATATTTGAGGTTAAAATTTAGATTTTCCTCATTCTTCTCTGAGCATTTTAGGTTAAGCAAAAATGTCTTGGCACAAAAATGTCTTAGACTCTTTTAAATACGTTTCCAACAAAAATTGTCAGTTTGGTCCAAAAAGTTTTTTTATTAAATTTACAACATGACGGAGATTAATGAACATGTATTTAAATGTTTAGTAAAGCTAATCACGTGATAATTGATGTTTTATGATGGTATATTATTTTAAATGAGGTTCTTAGACATTTACATGTTTGGTAAGTTCTGTTATATGTAAAATGTTCAGTCATAATATATGTTAAATTTTCCCCAGTTAAAAAAAATAATGTCATGCTATTTATTATTCTAAATCAGTATGATTAGGGTTTAAAATATTAAATTTTAAAGTTGCTTCAAAATTACGTCTGGTCCCCTCTGTATTGAAACCAGTGTCAATCAACAGAGCAAAATGTGTTTACCTACAACGGCACAATTTGTTTTTTTTATTTTAAAAGAGGTGCAAGGTTGGTATGGGACACCCTGTAAGACAGTATCATATTTGCACGATAGTCCTCCCAAAAATTGGTTCTTTATTTGGGATGGCACTTAATTTCTAACGAACTCATTAAGCCGAACATTCGTGGCGAACTTGTTCGGCGAACACAAAAATCAACAAACATTATTAACGAACAATTAACCGGCCATATGATTTACATACTAAACGGTTAGCAACAAACAAACAAAAGTTCGGAAGAACTTTGTTCGGCGAACATGTTCGGCCAATGCGGACGCGGCTTTAGGAAGTACATCATTGACTTTACCTGATAGCATGCTAATTTAAATTTTACAATTCAACAAAAATTTTAACTAAAATAGCAGATTACACAATTGATTTATCTTTTAGTGCGTAATAAATTAATGTTTAGTTTAAAAAGGTGGCAGTACAGTATTTTCATTTAAAATAAAAAAAGCTTTTTTATTTCCTGCCCCAGAAAACTATCTGATTTCAAAATTTAGCGACCAAACATTTTTACCCAAAATAAATATGACATTATTTTTTTATACTCTAGCGGCCAAATTATAACATCTGAGGCAATCCTCGCGAACATCTTTCAAGTTACTACAAGTTTGGTTCTATGAATTTTTGCCCCCCCCAGTCCACACAATTAAACATAATTAAATGTTTATTTATTTTTGTGGGGAATTTTATCCCGTGTAGACGTAATTTTACAACTACTATACTATAATATTTTACTCAGAACCTCAACTTTGCACATAGACATATCTTGCACAGTACCAATATCAATTAAATTATCAAACTTAAAAATTATCATGATGATTTTCAATATCACGTATTCTTCTATTGAAAGTGAGTCGGAACGAATTGCTATATCAAGTAACCGATTGTTTTACTTTGATTGTTATTTACTGACCTGGTCCTACGGCTAAAACATACGTCCTTTGATGTGTATGGTAACTTTAATATTTTAACCATTATTTAACATACTTTTGTTAGGAACTACTGTATTATTGTATTTAGAAACTTGAAGTTTTTTTTATTTGCCTTGACAGTAATTTTTTAGGAAATTAGGTAAATTTAAAGTTTTACATCATTAAAAACTGAAATGAAGGAATTGTAATGAATGCCAATATTACATTATGTATTTATCATTGTATGTTCAATATTACTGGATTGTTATGTTATTCCCTGGAATTTCAACACAACTAATTGAAGGATAGTAACTGAATAGTATTTTTGTAAATAAAAGGGGGTTTTGGCAAGTTTTATCCACTTTGTTAAGATTTTAAATTATTTGGTTTAAAGGAATTTTTCATTGTTTTCGATGATCTACTGCACATTTTTATGCAGTTTATCCATTTAATTTTTTCATATATTTATTTATATAAATTTTATAATTTTAACTAAATACTTATACAATACCTACATACAAAATTTATTCACAACTCCATTAACCTTTATAGAATTCGGGGGAATTAGGGAAGGAGGTTTGGGGAAAGAGTGTCTGAAAACGAGCCGTAGGCGAATATATTTTCATTCCTTAGATTGAGTTAGTTGCACAAGTTCAAATTTAGGTTACTTCTGCAGTTGTGGGAGTTAATTTATGTTATAAATAAACTTACAAACTCATTTATTTTGCTATTTTGCTCATTTACAAACACTTATATTCATATGTAATCTGTTCATTATATGCGACTTAAACAACAATTAACGAATTTCTGGGCAAAACCCTGAGGGGGCATGGGGGCGGAGCCCCCATCGAGCCGCAGGCGAGTATTTCCTATAAGCTGTGTAATTTATTATAGATACCAACCAATCCAAAGATACAAAGTCCCAGACTTTATAGAAATATATTAATAAATGAAATAGGTTTTAAATTTTATTAATGGCCGCATGGAAATAACTTTTTTACAATCACTAAAACAATAGGTTATCATTAAAGTAGTAAAAATTTTTGTTTCGTGCTATGTTAGATAGTATCCGTAAAATTTTGAAATCGAAAAACCTGAAGAAAAAGTGAAAGACCCTTATGAGTTTTTTAAACTTGCTATTTACCTATATGGGTCTTAAGTAATAAGATTTTATAGAAAATATTTTTATTGTTTTCTATACAATAGCAGAATTTAAAAATTTCATGGGGAAAGGTCCAATCCATATTCTTTTTACTATATAACATAGAATATTATTATTCAAATAACAAGTAGTTCGTAAATTCGTTAAATTACTGTACACGCTATATTATAACACCCACATCAAATGTCTTGCTACTTCTCCGACTAAACCGAAATAGCATAACGAAATCATTTGCTAAAACTGTATGTTTAAATATCGCATCAATAATTTAATTATTTACTATTAAACTAACGTTGAAAATTAAATAATGTTGGTTCATTATTTAAAAAGTTTGATTTAATAATTTATTTAGGCCTGAGCATCATAGACGTAAGATTCGTCAAAATTTGCCATCTCATGCCGATGCTAATTTTTTTTAGGTTTTCACTGGAAAATAAGAAAATTACGCCCTTCCAGAATAAATTAAAATCTTTCTAATTTCTCAATAATTTGTTTGTGTTGGTGAATTTATAGACCACTAGTATACGTTTTTTTCGAAATCGAACAGTTTATTTGTATACTACACAAATGTTACTTTTAGTTCTAAATCAATGACATCCAACCAATCCAGTATTGTGAATCACCAAAAACCTACACGTATTTACAGATGAACATTAACAGTTGTTTAAAATGCTTTATTCAATGCCAATGTTATTTTAATGGGATATTTTTTAGATTTCAATGGTTTATATGGTTTATAGCGCCTTTATTTTCAGTCCGATTCTTATAAGTTTTTGGCGGAAACAACTACAGACAAAGCCCTATCCAACGACACCAAAAACTTGAAAATCGGTTGAAAACTGTAGGAGGAGTCCTCCACACAAAAAAAAACCCTTAGCGTATTAAATAAGTACTATAGATCGTATCTTGATCGTGATTCGAACAAAATTTCAATTGATCTAGATCCAAGAATTTTAAACATAGGTTCTTCCTGTTTTTCTAGCGGTTGTTTTTACAACAGCTGTCAAATCATTCAATCACTTCCTCCTTTCTCCTAGCATTGGAACCTTGAAAGCCTGTGGGGCGCAGCCCTATAGTCCAATGTGAATTAGAATGGGATTCTGGTCATCTACAGGACTACTTTTCTAACGGTACGCGGTATTTCTCCTACGATGCACACGAGCTGAGAAAAAAAGAGGAAACGTAACATGCTTGCCTATAGAAGATAGATGTTAAAAATTCTAAACAATCAAATGAAAATAATCTGTAAAGAACACATTAAAAGTCAAACTAGCTTTATTTTTAATTTTTTTTATTTAATATTCCTATTTTATAATTTATATTTAAAAAGCATTTTATGTGTTTTATACATTGCTACAAAGAACGTGTGTTGTATTGGCAATAAATTGAATTGAATGACAGTTATAATATTTTCAAATTTACGGTTATTAACTAATTTTTATTTTGCTTATGAGTAGTGTGTTTTTGCGGTTGCTGGCTCAGTTCAATGACCTCTGAGGAATGTGATGACGTCATCGCCAAGGTCAACGACCCCGATGACGTCATCGATGACGTAATCGATGACGTCATCGACGATGACGCAATCGATGACGTCATACCCATGACGTCATCAAAATGACGTCATCGATGACGTAATTGATGACGTCACCATCGATGACGTCATTTCCGTGACGTCACACCCATGACGTCACAGAAATGACATGCTGATGACGTCATCATCCATTACATCATCAAAATGACGTCACTGACACTGTTAAGGTCAAGGTCACGCCGAAACTCAAAATTTTTTGGCACTTTTGCCGTTTCTCGCACTACGCTCCGAGTTTCAGTCAGAGTCCACGTGACCTTGACGACTTGGAGCGAATTTGCGATGAGAAACAGCAAAAGTGCCAAGTCAAACTCGAGTTTGCGACATGACCTTGCTTAAACCGTCATCTACTAGTCCTCAGAGGCCATTGAACAAGCACAACATCCGCAATTTCATATTACTGTGACCTTGAACACTTAACAACTACAGAGCGCCGACACCGATGCGCACCCCACGACAGCCACCGAGTGACTGACTGTCAGGCTCCGTGTACTCTAGGTATATGGGGAAGTGGAGGGGGAAATCTCAAGGTCACCCAAATGGAGTTTTAAAAAAGCTAAAGAGTAGAAAGACTACTCTTGTGCTTCCTGGGCGACTTCATCAATTTCTAACGGATCTGTAAACCAATCCGATCTGTAGCGGCAGGAGTCCAGAAAACAGGTGCACCACCCAACAGGTTGTCCGTAGCACTTCCGACAATTGGTAAGATTAGAAAAATGAAATTTAATACACCGCTGCGGACAACAAGTGTAAAAGTACTGGGACTTGTAAATTTTGAAAGTCTGTAGTACCGGTGGAGGCAGCTGCTGGTTCTTGCATCTACACCTGCAACATCCGAAGCATTCACATTGCTGGCAGGCCAACCCGTCCACTTGCCATCTTGGTAGTAGGAAACACTTGTCCTTGCAGCAATAGGTTGACCCTGTCTCTTCCTCCCAAAGCTTCTTTGCACAATGGATGACGCCTGGCTCCTCCAAACACTTATGCTCGCAACATGAGACACGCTTAGTTTCCATACTTGATGTTGCTTCGGCGAGGGAGCAAGATGAAGTGATGCCGTGGTCAGTGGGAATGGAGCTTATATAAACTAAGGTAAGTGGAGGGGGAAAGGTCAAGGTCATCCAAACGGAGTTTTAAAAAAGTTAAAGAGTAGAAAGACTACTCTTGTGAGTCTATAGCGATTTCATTGATAGTGAGTGCTTCGGTATGCCAAGTTGATCTGTACTGACACGCCCCTAAATAATGTTTGCAAAAACCTGCAAAATGATTGTTGCACATTTTGCAGCCAGTTAGCTGTCTTAGATTAAATTCAATGCAACGTTCAGGGCAACAAGTGTACTTATGCCCTCTCATCTGGTACACATGGAATGTCTTCAACTCAGGCTTTGGCTTCTCCCAAGATTTGCACCGACACATGCATTGTCCAAAAGCTTCACACTTTCTACAAGCCAGTCCATCCACCACATCAATGTCATTGGGCCATGAAAAACACTTCTGTTTGCAACAGTAGTTAAGTTGACTCTCCATGTTGCTGCGGCGAAGGCGCACGACGAAATGATGCTGTAGTCAGTGAGAGCGCAGCTTATATAAACTAAGGTGAGTAAAGGGGAAAGGTCAAGGTCATTCAAATGTAGTTTTAAAAAAGATGGCTAGTCGTCCTCGTCGTCTGTAGTAGTTTCAGATGAAGAACCAGAGTCGTCTGAGTCCCTTGCTGGTGCTCCATAGATAAAGTGTATTTCTATTTTAAAGCGAAGGCCAGGATCTTCCACCATCAACTCCTTCAACCTATTACATACCACCTCCACTTTGTACACATTGTCTATAATCAACACCCAAAATGTTGGGTGAATAAAACGTGTGGATGAGTCAGCTTCGGCAATGGTTATTTCTTTCGGCGCTATAGGAGTGTACAGATGTGTAAAGTGTGGATGAGGCTGGCTGGAAGTTAAAGGTTCTGAGTTGATCCTGGTCGCATCAAAATCCAATTCCATCCTACATTCAACGTCACGGTTCTCGTTAAAAACATATTGCAATTTTTGGCGTAACATTTCTAGTTCTGTCACATCTTGCAAATGAACGGTCCACCACAAGGGAAATGCTTCGTCCGTAGTGGAGTCAACTTCAACTTGAGAAGTAGCCTCGTTCGCCATGGTAGCTAAGGAAGGAATGAGGTGAGCCGCAGACTGTAGTAACAGTATTGAAAAGTAGAGGGGGAAATTTCAAGGTCATTGAAATTGAGTTTTAAAAAAAATGAAGGAGTAGAGGGGAAAGGTCAAGGTCATCCAAATTGGGTTTTAAAAAAAGAAAGAAGGTCACTCCCCACCAGCCTCGTCGTTGACCTCCACATCAGATCCTTCATAGGGGTAAATAGGTGACATTGGGGTATACTCTGGTGACTGTTGAGTGTTGTCTCCATCCTGCTGCAGTGTAACTCTCGACCAATCATAGTCCAAATTCATTTGAATTATGATTCCAGGGTTGTCCCGGAGTATCTCCTTCATCCTTTGGAAAATTGTCTCTAGATAGTGCACACTGTCGATCGACAGTGTCCAACCCGTACTTGTTCCAACATCGGTAGTGGAGTCTGCCTGGGTGATGGTGTTGTTGTCATCCATGGTTGCCTGCTGAACAAGGAATGATGCTTGATGTGAGGCTCATGCAGGAACATGGTGGGGGGCGTGGTGGAGTAGTGGGGGAAGTTTCAAGGTCATCCAAACGGAGTTTAAAAAAAAAAAAAGGAAAACCTACAAAGTAACATTAAAACTTTCCAATTGATGGTGGCGAGCGTTTTCTTCTGCAACCTTGCCGACACATGTGACTATGCCATACAGTATGAAAAGTACAACCATAATAAGGCCGAACAATAAAAGATAGCCGTTGACTATCATGATATTTTCTGAGTGGATCTGCTTTCTTCTTATCGCCCTCTCCTGCATCCTCTTCTCTAACTCGTGGACGAAGTCACAACATGCGTGAGGACATCTTTCATCTGTTGGTAGGTTTGCCATTGTTGATGTTGTCGATGTGGCTGTAGAAGATGGAATGAGGTTTCCAATTGCGATGTGCCATGTACACCAATAGTCAAGTGGTGGGGGTAACAAAGCAGTGGAGGGGGAAGTTTCAAGGTCATCCAAATTGTGTTTTAAAAAAACCTATCTTGTTACTGAGCTTATATGTCAGTAACAAGATAGGTGTTTTTGCTCTTTTACTTCTTTAATATAATGAAAAAATATACATATTCTACAATGGTTAGGATAAGAAATACAACTGCTAGTCAGCTGAAGTAGTCCAAGTTGTCTGGCTCGGTCTTCATGGATGCTGGTGAGGAAGCCGTTGAGGAGTGTCCAGGCTCTTCCTTTGACTGCCGGGTGTTCCGTATATTGCAAGCGTAAACTTGCACATTTATACGGTAGCCTCGTGCCACCATCAGCTGCAACTCCTTGTATAAGTCGTTTAGCTCCTGCTGAGTCTTGATGCTCACCTCTTCGTAACTTGCGCAACTGACGTTGAGAGACATCCTGATGTTGCTAGGTTGGCTGCTGGAGTAGAAATGAAGCCGAGGCACAGCGTTTGGAGGTACATGGAAAAGTGGTGGGGGTGATGGTGGTGGGGGTATGGAAGATGCAATTAAACACTTCTAAACTTTTTCCATTGATACAAAGGGATGGAACAAATAGCACAGGTGTCCTTGTAGTTTTCAAATCTAAACATTGGTGCTAGAAATCCAAACTGTTTTCTACCACCTTCCTGTACGAACCGTCGAAGGTCTCTGACGGCAGCATTGCCACAAGGCCTACAAAACTTTTCCCCGTCTTGAAACCTATACCAGGAGTATCCCGAATACCCTCTATTATCTTTCTTGTACTCCTCGATATCCTGCTTTACTGTTATAGGGATATTATCTCGTAAAGCCGTCTGGAATAAAGATGCGTCAGTTATAACTCGTTGTAAGCAAAGCTCGTACAAGGTGCTCATCGTTTGCTAGTTGGCAACAGACTGACCGTTCTTTGCATCCAAGCAGGTTTGAATCCTAGTGCGGTAGTGGGGGTAATTACGGTAGTGGGGGTAATTGTGAAATGCAAAGGTCAAAGGTCAAGGTCACCCGCGAAGTTTAAAAAAAAAAAAATGCAACATATCAATACGTGAAGTCTGTCACATATTGATATGTTGCATTTTTTTTTTGTTTTTTTATTTTTTTGTCTTTTATGATTCGTTTATTTATAAAACATTACAACAACATATGTATAACATTAAAACTTAAATCTAACACTGCTGCTTGTCAGCGATGTGGATGGTCAACTCTGTAGAATTGCTACCCGTGCAGCCGTGCGACACCAGGTATAGACACCCGGGTTGAATAGAGCGAAGATCCTCGTTTTGTAGAAGATGGACGAATCTCTTGGGCAGGTACACCTGGAACTTTGGTTCATCCCCCGGAGTAAATGGCGCCTCGCTGAGACTGCAGCAGATGGCCTCCCCAACTGTAGTTTCCATCTTCTTCATAGCATGGATTATGTAGTGCTTCTCGTCTTTTAGTTCTGAGCACTTCTTTACAGGTAATATTGTTGACTTGGAGTGAGCATTGAACTGCTCGACCAAAGTCTGAAGGAACTGGTGAGATGCCATGGTCAGGTTACAGATCGTCTTCTTGCTCGGAGATGTTGTCGTCTCGGAATCTCGAGTAATACTCATGCCAGGTCCCTGTCTGCTCCCCACTTATATACTCTCCGTTACCCCCACCACTCCCCACTTCCCCATTTTGAAGGTAAGAGGCGAGTTTATAGGCATTTTTCAAAGCGCAATGTCTATCTTTATCATGTTCTGGGCTTTTTGTACAAATACATATGGTTTCCAGCATGTATTGATAATTCTTATCCAATTCCACATCATTAACCGGAACATGAGTAAATCCTTCAATCCATCTTTTCTTTTCCAGCCCCTTTGTGTAAATATTGGTAAACTTGTCTGAAAAGTGATGCATAATGTGATACAAGTCCGTGTAACTTGTAAAACCATCATACCAATCGATATGATGGAAGTGTTTTAAAATCCATCTGTTGGTAGTAGCCGCTTTACTAGTTAAAGACGAATAAGAACATGGTGGTTTAAATAAAAACGAATAAGGAACACTTGTATTCATGTCCAAAAACACAAGTTCTTTTATAATGAATCTATCATCATTACCACGAAACGCTTGAAACTCAATAATACCAGGCTTGGACTTTACTTGTTGTTCTTCTTCTCCCTTGTCCATTTTGAAGGTCACACGTCTGCTCATTACGAAGTCAGGAGGTCAACTGATTTCCACACCACGGTAGGTACTACTTTTATACCAGGCCGTACAGTTGTTGGCGCGTTGGTGTATATTTAACGTGGGCACCGTCCCCAATAGGCCTAACCCCACAAAATGTTGATTATTGTTTTAAAAACTAACCATTGTCATTTAAGTTTCCATCTTTATATTTTCCTTGTTTTCATTTTCATCACTAACACTTGATTCTTCTCCTCCATCTTCCTCTTCTTCTTGTTTTACTGATTTCTTATGTAGTTGAGCGTACTTTTCCAATTGTCTCCACATCTGTACTTCATGAGGAACTCTATTAAATATAGAAGTATCCACAGGTCCGTATAATATAGGTGCGTCCGGTTGTTTGTCCAAAGTGTCTTCCAGATAATCTTTAATAATCGAACTTGAAAACACCAGTTGTCTCAAGTATCTTGTTATAGGTTCAGTAGCACAAGTTAAAATGAAAAACTCCTCTCGATTAAGTTGAATTTTGTTATCATGTCTTGTTGTGTCTCTAAACCGTAGCTGATGATCACCACGTTGTTTAATGATATCAATTTCCACATTTGAATCCAAAAGTCCTACTCTTGTCTTTCTTCCAAACATGTTACTACTTAAATAGCATTCTAGTAGATGCAAATGTTTCATAAACGATTCCCAAGCACTGTCCGTAAACAAAATCATTTTGGGTCCATGAGTTAAAATTACAGTAGGGGAATAATCTGTAGATTTCATAACACCGATTAAAACACTTTTATCCAAACTGGAAGAGATTGGGTAAAATATTCGCAAAAATACCTCACTCAATATGTTTGGAGAAATATTATCTTCAATATCCCTTTTTCTCTTTTGTATAGTCTTTCTTCTTTTACCTTTTTCTTCAACATTATTACTGGCGTGAAGTTGTCCGCAAACGTTTTGTTCACCTCCTTCCTGGTGACCTTGAGGATCTAAAAACTCAGATATCTCCTTCTCAATATCTACCACATTTTCAGGTGTACCACTAGGAGAAGCCATATTGAATACGATGCTACCCATACAACAGTAGGCAACAAACTGATGAGGAGCGGTCTGTACGCTCTGCTTTTATACTCGCGGAATGAAACAAAACCGGTTTTTACAATACATTTTTAACAATTCCAGTTAAAGGTGTGTATGTTACGATTTTATCATGTAGAATTAAACAGTATGCAGTTGTATTAGCCGGTATAGCATCGTTGAATTCCATTTCTATTTTTATATCCACACTTGAAGACTTTACTGATTCATTTTGTTTAGAACAATCGATTACAACTATTGGGTAGGCATCGAAATATTTGTCAGGTGGTAATAAAGGTGTATTTGTTTTACCGTAATATGAACTTTGGAATCTCGCGTACATATCGTACAATATACTGTATTTCTTCTTAGTGAATGACACATTTAAATTGTCGTATGGAAAGAATTGTGAATTTAAATAAACTTTAATATTTTTCAAGTCACAATGATCAAATTGTCCTGCATGTTTAGTAATGGCGTCTCTTCTACCTGTTTGTAAACCAAATATAATATACCTGGCTCGTTCTACATAATTCGATGTTTTAACAGTCCAAGTGTGTCGATCCGTAGTAGGTAAACTGGGATGCTCATGAAATTCCCAACTTCTAAATGGAATAACAATATCACGATCGGCTTTTAATTTTCTTAAAAGTAGCATTCTATGCTCGTCAGCCAATTTAACATGTGGAACTCTCCATACAATTTTGTCTAATTTTAATTTCCATTCTAAAGTCGCATCTGTAGTAGCATCTGCAGCTTTAATAATGTCTTTATCGTTAGAAGATCTCAACAAAACTAATTCTTGTTTAACGTTTAATATTATTTTCCTATAATCTTCAGCAAAACCAAGCAGCAAACGTAATGGAATATGAAAATCAAAATATCCATTTGGATTTGGAGTGATCGTGTCAATCGTAGGTAATACCCATCCGGCAGGTTTAAGTAAATTGGTTTCATTGGGTGTTATAGATGTTAATCCTTTTAAAGTTGTCGTAATACCTACTTTTTTAGTGGAATCAACTGTTACACCTGATATTTCATATCTAATTTCATCAAATAGGAAAGCCATAGGATTATTTATAAATGGAACTGTTGTACCAACAGTAGTACCGTCCTTTTTAGTAACTTGTCCTTCAATATACAAGTAACTTTCACATGGTAGTGTGTAAATGTCTTGATTTTGTATGGGAATACGAATTTCATCGTTATTGTTTAATTTCGATGAAGTGTAAGGGTTGTGGGTGTGATATTCTTTTTCCCATAGGGTTTCGTCGAATGTTGGACCCTGCGCTATATCCAGTATATCCATACTCGGTTAATTTTAATCCAATTCTCTCTAAGAAACGAATGTTCTCGCGTGTTAACTCCTCCACAGCTGAAGAGCTACTAATGCGGTTTCCCGTAGGTTGTTCGCTTTTAAATGTTAAACCCATGGTTTTGTATTAAAGTGTCGATTTTAAATGTAATCTAATTAAATAAATGTAAGATAACTCAGGTTCAGTTTTAAAAAACTCAGTGTATTTTTACTCAACTCTAATGTCAACAAGAACAATAATATAAACAAATAATACATATGATTTAAATAACATCTGTTGCATAGTAAATTTGTGAAATAAAGCAAAGAGAAAGAATTAATTATAAGTCTTGACACACTCCCCCTCTTTGAGATATATAAAGATATATCTCAACACATGTTCTGTTCCATGGGGAGAACTATTAACCTTGAAATGTGTCTCTTGATAGTTCCATTATTAGTCCTTAGTGCCACCACTCGTATGATTCCGTCACTTCCTGGAAATACTTCCTCGATTCTTCCGAGCTTCCACTTGCATGGAGGAAGATTTTCTTCTTTGATTATGACTAGTTCACAAATCTTTACATTCCTTTTAGCTTCCATCCATTTGGTTCTTTGTTGAAGGTTGTTTAAATATTCACTTGACCATCGTCTCCAAAAATGTTGGTGTAGTTGTTCCACCAAATTCCACCTCTTCTTAATACTCATGGTTTCATTAGTGATGTCGTGATTGGGCACTGCTGTTATTGGACCTTGCACTAAAAAATGTCCAGGAGTGATCACATTGAGATCTCGAGGATCACTCGACATTGGTGACAGTGGCCTGGAGTTGAGACAGGCTTCAATTTGTGTTAAAAGTGTTAATAGCTCTTCAAAGTTTAATTTTTGATCCCCTATAACTCGGTTCAAATGACTTTTCATCGCCTTTATAGCAGATTCCCACAATCCACCAACATGTGGGGATGATGGGGGAATGAAGTGCCAGTGAATTTGTTGTTCCTGTGCAAATCTTTCAACGGAAGTTGAAGTAAGAACTTCTCTCTGTAACTGGTTACTGGCACCTTTAAAATTCGTCGCATTATCCGAATAAATATGACTTGGCAACCCTCTTCGACTGACAAATCTTTTTAAGGCGCTTAGAAATGTGTCAGTTGTTAAGTCTGATACAAGTTCAATATGGACCGCTTTTGTTATCAAACAAACAAACATTGCTATGTAGCTTTTCACAAACACTTTAACTCGTCCTCCCATTCTTTTAGTTGTGATTGGACCTGCAAAGTCAATACCAACGATGCTGAATGTTCTTCCAGCCGTCACTCGATGATGTGGTAAATTACCCATTATGTTGGAGATGGTTGAAGCTTTATAGCGTAAACATATAGTGCAGTTATGAATGACCGATTTGATTTCGTTCTTGATATTTAAAACCCAATATCTTTGACGAATTACATTTTGAATCAGTTGAGCTCCTGCATGTAAATGTCTAATGTGTTCATAACGTATCAAAAGTCTTGTGAAGTCATGTTTTGCTGGCAATAACAACTGGTGTTTAGAATCAAAGGGAATAGTGGAATTTTGTAATCTTCCACCAACACGTAACAAACCTTCTTCATCTAAGAACGGAAACAATGATTTTAATTTGCTCTTCGGTTTTACCATCCCGTGTTTTTTCAATGCCTTGATGTCCCTTGCAAAACATTCATTTTGAACAAGTTTGACGATTGTTTTTGTAGCCTTTGCAATCTCACATCCGTTCAAGGCACCCCTTCTTCTTTGTTGAAGTGATTTTTTCGTGTTTTCAGCAAACCTCAATATGAATGCCATAATCGTCAGTATTTTGAAAAAGCTGGAAACATTCATAAGTCTTCTTAGTAGTGTAGGTTTTTCTTCTGCGATCATGGTTTGTGTGACTGCCTTCTTCGCTTCAGGAACGTCATCTTTAACACTCGTGTTCACATTACCTTTGGGCCAAGTGACTTTATCTTGTTTTAGCCATTGTGGCCCATTCCACCAAAGCTCATGCTTATGGAACTCCGACGCCGAACAACCTCTAGAAGCTAAGTCAGCTGGATTCTCGTTTGAAGCCACGTGGCTCCAATTGGACGGTGGAATTATGTTTTGGATCTCCGCCACACGGTTTGCAACAAATGTTTTCCACTTACTTGGCAACTGTGCCAACCAGCATAAGACAATTGTGGAGTCAGTCCACGCGTAGCATTTGCCCTTATCAATATTTAAGGCGAATGCAGTTTTACTCAGAAGCTTAGACACAAGTAATGCCCCACAAAGTTCCAATCTGGGAAGTGAAATTTGTTTAATTGGAGCAACTCTAGTTTTTGAACAAAGTAATTTAACTCCAATCTCATTACTAGTTGAAACAGACCGCACATAAACGCAGGCAGCGTATGCCTTCTCTGATGCGTCACAAAACCCAATAAGCTCAATATCTTCACGCAAGTAGTTGTGGCACGTCACATGTCTTGGTATACTTAATTTATTGATTGACAACAAATCACCCTTTATGTGATTCCATTGTTCAGACAACTCTCTACTCACCGGTGTGTCCCAACCTAATCCAGTTAACCATAACTGTTGCAACATGATTTTCGGAATTATTATCAAAGGGCTTATGAGTCCTAATGGGTCAAATATTCTAGAGATATCTTTCAAAATTTCTCGTTTGGTTATTTGGGTGGTGTTGTTAATCTCAAAATTAATGTTAATTTGGAAAATGTCTGTAGTTGGCTCCCAGACGACACCTAGTGTCTTTATGGTTTGGTTATCTTTAAGATCTAAGCTAATAGAATGTGTTTCCCTATCCTTATTTGGAATACTGTCAAGCAAGGCAACACTGTTAGAGCACCATTTACGGAGTTTGAACCCTCCTGAATCCAGAAGCTGAGTGATCTCGCTCTGTAACTGGCGAGCAGATTCTATGTCATGCGCTCCTGTCAACAAATCATCAACATAGAAATCTGTACTCGCTGCTGCACAAGCTAAAGGGAACCGTGCTGTTTCGTCCTCCGCTAACTTCTTTAAGCACCTGGTGGCCAGAAAAGGTGCACATGCTGTACCATAAGTTACAGTGTTTAGTTGGTACACTTTAATCGGATCACTAATCTTTTCCCTCCACAGAATTTGTTGAAATCTACGATCCTCATCACAAACCAATATCTGGCGATACATTTTCTCGCAGTCAGCAACCATTACAATCTCATGCAATCTAAATCTAGCTATAATAGAAAACAAGTCTTGTTGTACTCTTGGACCTACCATAAGAGTGTCATTCAATGACACTTGTGTGCTTGTAGGACAAGAAGCATTAAATACAACTCTCAATTTGGTTGTGGAGCTAGATTCTTTAATTACCTCGTGGTGAGGTAGATAACACTCATTGATACCTGATTGTGATGCATTATCACTTAAGTTTCGCACATAATCCATGTGACCTAAGTTTACATACTCATTTAGAAAGTTATTATACTGCTCTTTTCTCTCTGGTTTTAATAATAAACGATTTTCTACTCTTTTGAAACTACTAAGTGCTATTTGTTTTGAATCGCCTAACTCACTGAAACGATCATTGAAAGGTAATTTTACAATGAATCGCCCTGACTCATCTCGCCTGACATTGTCTATGAAGTGTTGTTCACAAAGTTGCTCCTCCTTGTTAAGCACAGGATGATGATCAATTTCCTCTATCTCCCAGAATTGCTTAAGTTGATTTTCAATAGAGAAATTACAATAAGACTCCACACATTCATTCTTGTTCCCACATTTACCAGCTACAATCCAACCAAACACACTATTTTGAAGAGTTGGTGTATGTACGTTACCAGTTATCTTACCTTCTGACAGTATTTCGAAGAACAATTCGGCTCCAATCAATATGTCGATCTCTCTTGGTTTGAAGAACTCCGGGTCTGCCAGTATAAGTGTGGACATATTTTGAGACCATCCAGCATAGTTAACTTCTTCGCTCGGTAACCTATCAGTGATAGTGGGCAACACAATAGCTGAAAGATTAGTTACATAGTTGCATATTCTGGACTGTATTTTCAATGTTACTCTCTTTGATGATTTTGTTTTAGAATTCCCAATTCCATTAATAGTTATCATAGAATTAAAAGGAGATAAGTTGAGTTTGTTGACGCATGATTTTGTAACGAAGTTAGACTGAGCGCCTGAGTCTAGCAGCGCCCGCACTCTAACTTGTTCACCTTTGTTGTTTTCAGCGAGAATTACGGCAGTTGAAAGTAAAACTTGTGATGTATTTGTTACCTGTGCCTCGGAATTACTTAAGTCCGTAGATTGTGACTCAGCCTCCGATGACGTGTGATTACTCGACTTGGCCTTAAATTTGGACTTTTTGTCTGTTTCCTTACAAACCTCAATGTGTAATAAGGTATGGTGGTTTTTATTACACGTCTTACAATTAGAACTATAGCAATCAGTTGCAGAGTGATTGGGTTTTAAACAGTTAAAACACAATTTATGCCTTTTAACTTGTTCTATTCTATCATTTACACCCATCTGATTAAATTTACTACACTGATAAATTACATGATTTGAGTTTTCACACACGACACAAAAATGATTTACTGATTGTTTACCTTTTGTGTGATTAGGCACCCATTTACTCTGCTCACCGTGATTACGTTGACGGCTAGATGGCTGGGGCTTATTAGCTAGATTTGGGGACCCTAACGCATTTATTCTTTGAATAAGAAACTCTTTAAGTTGATCAAAGCTAGGACATTCAGGTGTTTTTAACGACATCTCCCAATGTCTTCTAGTTTCATTATCTAGCTTACTAGACACTGTGTAAACTAGAATACTGTCCCATGCATCAACCCTTTCACCTAAGGATTTTAAAGCTCGAATATGGTTTTCAGTTTCATCAACTAGTTTCCTAATACCCTGAGCAGATTCAATATGCAGTGGTGCCTGATTAAATACCCCTGACAGGTGTGAATTAATGATAAGTCGCTTGTTATCATATCTCATTTTAAGAATTTCCCAAGCCTCAGAATAATTTTGATCAGTAGAAGGTAATGATTGTAGAAGTTTTTGTGCATCCCCTTTCAAACATGACCTTAGATAGTACAACTTTTGAATATTAGGTAAAGATTCATTATCATGGATAATAGACTTGAATAACTCATTAAATGCAGGCCAATCCTCAATATTGCCACTGAAAGATGGCAATTCCAATTTGGGTAGCTTAACTTGAGGATTAGAACTAGTGCCACTAGTTGGGGGTTGTGGCTGACCTACATTTGCTTGAAGGGAATTTGTCCTATCTGCATCTAATAATCTTAGACATTTAGCTGTAACTTCATAATAGTCATTTTCAAAGTTCCCTAACATTTCATCTGAAGCTTGTTCCTCAGATAAAGAACATAGTTCTTCATGAATTTGTAGAAACCTGTCATAAAGTGACCCAAGTTTCTCTTGCCTCACCTGGATGTTAGTCTTATCTGTATCATTACTTACATTGTCAATGAAGTTTTTTATTCTAGTAAAACATGATTTTACTGTTGTCCTCTGTTTTATTAGCAATGTTATTCTCTCCTCTTGGCTCATGACTCATCCGGCTTCGATTAGGACCAATAAATAAATGTAGGATAACTCAGGTTCAGTTTTAAAAAACTCAGTGTATTTTTACTCAACTCTAATGTCAACAAGAACAATAATATAAACAAATAATACATATGATTTAAATAACATCTGTTGCATAGTAAATTTGTGAAATAAAGCAAAGAGAAAGAATTAATTATAAGTCTTGACAATAACAATGAATGTCAGAAATACAATAGCTGAAGAATTGCATAAACAGGCGCGTAGAAGGTATCCTCGGCGACAAGTTACTCTTAAGGGGATTAATGATCTCTATCAAGCGGATTTAGTTGAGATGCAACCTTATGCTCGAATAAACAATGGTTTCAAATACATTATGACAATGATAAATTGTTTTACCAAATATGCTTTTGCAGTTCCGATAAAAAATAAGACGGGTGTTGAAGTGGCCAAAGCTTTAGAACCTATCTTAGCAAAGCACAAAATGAAACACTTTCAAACGGACGATGGTAAGGAATGGTTTAATAAAAACGTTCAAGGGTTAATAAGAAAATACGGCATAAATCACTATGCGACATTTTCCGATATGAAAGCAAGTATAGTGGAAAGGCTGAACCGAACATTAAAATCACGAATGTGGAAAGAGTTTACAGCTAGAGGGACTCACGAATGGTCAAATATATTACCAGATATAGTAAAATCATATAATAATGCGAAACATAGGACGATTGGTATGAAACCAAAAGACGTGAGGAAAAAACATGTAAAAGATATACTGGCTAGGATTAATAAGCGGTCTAAAGTGGTCAAGTATAAACCAAAGTTTAAAGTGGGTGATAGTGTCAGGATAAGTAAGTATAAAAGGGTTTTTACAAAAGGATAACTTCCCAATTGGACGAATGAAGTTTTTAAAGTACACGCAATTAAACCTACAAAACCTGTTACATATATTTTACAGGACTATAAGGGGGAAATATTAAAAAGTGGGTTTTATGAACAAGAACTGAATCTATCAAAGACTGGCAACGTGTACCTTGTTGAAAAAGTGTTGCAACGCAAGGGGGACAGAGTTAAGGTGCGTTGGTTGGGCTTTGATAAATCACATGATTCATGGGTACAAAAGAGTTCTATAAAATAGTAATACAAATTGAAAGTACTTTCACTTTTTCACAAGATGCGTATTGTAAAACACACCGTACAGATGCCAATAAAAAATTTTGATTTTTTTGTTGGATCAGGTATGAGCATGGAGAAGAGACATGGGACACTTCTTCCAAACACTATACGGTGTATCATTTGTGGACCGTCAAACTGTGGCAAAACAAACGTGCTTTTCAACATGCTTTTGGACCCAAACGGTCTTCGATTTAAAAATGTATATGTTTTTTCAAAATCTCTTTATCAGCCTAAATATAAGTTTCTAGCCAAAACCATGCCCAAGGAAGTTGGGTACTTTGCATTTAACGAAAATGCTAAGGTCCCCCTGCCGAATGATGCTAAACCAAATTCTATTATGATATTTGATGGTATAGCATGTGAAAAACATAATAATATTAGAAATTATTTTACCATGGGGCGTCACAACGAAATAGATACATTTTACTTAGGACAGACGTACAGTCGTATTCCGAAACAGTTGATTAGAGATAACTGTAATTTATTGATAATTTTCAAACAGGATGATATGAATCTTCGGCATATATATTACGATCATGTCAACACAGACATGAAATTTGAAAAGTTTAAAGAAATATGTAGCGTAGCATGGAAAAACGATCATGGGTTTATCGTCATTGATAAAGATAGTGAAATTGATAAGGGGAGATATCGGGTGGGTTTGGACAGTTTTATACAAGACTTATAATGGTGCGCATCTATACGTACTCTGATCTTAAAGGATTTAACAGTAAATTGCATAATGTTAAGTCCAACTTATGCACATTTTACTATCGAGAAAGGAAAAGGTTTTGTGGTAACTATTGCAGTAGGAAGGGTAAACAAGGACATCCGTTCAGCCGAAGGTGTTGGAGGCATAGAAAACCCTTGAGTTCAGCATTAACTCCGCCGGTGGTGTTGCTTATGATTTCTGCAAGTGAAAGGATTTATAACCGTGATATTTGGATTCGTTTCTTAAATAAATGTGAAGATAATAAAGTTCCACTGGAGTTGGTTATGATATGATTAATTCCACAGTTAGAAATCCCCAGAATTTAATATCTCGATTTAGACCGTTCCCCGACATATTTGGTAGTGTATTACCGTTAAGAAATCTACATGGAAGTATCAATTTTGCTCAAATAGTCTTGAAAATGTTGGACTACGGATGTAAAATACCGCATGCTTCAAGATGTATTGTGCTGACAGAAAGGACTATCCCAATCAGACCACCCCTGGAAATTTATCGTACAGCCATGTCGCTCAATTGCTATATTGATATTAGTTATAATACTGCTTGGGGGCCAATTCCCGATGGTACACCTAGAGGGCCTAGGGGAAAACCGTTTGCAGCTGTCAATAACTACTGTCAAGGCTTATACACGGTTGAGTTTCTGAAACAAGCATTACCGACAGTCCCATCACAATGTGAGAGATTTGGTATAACACAAAATAAAGGTGTATACACCGTATCAAATAGAAAGCTGTTTGAACAGTGGCGAACTTTTACAGGGACCAATCCGTGTGAATTTTGGCTTTTAAATTCTTATCTCATGTATAACAGACGTCATGACAAACCGATGGCAATGTTGAAAAAGTACATGGAGAAAACTGTGGAAAGTGATAAGTATATTGTAACACATGTTTCGGAATGGCGAGATGACGTAAAGAGAGCTTGGGTGTTTAAAAGTTTTACGCGTCCTTATGTGATACCACGATTTGATGCAAGGGAACATAGGTATTTCAGAGGGTTAGATTTTAGTAAGGGGGTTTCACTTTTGGACGTTATCAATTATATCAAAAGATATAAGGAGCGTGCTATGTTTTTCAGACAAGTTGAGATGCCTTAATTTATTTAATCTCGATTATTTGTGTTGTAAAAACAGTCGTTATCATGAAGTCGAACAAGAAACATCTAATTTTACGTATAGCCAAGCTCAAAGAGGCTATTCGTCGAAAGTATAACAGTTTCAAGTCGGGCGTTAGTGAAAGTGAAAGGTTTTTCGAAAATAAATATAAACCAATAATATCAGAAATTAAAAAGGCAGGTCTTACACCTAAAAATGAGTTAACAATTAAAAAAGAAGAACCACATGAGGAGGAGGAGGAATATCACGAAATGGAACAGGACGAGGAGGAGGAAAGTAAAGATTTTAGCCCACCGCAGGATACAAGTCAAATTGACAAACTTCTTTCTACACCACAAGAAAGGAACACTGTTTCAATGTATATAAATGAACAGTTTCAAAACGATTTAACTAAACAGTATATGGACTTATTTATGAGAGACCGTGGTGGTAGAAAAACTATGATCGATCATACATACGGCCCAAGACTTAGTGAAAAAGGAGACCTTCTTATGATTGGAAATAAAAAGTTAGAGTTTGATGAAGACGGTTCAATAATTATAGATGGCACTGCCTATGACGGTACCGAAGGTCTCTACGAACTAGTATTCAAAAGAACACCGTATGGGTATGATGAAAACGACCAAGAAATTTATAAGGAAATATTAGAAAAAACTAACGCACATAAGAAAGGTACTAAAAGTACGGCTAATGTTAATAGAAATACTTCTACAAAATACAAAAGCATTATAGAGAAACTATTTCCAAATACAAAACAAGGCTCGGGAATGCAGTGGAAGTCTCCAGTTTCACGTGACATATTGCACTGGGATGATCCGAACGAACTTGTTGATAGGTTACGTTTACTTGTAATGTCAGCGGAAACGGGGAATAACTCACATAGTAACGAAATTATAAATATTATCGAAGAACTGCAAGAAGGTGGGTATATAAAAGGTTCTGGTAACAACAGATTTAAATCATTGTTAAAATGAACGTGGACAAGTTTGGTCGCTATACCTATACAGGTATGAGCATTGATAAATTTGGGCGTCATACGTCTACGGAAAGACTTAGAGGTCCAAAGGGCGAGGGGTTTAAAATGACAGAAGATAAAATCGGGTATGACATAGACAACAAAAGACTAACTAACGTAGCAGGTCCGCTTGATGAAAACGATGGAGTGAATTTAAAAACACTGCAAGCACATACAAGTCCTTGTTTGAAATTAAATAATAAAAGTGAGTATGACCTAGACAATAAAAGACTAACTAACATAGCAGATCCGCTTCATGAAAATGATGGAGTGAACTTAAAAACTTTGCAGAAACATACAAGTCTTTGTTTGAAATTAAATGATGAAAACGTATTCGATGTTAATGGTAAAAGAATCACTAATGCTATCGATCCTGTAGACAGTAATGATGTTGTAATTAAAAAGTATCTACATTCACGAATACCCATTAAAATAGACCCTTTGAAAAGTTATTCATTTCATCAGTTTACAATTCAGGATGTTGGTCCCCCATTGGCTGGAGGTGATGCGGTTACTTTAAAATATTTAACAGACAATACGCTTGTAAGAAGGGGATATACTTTTAGTGCCAGCAATAAAAGAATAGCGAATCTCGCAAAACCAATTGAATTAGATGACGCTGTTAACAAACAATATCTAAAAACGGCATTGGGTGATTTAGCCTATGTTGTACATAAAGGCATGCACAAAGGTAGATCTTCCATTGTACCGGCTGATGTGTGGAAGCAAAAGGTGTTAGAATCATCATGGGAAGATCTATTTAGTGATAATGCATTGTGGTTAATTACTTAGTAATAAAATGGCAGGGGTTAATAAAACATCAAACAGTCGAAAGCTAGCTCTCATCACAGGAGGAGGTATTTTAAGTTCTGCCGTCAACAAAGCGATAGATTTGCTACCCATTGAACTTCATATTCAGGGTTATAATTTTTGTGGACCCGGAACTAAATTAAAAAAGAGATTAGCTAGAGGTGATCGAGGAGTAAATCCTTTAGACGAAGCGTGTAAAATTCACGACATTGCCTATTCAAAATTTTCCGACTCGGAAAGGAGACAACAAGCTGATAGAGAGCTTGCAGAACGAGCGTGGCATAGATTTAAGGCAAGGGACGCGAGTTTAGCTGAAAAAGCGGCTGCTAGGACCGCGACAACAGCGATGAAGGCCAAAACAAAGTTTGGTGGTGGGACTAGCAGGAAACGACGACGCTGTGTAAAGAAGCCTGCAAAGAAAGGCAAGGGATTGTACCTAAGACCATATCCAAAGAGAGGAGCTGGTAAAAAGAAAAGAGGCGGAGGTAAAAAAAACGTTCATCCCGTTAAAGTCTCTTACTAACCACGAGCTCGAGTACTATGTAAACAAATTAAACGTTCCAAACTTAAGAGGTGTTTTCATGAGAGATACTCTACCCGTTCGTCCGAGAAATTACGAGACAGCTATAGTGAATTTAGATTCTATCAACGGGGCTGGTACACATTGGGTGTGTTATAAAAAACGAGGCAATCGAGTTTTTTATTTTGATAGTTTTGGTAACCTTCGTCCTCCTGTGGAAATACTTAAATATTTCGGACCCTCAGCTGAAATTAGGTATAATTGCGATCGACAACAAAGCTTTAACTCAGTTATTTGCGGGCATTTGTGTTTAAAGTTTCTAACCAATGTTTTGCCTTAGCGGTAGCGGTTCCACCATTAGTTGTGAAATTTTCCCTCCTGTTGATGTGAGCGTAGGCAGTTGGGAGATAGGGCTGGTAGACCTGTCTACATATAATTCGATTCCTAACATAGAAAAAGGTGTGAATGATAAATTTTACTATGGCGATAAAGAAATAACCATCCCAGAAGGGTCTTATGAAATTGAAAATTTAGAAGAGGAAATTAAAAAACATGTACATATTAGATTACATGCTAATAATAATACACTTAAGGCAGAGATGAAGTGTGTGGAAGATGTACACTTTGAGAAAAACAATACGATAGCCTCACTTTTGGGGTTTGAACAAAAATTGTACCCTAAGAATAAGCAACATGTATCGACAAACACCGTCAACATTATAAAGGTAAATACAATCAGGGTTGAATGTAATATTGTGCGGGGTTCGTTTCAGAATGGCGTTGAGGGTCATACAATCCACGAATTTTATCCCACTGTCGAGCCAGGGTATAAAATCCTATTCATACCAAATCCAATCATTTATTTGCCGGTGAACGTCCAGCGGATAAGTAACATTTCAATTCAGCTCAAAGATCAGGACGGAAATTTTGTAAATTTTAGGGACGAGATAATATCATTAAGATTACATCTACGAAAGCGGTAGAATGGGTTTAGTATTTACTCCCGAGACAGATTCAACACCACTCATTGTGCGAAAGGAAACTGAACGATTAACATCGTTTAATATTAAATTTTTAGAGGCTCTAGGGTTTAAAGTGGAAAATGTTCGCCATAGAAAGAACAGCCGAGTATGAAAATACAGTGATAGGGTATGAATACCACACATATAAACCATATGCATCGTGTACATTTAAAAATAATGATGAAATAAGGATATCCGTCAGTCAACAAGATATTATTACTGCTCCATTCGAGAGTACAATATATATTGCGGGTAAAATTACTGAGAAGAAAGGAGACAATGTTGCCACTACTGCATCACTTGTTAACAATGCTATAGCTTATCTTTTTGATGATATCAGATATGAAATTGGGGGCATTGAGGTGGATCATACAAAAAATCCGGGCATAACGACTACAATCAAAGGCCTACTGTCCACTCGTGAAGTTGAAAAGGACATTTTAAAAAACGCCTGTTGGTTAGGTGCCGGGCAAACGTCGCAAACTGATCAATTTGATTTTTCAATACCACTACGTATGCTACTTGGTTTTGCCGAAGATTACAAAAGAATTTTAGTGAACGTCAAGCAAGAACTTATCTTGTTGAGGTCAGCCTCTGACCTTAACGCTATCATTTCTGCTGACGCAACATCTTGTGAAATAGAAATAACAAGTTTATACTGGCGGATGCCTCACGTATCGGTTGTAGATACTTTTCGTTTAAAACTTTTGCGAATGATTGAAAAAGACACACCTGTTCATTTACCATTTCGATCTTGGGAACTCCATGAATTCCCCATCCTCCCGCAAAACACTCGTCAGTCTTGGACTGTCAAATCTACGTCACAAATTGAAAAACCACGCTATGTTGTACTAGCGTTTCAAACAGATAGAAAAAATCAGATGAAAAAAGATATGTCAGTTTTTGATCACTGTGACTTGACCAATGTGAAACTATACTTAAACTCACAATACTATCCTTATGACAATATCCATGGTGACATGGCATTATTTTACGAGATGTTTTCGAGATTTCAAAAATCTTACTATGGTAGCGATACATATCCTTGTGTCGATTTAACAACATTTAAAGATAAAACTCCTTTGTACGTGATTGATTGTTCGAAACAAAATGATACAATCAAGTCTGGACCTGTTGATGTGAGACTGGAATTTGAAGCTAAAGAAAATTTTAAAGATAAAACCACAGCTTACTGTCTAATCTTACATTACTCACATCTAATATACACTTTACTCACAGGAACACTAAAAAAAGTTATGTAAAATATTCTATGGTGGGGGGTCGTGGTAAAAAGAAACACCTTGAGTAAAATTACTCAGACTAAAACATGGATCCGTACGGTAAGGTTGTCCCTTCTGTCTCCTCTGACAACAGAGTAGCTTGTGTATTTTTAACACTTGTAAGAGATAATTCAGTTGTCGGGGGAATTGAATATGATGGAACACCGTTAGTTTTAGATGTGGAATCGAATGGAAATTTTGACACAATTCTGGTAGAACCTCTTACAGTCGGTGATTTAGAACAAACTGGCGTATCCAGTGACCTTGAAAAGGTGGATTTTTTCGATAAAAACGAATGGATTGAATTTGACTTTTACATTAATGGAGAATACAATGAGGATAACAATGACTATGTATCGCTAAAGGATTTTTACATAAATGGGGATGATGTTGATGAAGAAGAAGAAGAAGATTTTAATGTCATCCCGTTACTACCAGACACAGAACGAGTAAAAGTATATTCCGAGGGAGAGGGGGAATATTTGTGTGATGAAGGGGAGGAGCAGTGAGTGTAATTATGTGTAATTGTGTAAATAGTTCAGTTGTAGCCATGGAGTCGACCAGTGAAGAGGTGCGTGGTGAAACTTTGGCAGCTGAGGTAAGTATGGACACAGACCTAATTCGTTTTCCTCGGCGTAAGGAACCAATTGATATTTTAAATGGTATTTTTTTGAAAACTGTTCACTTTTTAAACACTGAACTGACCAAATGCATGATTATTGGTATTTTTAAAAATAGGGGAACAAGTTCAGGTATTTTATTTAAAGGGCGTAAAGGGTCAACATTTTGGTCTTTAGATGCATTCAATCAGTTTTTACCACGATTCAATGAAATTACAAATGCATTGGGAAATAAAACCAAGTTTTATGTGAATCTCGATGGAGGGGAGGATATTAAAGTGAAAAATATTTTTGGCAAATCTTGTGTATTCCTCTATGATGGGGAGCATACTTTAACCCTTGATCAAAGTGAGTGGGTTCAGTTTTTGAGTTACCTTCCTATCGTGCACAGGGCCATTAACGAGTTATTTTACAACGAACTTTTTATTCAACAGTACATTCATGACATTATTACAGGTTCGCAGGACGTGTTGAAACCTGAAAGTCTGCCCAGTCTCATTGCCGACCGTTTACTGGACGAGGTGCAAAGGTCAAAAAATGGAGGCGGTAGTTGAGTTTCATGGTTTCAAAGATAACGAAAATCGTTTTATTATTAAAGAACTGTCTATTGTCGGAAAATATATACAGAGTCAGATAATATTCCAGACTCCGTATTATTTTCATAATTTAAATTCAAAAATGCAACGAACCGCTCGTTGGCTTTCTCTTCATTTCCATCACATGAGATGGGATGACCCTGGTGTCCCGTATGACGAACAAATTATTCGTGATTTGTGTAGACCTTTTGAAACTATCTACACCAACGGTCTTGAAAAGTGCGAGTTTTTACGCGAGTTTCACCACGATGTCAGGGAAATAACTTGGAATCGTAGTGAATCGTGTGAAGTGCACTGTCTAATACCTAAACACAGGAATTGTGACACAAAGTGTGCACTACAAAGTGCCGTGTCCTTTCAACAGCATCTATAAAACCAGAAGTATTAATTAATTTTGTTCATTCACAATGGAGTCTGCGTGGCAGTTACTTTCAAAGGAGCCGAAAGCTCCCATCGGTGTGATGACAGACAGTTTTATTATGAAATTTGATCGGTTTTTAGATTGGAATTTGCTTTCCGAGTATTATGATTTCTCTCTTGATATGCTGAGAACATATTTCCACAAAGTCACGTGGGCAAAAATATTACGTAAGAAATTATTTTCCGAAATCTTCCTTAGAGAAATGGCACTCAGCTTTGACAGTGCAGCCTGGGAAGTTCTCAGCAGATATCAGTTTTTATCAGAACAATTTATTCATGACTTTTCTGATAAGGTTGACTGGGACAACATCGCTTTGTATCAAAATGTTAGTGGGAAATTCCTAACCGATCACAAGTATATGGAAAATGAATAAATCTCCACCGGTGGTTAGTAAAGGGGCGGGGGTGCTCGGCATTCGGTTGAGGGCTCACCCGTGATGGCTTGAACGGACCTGTGGAGATTTGTAAATAGTTGTAAGTAGTATACCTCACCACTGGTGTTTAGTAAAGGGGCGGGGGTGCTCGGCATTCGGTTGAGGGCTCACCCGTGATGGCTTGAACGGACCTGTGGAGATTTGTAAATAGTTGTAAGTAGTATACCTCACCACTGGTGTTTAGTAAAGGGGCGGGGGTGCTCGGCATTCGGTTGAGGGCTCACCCGTGATGGCTTGAACGGACCGGTGGAAGGTTGTAAATCAATGTACATAGTATACCACTGAGGTTGTTTAGTAAAGGGGCGGGTGTGCTCGGCATTCGGTTGAGGGCTCACCCGTGATGACTTGAACGGATCATCAGTGGTCGTTAAATAGATTTAAGTAGCATACTTCCGCGGGTGACTGGGAGACTGACCCGGCCCACGGAGGTTTTAAAAACTCCATTGTGTTACAGGGAGGTAGCAATTTGGTTTTTGGTTTGGCTACCACCGTAAGTGGGCGTTGTTGGGGCCCCTTACCCCAGAGGCTAGGACTCCTGGTGATGCTCTGGGTTAACAAAAAGAACGCGCCGAGACCCGTACAGCCTGACCTATATGGTCTACTGTGGTGTGGAAACTTGGGTCAACTTTTTTTTACCACTTCCAAGTAATCTACTTTTAAATGCAACTGTCACCCCAGAGGTTATAACTATACGATTAACAAACCAAGATTTGTACAATGCTTTGAAAACTTGGTTCAATAGGGTCAGAGATAATGTGTGTAAAACTGTTATATAAATACGAGCTTTGTGCATCCACTATCAGTCATGAAGCTAGTAATTCTCCTAGCAATTTTGTGGTGGGGTGCTCATGTTTCATGCACGCCTCCAGATAGAAATGTAAGTAGATCAACTGTGTGTGTGTGTGTGTGTGTGTGTGTGTGTGTGTGTGTGTGTGTGTGTGTGTGTGTGTGTGTGTGTGTGTGTGTGTGTGTGTGTGTGTGTGTGTGAGTGAGTGTGTGTGTTTACAATACAATAATTATTTCCTTATAGATTTACAGAATGTTCTCGTCGGACGAGGAGCTTTTGACGGCTGTTGAAAGGGCTGAAGGGCTTCAAACATCAACCCCGCGAAGAAATCGTCTTAATCTTCCAAGGGTCTACGGTTCCAGCAGGGAAGAGCTTGATGACCAATTAAGGAGAACACCTGGTGCTAATCGCCCTGTTCGCCCTGTCACCCCTCGCCCTCCACTATCAGAACTATCCACAGAAACAAGACATGGGGGATCCATCATGCGAAACATTCAAACAAATAATGTAAGTAATTTTCAAAAGACCACTGCTTTTTTTTAATTCTATCCATATTTAACAGTTTTTTACAATTTATCAATATTGTTACAGTTGAGAACTCCGGACCATCAAGGATTAATGGAACATTCAACTGGTTCTGCATCACCACACCATAGACAGAGTCAACCATCGCCGGATCCATTCCAGTTTCTTCCTCGTCGACAAAGATTAAACGAGCTTATAGTAAGTATAAGTAAAACTAAATATTTTATATGATATATAAATTAACTTTTTATATAGTAATTTAAAATTATTATATTACAGGCAAGAGGGGTAACTTTTAACGAGTCAAACAATCAATCTCAACAAAGGCTTCTCCATTCTCCTGGCAGAAATCCAACCCATCACGTTTCTGAGGAGTTTCCACCACGCCGAAGACTATTTCAATTTTCCTCACCGGTGGGTTACAATAATTCCGCATGTGTACAACTATGTTTAATTGTTATTTATTGTTTCATTAACATTACTATTTTATGTTTTACAGCATGAAAATAATATTCAAAGACAGTCTGAAAGGGTTGAATGTCAAAACAGACAACGTCTGACTGGAGCCTGTCGTCTTTGTTTGAGTACCATTGACAACACCATGGGTGGCAGCATCCTCGCAGTCCTACTACACGCTGAATGTATACGTTTTGACAGTTTGATACAAGTAAGTATATTTTAAATAATTGTGTGTGTGTGTGTGTGTGTGTGTGTGTGTGTGTGTGTGTGTGTGTGTGTGTGTGTGTGTGTGTGTGTGTGTTTTAACTCACAAACTAATACAATTTTTACTTTTCAGAGTGAAGCTGCTTTGTTCCCTCAGTGGCAATCATCGGAGGTCATCGACATTCTCTTAGAGTGGATGCTAGAATTAGCAGGGACATTGGGGATGCTAAATTACTTTTTTGTAGAAACAAATGATGAACAGCGTCTCGCCCTAGCCCCGACAATATGGTGGGATCTGTATAATCGTATAAGTAGGCCCCTCGGTGCTTGTAGCGAGAGGATTGCTCGTCTGGCAGAAAGCCATGGGGTGATTCCATTTAACCCGCTTCCCACGCAAATGCGAGCCGAACAACCTGAAACGGACACAAATGTATGCAGGGTTTGTCTGGACCGTCGACCGACGATTGTTTTGCGCTCTTGCGGTCATGTATTTTGTCCCATGTGTGCTTTCCGCATCCATAGATGTCCTGTGTGTAGGGAAACTGCGCTAGGCAGATTACGATTATTTTTTTAAGTAGTAATCAATCAAAAACATGTAGTAAACATTTAGCTAAATTACGTAACCAGAAGCAATTGTGGTGAGGAGCCTGACCGCCGGTATAAAAGCCCTGCTGCACAGCATGGAATCAGTCTGCTCTCAGCTCTACTCCTGACGAGTCACCGCTACTAGACACCTACATATAACCGTGAGTACATAAGAGTTTTAGTTAGTGCTATGATGCAAGAGCTATATTACGTAACAGACAGATGTGACAAACATGGCCTTTTGCTCGATAATTTCATTGTCTGATAGACTTTTTGTACTAGCCATATTTATTGCTAGTTTAATTTTCATTTATATAATGCGAGTTACTGAAATATCTGCATTAGAAAGACTTCACAAGTAAACATCTTTAAAATCTAATGGTAGGTTATGATTTCTCTCTCTCTCTCTCTCTCTCTCTCTCTCTCTCTCTCTCTCTGTGTGTGTGTGTGTGTGTGTGTGTGTGTGTGTGTGTGTGTGTGTGTGTGTGTGTGTGTGTGTGTGTGTGTGTGTGTGTGTGTGTGTGTTTAACCGTTTTTAATAATGTTGTGTTTTATAGATGTCGCTCGACGCAAAGCTAGTCGCTCTCAGCAAAAGCCAGGAGACAAATCAACTTAAAGACCTCGTTGGACGCCCGGAGGTTTTGATCGTCGGAGCCCGACGAGTCACTACACGCTTCGGGAGGATGGCTGTCGTCTTGGAAATCCAGGATAACGACATGAAGACATCGGTGTTCCTGCCGAACAAGTACAACGAGGCCTTAGAAGACAGCGATCTGGAAATAATGGTCAATGAAGGATACAAGATGCATGTAACTGAAAGCCTCTCAGGCTCCGCACCTAATGTTTGTATTTTTAAATAGATTTTAATAAATCATCTATGTTAATCACAAAATATGTTCTCATTTACCCTTGTCTACTTTTGTTCTAAGCAACATCCAGCTGAAGACTCAAGGTGAAAACCTCTTTGGATCACTGGGTTCTCAATACTAGGCCATCTGTGCTACAATATGGTGGAGAATTATAAAACTACAACATGAAAATTTCTCATGGTACACTCTGGTGGGGAATCATTACAAGAAAACTCAAAGGTGGTGTAATCATAAAATTACAAGTGCTTCAATCTGGTGGAGAATTATAAAACTAAAAGCTCCAATGATAGTAATACACTCTTATAGTCAAATACCATACGTTCTGTGTCAAGGTGAAAACCTCTATTGATCACTGGGTTCTCAATACTAGGCCGTCTGTGCTACAATCTGGTGGAGAATTATAAAACTACAACATGAAAATTTCTCATGGTACACTATGGTGGTGTAATCATAAAATTACGAATGCTTCAATCTGGTGGAGAATTATAAAACTAAAAGCTCCAATGATAGTAATACACTCTTAAAGTCAAAGACCATACGTTCTGTGTAAATCGTCAAACTACTGTGCTATCAGACACATTACAAAGCTCTCAGCACAACTGTGTGGTAGCCTAGTGGCCAGCGTTGCGGCGGTCAAACACGTGTTAAAAGTAAGGAAATTTCACGCCGCCATCTTGGTGGCGAAATAACGCCGTCTTGACACACGTAGTAAGTTTACAGACGCCACGTGATCAAACACGTGGTAAAAGTGAGGTAATTTCCCGCCGCCGGGGGCCGCCATCTTGGAAAAGGGGCGGGGCCTGATGACGTCATCGTTCTCTCGACCAATCAGAAGGCGGGGAGTGATGACGTCATCGGTCACGTGACCTGCTCTCGACCAATCAGAGGCCGTGTGCTATACTCCCAGCAGGCCTACTAAAGTCTATTATCAAAAGGGTATAAAGATCCAATATTAGAATGCAAATAATGTAACTCAATCGCCCTTTTCGATATCCAAATCGTCAGAAATATAAAAGTTTTAATCACATTGTTTTAACCAAAAGTGAAATCCAAACTTTTTCGTAGTAGTTACGTACATATATATCACTTTTACCATTGTCAAAAATCTTAATTTTTATACATTATTTATATTGCACAAACGTCTTACAAAACAATAAAAAATATATTCTTGTTAAATGATGGTTTTTGTAAAATTTTAGAGTAAAACATTTCATCTTAACTCTACTTTACAAATATCATAGCCTAAATTACCTCTCAGTCCTAACTCTTTATATTTGTTTGCAATATAATATCTACTACAAGAACAACTTATCCAGAAGTTTTGTGTTCTTGTCAGTTTAACTTTAAAATCGTTCGTGTAAATTCCTAAAAAAAATCGTTAGTAAGGAATTTGATGGAAAAAATAAATTTTATGTTTGAGTAAAAAAAAAAGAAACACCAATAACTGAGAACTGCGAAGTAAATTTAGAGAATATTTAACTCCAAAGTATTTTACGATCAGTCACTGCCTTAAAAGTGTCATAGTAACGAAGAAGACAAAATGGCCAATTACGATGCTATAAAGTATAACAAGCAATGAAACGCGCTATAAGTTACTTCACCTTCATAACGATGGTGGTAGCTCTAGTAATTGTCACTGTATGTTATTTGCTAAATAAATTAATATATAACTTAATCTATCAATTTCACTCAACATTAATGGGATAGATATTGAAACTTTTTTGTGCAGGTAAAGGCGATTCATATAAGTTATAATTAGTAATTCAAAATGGCGTATGTTAAATAAAAATTGTACAAATAATTTTTTTTATTTACTCTTATTACTATTCTGTGGTGCATTTAAAGTTTTTTAGTATTTTTTATTACAAAACAAAATTTTTAAGCGATTTATATTTATTTAAAATACCTTTACAGCTCCTGACTTATTGGTTTATTCAATTAAACCTATATATATATATACATATATAGGTATATATATATATATATATATACAATGCTCAATGCTCTAAAATGCGATTTTTTACAATCATAAAAGACCTCTCATAAGGTAGTATTGATTAATTTTTGAAATTATACAAAAGATTCATCCAAAACCTTTAAAATCATAAAACATATTCACCCAACAGCTTTACCACACACTCCCTTTTTACTTTCTCCCCCTATACCATAGTATATGGAGAAAGTATTGTTTTCGTCAAAATTTTCGAATTTGAGTTGTTGGTGGATTTATCCATTTTGGTTCCCCCTGAGTCCAAAAAAGTGGTTTTCGGAGTGATGTCTGTGTGTGTGTGTGTGTGTGTGTCTGGATGTATACAGAGCTAGAGAATGTTCCAATGGTCCGATTTTGGTGAAATTTGGTACGAAGGTCCAAAACCACAATAATTCCAGGCGTTTTTTTCATTTTTTTGAATTTTTGATTTTTAAGGGTAGTTTACCCCAAAAAACGTGAAAAATCCAAATTTTTCAAAAACGGCTCTAACGATTTTGATTAAACATTTGTGGTTTATTAAAAATAAAATGCTGAATAATATGACACCACCCGCATTTCCGAGAAAATGCACGTTCAAAAGTTATAGAGTAAAAAGTGTTTCAAAAATCAATTTTTAGGATTTTCAAAAAAGCTGTTATTTTGAAATAAATTTTACTCATGACCATTAAATTAAGCTCAAAAAAACTAAATAATCCAGTACTTTAAATTATTGTTCTATGTCAAGTGGTTGCGGAGAAAATTCAATTTTTCGTTTAGCGGTAAACGCAGTATGTTGTTAAAAGTCACAGACGCGCGTAGGGTCAATCTCGTGCTGCTCAGCTGTTAGCTATCTGATTGAGCCATCAAGACATTAATGTTTTGAGGCTTTTAACACCTTTTTTATATTGTTGAAAGAAAGTATGTGTCAGTTAACTGATACCGTTTATTTACCCACAGCAATGTAAAAAACATTTGTCTTCGAACAATTTCAAGAATTTTAACTAAGTACCTTTTATCCTCCCCAAACTTATTGAATCTTTCTTAATAATATTTATTTATTTGTTTATTTTTGTATAATTTTGTATCCAAAACTTTGTGAATTTGATGAAAGAGGATTGAGAGGTGTGGGGTTTGATCTAAGGACCACTTCTAGAGGAATCCTTTGAGTGAATTGTTGTTTTTTCTTTTTTTATAACAAGGATACTACCATTTGTGATAATTTGGTATGATATCTCTTTTAACTGATAACACCTAAGTTATTTACAGTCTAAACGATAATTCAAACAAAACTTTTCAAAATTAACACAAAATATATTTTGTTCACATTTGTATAATTCGTTCTTACAAATATCCTGCATTTCTTAAACCGTACATTGAATCCCAATGTATTCCCAAATTAAATTCAGTTAAAAGGTGAAATTGGTGAAGTTAATAAAACCAAATTCATTTGATTCATATTTAATAAATAACGTTCCAAACACTTTTTCATGAAGGTATAAAAGATTCATCTCTAGGTAAGAAGAAATGCAAACTAATAAAACTCAATATCACAAGCCGCAGACTGTGTGTCCGTGTGGGGATGTTTGTAGATGGACTTTGAATCTCTTTGAATGATTATTTGAATTATATAACGCAAATCTCGCCACATGATTTAGCTTTTAGGTTTTTCCTTAATCTATTTGGAATTTTATTTCCTGTTGCAACTGATAATTAAATAAACAGTACTGGATAAATCCGCACTGATATAAATTTGACCAAACATTCAGTTGATCTGGACGCATTTAGCTTAAAAATATTTTATAACTAAAACATCTGTCCTTTCTGTTTCTATCATTTTACAAGAGGTGTCTAATGATTCATTAATTACCCTTCTCCATAAGATTAACATTGAGATTTTGAAAGTCTATATGGTGTAACCCTGCATGGGGGCCGATGTGAATTATAATGGGATACCAGTACCATTCCAACGGTCGTTGTAGCAACAGGCGTCTATTTCAGCGTGTTTTCCGTTGGTGGGAGAGCAAATTCTGACGAGGAGTGGGGGTAACGCCGACAGTGTTACCAACACCGCAAATACCACGCACGGTCATCACGGACAATACTGAAGACCGTATTTACGAATAAGAGAGACGGAGGCAAAAGAAATTATACCGAAGGTTGTTATTATTAATAATGACTATTTAAAAGACTTAATTAGATCAATAATACACCAATATAACTACGATACAAATTTAATATGATGTTAAATCTTTAAGATATAAGCCTATTTAATTATTTAATTTCAAAAATGTTTATCACATATAAAGAAAAAATTAAATTATTAATTAATTTTAATTAAAACAGTCAGTGGATTTTTTTACACATTTTAATATGAAAATTTAAAACTTGGTAGCCTATTTACCTGGTGGCTTATCCGTTAAGTACTTCAGCGATAACCCATTTAGCCGTCTAAGGCAGAGCGGCCTAAACGTTATCGAATTAATGAATTTTATTTACCCGTTAAAACCTCAACAGTAATTTTCTAAGTCAAAATTTTACAAGACAATAAATTCAGACAGTCCTCTTGACTCACAAAAGCAAGCACAGCACTATAAATCGTCTCACTAAACTAACCGGTTAACCTCGTTGTTTACACCTCAGCCACAACTGACAATGCTTCAATCGACCTTCTTGGTATTTCATTAATTCCCGTAGGAATAATTCACTCAAGAATAAGATTATTTCTACTGGCATTACAAACCAAACATCGTCTCACTAACCGGTTAACCTCGTTGTTTACACCTCAGCCACAACTGACAATGAGGTGGCAAACGGCTGGAAGAATGAAGAAGTGAGTTGCTTAGTATCCCTGCGGTGTTGGTAACACTGTCGGCGTTACCCCCACTCCTCGTCAGAATTTGCTCTCCCACCAACGGAAAACACGCCGAAATAGACGCCTGTGTTGTAGCAGTGTGAACTCCCATTAATAAATAATTCTGTGTGACCCTAGAGATTTAGAAAAACGATGCACTTAAATGAACTGCAATTTTCAGCTATATATAACATACAAATCCATACATTTTTACAGGCTAATTAGTATTAATATATCATCCGTCAATACAAAGCTTTTTGCTAAAATATCAAATGAATTGTTAGTGTCGACAGATTGTATTGCCCGTGTAAACTAATGGGACAACTGATGATTCTTTACTGAGCAAAGCTGTTACCTTTGGGAATGTAATTACAGGGAAACAAATATGACTCCATTTTTCTCTCACGACCATTTGCTTTGCAAATGAATTAAACCTTTGAAATTTTACGCCAAATATGGCGAATCAATAGTAATAATAATAATCACATGTTTTCATAATAACTACAGCTAAAATTTTATTGTGATAGGATTTTTAATTAAAATGTTATATTAGTTTAATGAATTGTGGTATTTAAATTTCTTTGATGAATGTAGAGAGACATAGTGCAAAATCGTAAAAAGATCTTTAAATTAGCAATAAATTATATGGAAATTTATCATAACGATTTTTTTATTATTTATCCAGATATTATTAAAATAATATTTCAAATGACTTACTATAGCCTATATGTCATAAAAATACACACATTTCAATTTTTAATTATATAACCTAAATGAAGGTTTTAATGGTTTAGTTGTATGGACTGATTCATTAACCAAACTATGTTTTTCTTTCCAAACTCTGAGGTTTTTTTGTTCGTTTAGTTTATTTAAGACTGGTCATAAAATTCAAGTTTAAATAATATCTTACAGAGTTACTAACAAAATATTACTAATAGATAAACGAATTATAGACTTTAAAGTGTACAGATTTTCACTCCCTTAGTGAAATTATTGTACTTTATTCAATGAATGTGTTAATGTGTTATATTTCTATACAATAACTCAATAAATAAATTATTTGTTAGGAGTTTGATGGCTTAATGTTATCAATTTCCACATCAGTCCTGATATGTATCTGGATCATCATGTCCTGATATGATCGTGATATGTACTAATAGCATGACATTTCATAAATGACAACTTATTTGAAATCAATATTGTTCTTGGAACGTTGGTTTCAATTCACGTTAATATGATAATATGAGCAGAAAAGTGTCAAGTGAACAGATTTTAAAGGCTTTTTTAAAACACCTTAAAACGTGTATTTATAAACTCACACGTTTACCAAAATATAAATGTAATATATACATGTATCTAAAGGCACAAAAATCTATTGGAAATCACCTAATACGCAGGTCTGCTGTGAAGTGGATATTATAGCATTTTTTCAACATATGGTAAATCTATACTTATTTAATACGCTAAGGGTTTTTTGTCTTGAGAACTCCTCCTACAATTTTCAACCGATTTTCAAGTTGTTGGTGTCGTTGGATAGGGCTTGGTCTGTAGTTGTTTCCGCCAAAAACTGATGATAATCGGACTGAAAATAAAGGAGCTATCCACCATTGAAATCTCAAAATTCCCCATTTAAATAACGTTGGGATTGAATAAAGCATTTTAAACATCTGTTAATAATCAGCTGTAAATACGTGTAGTTTTAATGATTAAAGATATTCACAATATCGGATTGGTCGGATGTCATTGATTTAAATTTAAAAGTAACATTTGTATTGTATTGTATTAAAATAAACTGCTCGATTTCGAGCAACACGTATACTAGTCTAATGAAAAACGCTTGATGGTGTTTTTTTTATTTTTACCCATCGAATGGGTAATAAATTGTTAACGAAGGTTAAACATAAATAAAATATGGTGTTTACCATTGCCTTTTAGGCAGTAAAAATAGGTAAAACCACCATAAATTAAATGGTGATTAGCGTTTACCATATTCTTTACCGTATGAGCAAAAACTATTTTAATTTTAAGTAAAAATATAATTTCATTTGTGTTTTATTTGTACTGAAATGTTAGTGTTGTTTAAATTTATAATATAAACTATGAGGTGTTTATAAATACGAAGGGGCAATATAGAAAGACCTAGAGTTAATGACACAGCATGGCCCACTCTATGTCCACATCACGTAAAATAACAACTCTTAAAACGCGACGGTAGCTTTTGTGTCATAAAAAATAATGTTAACCAGTTATTAAATTTTCCTCTCGGAAGAGACTTTTTCAAATTTATTGACATATACTATTTAAAATTTTGTCCTTTATTCATTAAACCCTTAAGGTTTTTTCGTTTTATGTGACAGGTTATTTTGGTCATTCCTAGATTCCTAGATTCAGAGTAACTTGTTTGTCAGGGTATATAATTGCATTTTCTTTAACAATAGACTCATTCTTCTTTTTTCAAAAGACTTATTAGTGGTTCTTTTATAACATGCTATTTTAGGTGACTTGTTTTATAAAAAATTACAGTAGTCTACTTTTTAGACTTAACTTTAGGACGTATTCTTTGGGTTAGCATTTCCATAGTAACAAATCATACATTATTTCTATTTAATGTACTTGACAGTGTGTATAAATTACATAAAATACGTAATATCTTAATATCTTAAGAAGATAGTATCCCTGAAGGTACCTTGAAAACTAAATTCATATTAATGAGTCTCTTATTAAAATATTAAAGTTACTTGTGTGCAAAATTATTAATGTTTTATAAGCCATGAAATTTTCCCCCGAAATGATGGATTTGGACCCTAAAATACTATTGGAAAACCATTTACTGAATAATATTTTAATTCATTGTACAACACTACGAGCTTTTTTCAATGAGTTGGTAAAAACATCAAGAATATGTTTGTTTGTATTTCCATTTGATCTTTTTTTTAAGAAGTTAATTTATTATTTCGGTGTTTAATTCATTTTATAGTTTCATTTATAGAAGCTAAAATCATTATTTTTAGTTGATAAAAAATGTATTCTAAATATAAAAATGTTTGTGTCTCTATTCCACCGCGGTGGTGTCAGAGGTTCGATCGAGACGTTGTCCCGGTGGTGTCATAACAGTTGGCCTTCTATCAGCAGTTACACATCAGTCCACCCTTTTTTATTGTACTACTTGTGAAGGGGAGGATTGCCATTGTGTCAAAACTAAGATATCAACTCTGCTTGAAGTTTTACAAAGCCACGTTGGCTTAGAAGTAAATCAACAGAATCTATGATAATTGATTTCTCAATCATTATTTTACTCGGTAAATCTGGTCGTCCTTTATAAAATATAGTATTGTTTACCCAATAATAGAATAACTTATCATCAGTGAGAGTATAGCATAATAAAACAGTTGTGAAATAATAAAACTACAAACATTTACAAGCTGAAAAAATTAGAAAATACTGTAAAGTACGAAACCACAAAAATTAAAGAAAAAGGTTTTGTGAACGTTTAATGAAATGTTTCATGTAAAAAGGTTTCTCTAAGGTTTTATGAAAAAGGTTTCCCCAAAGCTTAACGAAAAAGGTTTACTAAATTTTTATGAAATATGTAAATGATGAGTAATAATCAAACTGTACTAAGGCAGTGATAGTTTCACATACCTAGGTCATACTAAAAGCACCTCTATTTGAGTCTCTGTGAATGTTAATAGCTTACTTTAGTGGCTTATAGCCATTAATATATAATTTATGCATTTTCAGAGCCATAAAATACATGTTATGTAATTAAAAAAAATCGGATCAGAGAAGATTTCGGAAACAAAATATCGTTCCATGATGTTACAGGAAATCAAGTTTACAGTGGTTGGCGGTTTGAGGCGTTGGGCTGTTGGTTTGAGGTTCGTGGCTGGTGGTTTATTGGGTGGCTTATAGTGGATTTGAACCAGTTAGCTTTATGGTTCTTTTTATCAAGAAAGTTTAAACTAAACTATGAGTAAATATTTTAAGGATGTTTTTTTTATTGATTGAAAATATACTTTGATAAATATTTTTTATTGTTACACTCATTAATTAGTGTTTTATTTTGTATTATTCAAGTCTTACCTTATAGTCCAAAATAATGTCTTTATGGACAGCTGGGTTTCAGAGTCGAACCTCTATTAGACTATGAATCCTTGGTTTACTATTCAAGCTACCGTTCAAGCTACACTTGCCGTCTCTCTTTAGTGAACCTTTTCAATTTAATACAATATTTACAATCTATTAAATTGAGAAAATCCACTCAAAATAGAGGTTAAATGTAGACTTAGATTAGTAAACCATTGACTGATAGATATTTAACTCTGACACCTAGCTCTCCATAAAGACAAAATATTTGATTATGAGTTAATCCTACAAAAATACAATGTTGAAAAGTAATCCAGAGTCTATAACTGCACTGAAAACAGATAAAAACAGATATTTACTAACAGAATATAATGGGATGAAATGTTTACTTAATATATGTTTACCTAATATGTGTATGTGTATGAAACGTTTACAGACTATAATGGGATAAAATTTACTGAATGTACAATAGTTTTATACAACGAAAAAATGATTGAAAGGTTAAATGATTTGTGGATATATTAAATCGAGATATAAGTGAACTACACATAGTAAACAGATAATAAAAGTTGAATTAATGTATTTTTAAATTAGTAGTTACTTTTATATTCTTACATTATTGTGGAAACGTTGTTCATAAACCAACGGAAAGTGTTTATTCTGTTCTTAGTCACACATTTTCTTAAAATTTCATAAAGATTTATGGAACAAATCTTACGTGGTTTTCTTGCGTGGTGCGTAATAGTACTGCGCACAGAAAAAAAGTAACTTCCATCCTAGTGGTGAAAGATACTAATTCTCGTTAACCTTATGCAATTAGATTACTTATTCAATTAGTACTGCAGATTAGTTACTGCAGATAGTTACTGCAGAATTAGTTACTGCAGATTGTTAATTTAACTTTTCTTCACTCACCACGAATGAGCGATGTGGATGTCAGAGACAGGTTAACGTGACTCGATTTCGACGTTCTGCTCTTAGAGCGAAAACGCGAGACTTGATTTGTACCGATAATATGTCATGACGTCACCATATGTTTTCTTGAGCAATGCATATTTTGGTAAATGCAATACCCGAGGAAATCCATAAACGTTATGAAACTGACTAATAATTTACTTTTCATTTTCAGATATCAAAATATCAGTTTATTTTCTGAAGTTTTTTGATACTTTTTCTAGATACGTGCACATTTGAATTATATCTAAGATAAACAGCATTAAGTTTTTAAATATAATTGATATTTTTTATAAACTTCAGTTCATATAAACAGTAAAACACTGCCCTCGTCATATTACAATACAAAAATATTTGTTTTCCCCACAGAAATTCGTCATGTTACGATTTAAGAAAAGACGGCAGTCTTCAGTGAGTGTTGACAGGCCCAGGTCAGTTTTAATGGCCACATAACTTCGGAGTATATATTGATGGGGTAATACCCATAAACCTAACAGAGTCTATCATGAGACTGTAATTTACTAGTTGCTATCAACTATCCAAATGCTGTAGCCTATTACCCATGTGAAGACTTTCTTTCCGCATTAATTAACAACTTTCCTATCGGTAAGGGTTTTTATAACGTTAATGGAGGCTGATTATAATTTATGATAAGCAAAAGATTTTTGTATCTATGTTTTTTTTTTTTGTGGTGTATTGGGCAGAAATTTTTATATAAAAACGTTTCATGTTTGCTTTTAAAACTATTCTATTCATACAGAAATTTAGCAATCTCAGTAAGTTATATTGAAAAAAATACCGTACCTACTTGTATAATATAAAATTTCTTTTACCATGAGACGACAATACAATTATTTTAATACCTTCTGAATTGGAATTAAACTCATTTCAAATATTATTTTTTTTCAAAATAATTTTAAAAACTCTTTATACGTGTATATAGGCTACTGTTATGCAGATTATACGTATAATAAAACGTCTTCCAAACCTACTCGATGTATTCACACTCGTACTCTAAATACATGCAAAGACGGTAAATAAACCTATCCATGTAAGATATTACAATTGCGATAGCTTTCAACCAGTCGCCGGCCGGTTCGTATGTCTGGGATTGGGCCTAGCGATGACCAGTGTGACTGGTCAAAATGTATTGTTATTATAACACACTACATATATTATATGTACCGTCATGTAATTGAAGGATAAGTATGAATATACCGTTAGTGTTGGAATTTAAATGTTTATCTTACGTTGTTATTTATTAAAATTTTCAACATTAATCATACTATATATACGTGCTCAAAAATATAACAGTTATGAACTATCTTTTTAATCTTATAAAATTATTGAAAAGTGTGAATATTCTTTTCCAAACTTTTTCTGTGATAATGGTCATGAGTATATATTTTTGTACTAAACCACAATATCCCTAAACCACGAAGGTTACTTTCTTATACTGCAAGGCAAACATTTGATTTTATGTATTTTTTACTCAACCTAATTGTTGGTTATTCATTATTTTAAGTTTTATGATTCTCACCCAAATCATCATTATTAATATATAGTCGAAAATTTTTAAGTTCCATAATATAAGTGATGTTTTTTTTTTAAGAGTTCCTTAAAGAACGTGGGAAATCCAGCAAATAAAAATGAAATATTGGGTCCTCCTCACGTACCACAGCACCACTCTAGTAGGAGCAGGAGGTGGAGGGGTCACTCGGTCAAGATAACACTCTTACTCGATTATCAACTTAAACCCCCTTCTCTCCATGAGTTGAAATGGTTCGTAAGTATTATTGCGTTTTATGTCCCTCCACATTCCAAGTCTTGCCAAGAATCATAACGCCTTAAATAATAATGGATAAAAGTAGGTTAAATACCCTTAAAACATCTATATAACACAACTTTGCACTTCTATCAATAATGATAAATTAATAAATTATTTATTTACATTATATTTCGTTGGCCCTATATTTACTGGGACTATCCTGTAGGCTTTGAAAATAAATTTCTGTTTATTCTTATAACCCACAGCTGGCAAGAATATTCCATAAAAGATTTAGTTTCTGTATTAAATCTTCAGAAAATAAGAATCGTGCCTCTATGCAGAAGGCATGGATAAAATCATATATAAAGTCCTCATACCAATGAACCCCACTCTGATACGTCTTATATGTTAAACACATTTGGTTCAGCGTAAGATTTCTTATCGCGAGTGGTACAAACTTTTGTTCCGACAAATATAAACACAATTAACATTTTATTTACTATTTCAATTTTTTTTAAAGGGCTCTTCGTTTCACCTCATTTTGTGTTTCATTTTGCAGGTTTGGCAAAGAACATTTTTTTTATATGAAGATTAAGCAAAAGGACTTTATCTGAAAGCACTTCCGTGATTTATAACATCAGTAAGTGTCACTGAAATTTATCTTCCTCTGAAAATGCACCTAGTTATAATATTTGTTTTACTTGGTTTTATATTCACTCCAGCTTCACAGCTTAAAATCATAAAGCATTGCATTATACTTCACTTTTACAATGCGAATATACTTACACAATACACAGTAAAACTATACATTTTGTCTCATATACATGTAGCCCAAAATGTACATGTAGAAGAATATATATCAAATTAAACTGAATGGTCTTAAGCAGAAATTTGATTAGTTTCTATGTAAAAAAAGAACATCCCCAGAATCTATTTCTCACCTGTAAATATTGGTACAGTGTAATCACCAAAGTTGGCCGCTTGTTTGAGGAGACTTTCTGGCTTTGCTAGTTCAAAGTTACTTCTGTTTATTGGATTAGACCTTAAAACCTTTCAGTTTAAAGAGTGCTTTTGTATCACGGTGTTGCCAAACTTCATAAGTTATACCATTTATACTTATATATGTTATGTTTATATTAGTACTTGCTTTATAAACTTTGTCCCGACATATTTTTATGTTTATCCCTATAAACTTATAATTCACATTATTTTATAATCAATATTTTATTAGTCTTGCAAACAGCTTTCTAAATTTCAGGGTAGGTATATATTTTAGACAAATAAATGACTGGTCAACCCGGAAATAATTGCAAAATAATTTATTTTGATCGATTCTTATGTCACATTACCTGTGACAAACAATGGTGAAAAGTTTACCCTCCAAAGCTGCGTTTTTTTGCTATGGCACATTTTTTTAAATGGCGGTTGCGGTTTTAAAAGTTTTTGTTGACCCCCCAATACAATTAACTTTAAAGAGAAATATCACCCTTATTACATGTAACAACTAATAAAAATTATTTATCAAAATGTGGAAAAATTAATTATTTAAATTTTAGTATCCTACGTAGTCAACTTGTCTTCAATATTTCGAAAGATATTCAACAAAATGAACGCCATTGTTTTTAATTGGCCATTGTAGGCGGACGCAGCTTATAAGAATATTAGACTTTTTACCATCTTTTTTTTAGAAGAAATTACATAAGAATCTGACAAAAACAATTAGTTTACATTAACATTCGGGTTCAGCATGTTTTTAAACTAGTTTTACTAGACTAATGCAGTAAGCAATGTTTACAAAACAAAAAAGGAGGGACATTCTTATGTAAAAGTAGAGACACCACCCCCAAAACAGAAATAACACCATAATTATTTTAATAAATACTAATATTTAGTATGATGATTGGTTGAATAAAAACAAATGGTTAGAAAAACTTTGCAGCATTTTTTATTATTGAACTGTTTGTTTTTAAATAATTGGTAACTATACATGGTAATTATAACATTTAAAAGTTTGAAAGGCGTGCTTCTCATGGCAATTAGAATACGTAAAACTAGCAACAGTGCTTTATTTTATTCTGGTTTTGAGGGGAAAACGAAAATATTTTAAACAATATGCCTCTATTTATTTGGCTATGTATACATTGAAGTGTCAAAAATTAAGTCTTGATGTTTGTCATAAAATCGAATAATATAAATTTTTAACGAGTCATATTTCTCTTCATTTACTGTAGTTATACTCATAAATCGTTTCGGGTTATATACGATATTGCTACATGCTAAAATAAACAAATAAATTAAGCCTTTCTACACTTGGACATTGCGCTTGACTATAACATGCTGAAAGTAAATCATTTAAACATACATCACAATGAGTAGACTATTTAAAATAAAAAAAGCAATTACAACAAAGTAAATAACAAGAACTGCCACAAATGAATAACAAGAATTTTAAAGAATGAGAAAGTGCAACAAATGTGCATTTGAGATAAATAGATATTACAAATAAATATTAAAAAATAATAATGTTCATTAAATGATATATATAAACTACAATATCAAATTCTCAAGTTTTTACATTGAAACTAGATTGAAAATTAACTGATGAGAAAGAAAATTGTGAAATATATGAGTTTTTATGAAGTAAAATGTTTTCAAATTGGAGATCAAAAGAAAAATTTATGTTATTACACACAGTTAAAAAAAGTAGTTTACTGATCAGTGGATATGGAAATATGGATTTGAAAATATGTAAATATGGAATACCAATTTGGAATCGGCATCCACATCATATTATGTTGGCATTTCTGAGCCTGTAAATATGGTTAAGCTATCAGTGAGCTCCATCAGCTTGTCATCATATCATCAAATCGCAAAGCCGATTACCACATTTGATGGAATGTAATTATAAATTAATTGGAACTGTATGGTCACGTCCGGTGTTGCTTGTTTGTGTTAGTAAATTGACAGCGGGGATAGTGAAGGTAGTGGTGATACCTATTAATTTTACAATTTCTCATTCAAGTCTTTTCAGTCAATATGGAACAACTAACATATTAAATGGATTACTGTTATAATATGTGTATTCACATATAATTTTACCATTAATAACTGTCACCTTAAATGCTCCCGTTACAAGTCCTCCTAAACATACAAATTTGAGTGGAATATAAAGTCTATGATAAATTATTTACTCATAACTAAACAGTTGAATGATTGTTACCTCGGTTTTATTTTTACACCTTCTTTATTCGTGAAAAAATTAAATTACATCTACTATATATTTTTCAAATACCACTCACTCATGTATCAGAGAATCTCGATAACCATGGGGTATAGAGGGTTGAAATTTTGCATGGACGTTCCACTTTGCTCAAAAATGCTCACTGAGAAACAGTTTTGCAAAATTCCTTCAGGTCTCCGCCCCACAGGACTTCAAAATTTCCATCTAATGTAAATCTTATGGCCAATTTTTAATACAAATCAAAGCAACAACGAATCTGGAAAAACTATGGAACCTAGAATGTTAAAATTTAGCACGGGTGTTCTTCTTTGCTCATAGGTGCTCACTAAGAAAAAGTTTTGCAAAATTCCATCAGGGCTCTGCCACACAGGACTTCAAAATTTCTATCTAATGTTATCCTTATGGCCAATTTTTTATACAAAGCTAGGAAACAACGAATATAGAAAACTATAAGACCTACGATGTTGAAATTCGGCATGGACGTTCTGCTTTGCTCATAGGTGCTCACTAAGAAACGGTTTTGCAAAATTCCCTCAAGGCTCTGCCACACAGGACTTCAAAATTTCTATCTAATGTTATCCTTATGGCCAATTTTTTATACAAATCTAGGAAACAACGAATATAGAAAACTATAAGACCTACGATGTTGAAATTCGGCATGGACGTTCTGCTTTGCTCATAGGTGCTCACTAAGAAACGGTTTTGCAAAATTCCATCAGGGCTCCGCCTCACAGGACTTCAAAATTTGTAATGTTATTCTTATGGCCAATTTTTAATATGAATCTAGGAAAATAATATCTGAAAAACCATATGACCTAAGACAATTATTTGGAACATTTTCAATGGGAAATCCACTTCGCCCATCGGTGCTCACAAAGAAACGCATCTTCGGTGCTCTTGGAAAGCATCTTCAGCGCTCCACCCCCCGGGTTTATTAATTTGGTCTAATTTGGTTCTATTAATTTGGGGTTGACATTTGGCATACCTCTTTGTTCAAAGAAACGGTTTTGCAATATCTTTTGAAATCCTTTAGGGCTCCGCCCGACAGAACATCAAAATTACTCTATTGCATCCGTTGTTGAAATTTGACATTGACGTTCCTCTTTGCTCACAAGTATTCACTAAGAAACAGTTTTTCAAATATAAAGATTATTATTATATAGTTTTGGAAGCCCTTTAGGGCTACGCCCCACTGGACTTCAAAATTACTCAAGAGCATATGGGGTTGAAATTTGACGTAGGCATTCCTCTTTACTCATATGTACTCACTAAGAAACGGTTTTAGAAATATAGTTTTTATGTCCTTTAGGGCTCCGCCCCACAGGACTTCATGATTACTATAAAGCCTACAGGGTTGAAATTTTACGTGGACTTTTCTCTTTACTCATGTGTACTCATGAAGAAACAGTTATGCAAGTCCTTTAGTTTTTGAAGTCCTTTAGGGCTCCGACCCACTGGACTTAAAAATCACTCTAGGGCCAATGTGCTTTAAATTTAGTATTTACGTTCCTCTTTGCTTATAGGTATTCACTAAGAAACTGTTTTCCAAGTATAGTTTTTTTAAGTCCCTTAGGGCTCCGTCCCACTGGACTTCTAAATTACTCTTGGGCATACAGGGTTGAAACTGACTTGGACGTTCCTCTTTACTCATTTGTACTCACTAAGAAAAGGTTATGCAAAGATAGTTTTTGATGATTTTTAAGGCTCCGCCCCACTGGACTTCAAAATTACTCTAGGGCATACAAGATTGAAATTTAACGTGGACGTTCCTTTTTACTCACATGTACTCACTAAGAAACGGTTTTACAAAATAAAGTCTTTGAAGTCCTTTAGGGCTCCGCCCCACTGGACTTCAAAGTTACTATATAGCCTACATTGTTGAAATTTGACCTTTTTACTTGTTATGTTGCCTACTAAATAAAAAATGGTTTTGTAAAAATAGTTTTTGAAGTCCTTTAGAGCCCCCTACGTAAGGTCTATGGGGTTTGAAATTTGACATATTCGTTTCTCTTTGCTCATATGTGCTCATTAAGAAAGTTTTTTTGCAAAATTCAATGCTCTGCTTAAACAATTCTCAAGAAAGAAGATTTCGTTGCTCTTTAAAGAGATATTATTACATGTAAAATGAATTTAATCACGGGCGAAGCCGTGACGGGCAACAGCTAGTTATTTTATAATTTTTGCACAATTTATTCTTAGGGTAAAGTATTTTTGTAGCATTTAAATTAATACATTTATAGCAAGTGGTAAACCTTTTGAGTGGAACGATATATAGAATTAGTGCGATCTACAGTGTGGTATTATATATATATATATATATATATATATATATATATATATATATATATATATATATATATATATATATATATATATATCGTATGGCTCATTCAGCCAGCCACCATGGTTTAAGAATAATAAAATAAATTCTGCGGTGCAGAGCACCTGAGTCAGTATAAGTAAAAATCTAAACACTAAAATAAAAAATTAGATCTCTCTTTATAGAGCTAAATCCAGGGCGCTAAGCCATTGCAGCCCAGCTTCACTTGAGCTATGCAGACCGGCCAATCCTTCGGGGAAGGCACTCAATGGGCACTCTTCGACTATGTGTTCCATAGTTTGATACTCTGCTCCGCAGTCGCATGACTGGTCTTGTGTCATTCCCCATTTGTGCTTCCAATAATTACATCTTCCCACTCCAGTGCGGAAACGATTGAGTATAGTCCACTGCTTCCGAGGAAGATTCATACCACCTACCGCTACGGTCGGGTCATCTATCAAGAAATGGTTCCGACCTTGAAAAGCGTCCCAGGAGGAAGTTCAGTTTGTATGGATGGTGAAGTTCGAGTCCATCAACTGGGAGGCTGTTCGTAGAGGTGGTTTTCGGGACCTCAATCGGCCCGCATTCTGGGGTAGGTAATCATGGATGGGCAGCTGTGGAGCAGATAAGATCTTTGTGTATTCCCTAATGAGTGCATCCCTTCGTCTTATTTCAGGAGGAGCGATATTACACAGCACCGGGAGCCAGGGTACAGGAGTTGCCATGAGTGTACCACTAATGGCTCTCATGGTCCTGTTTAGCTGGACGTCGATCTCTCTAACGTGCACACTATTTAACCACACGGGAGCACAGTACTCAGCAGTTGAATATACCAATGATAGAGCAGTTGTTCGCAGAACTTGTGCGTTAGCTCCCCATGTGGAGCCAGCAAGGTGATGGACAATGTTAGTCCTGGTTCTCACCTTAGCTGCCGTTTTTTGTAAGTGGCTTTTAAACGTGAGAGACCGATCTAAAGTGACTCCCAGATACTGTGGGTGGTCATTATGTTTCAACTCAACACCGTTGAATACGATTTTCAGCTTTTGGTTGGCCAGTCTATTATTCAAGTGGAAGCAAGCAACCTTAGTTTTTGTTGGGTTTGGATTTAGCTTCCAGGCTTCAAAATATTCACCGAGGGTCGTGAGGTCATTTGTTAGTGTTTCCTCAGCTTGTCGAAAATGCTGGTGTTGATATGCCAATGCAATATCATCTGCATATATAAACTTTAAGGACCGAGTTACAGGAATGTTGGCTGCTGACAGCCGTGCAGTGCAGACCTGTATTTTTTGCTCCTGTTTTCCTTGTTCAGCATGAGTGACTGTGCTTCATGTAATGATCCTCTACCAGATGTGGATAGCTGTGCTACTTGTTCTGTGTGTGCATTTAGTTACCATTTTAAGTGCTCGGGTGTAATGGAAAATACATGGAAGCGCATGGGAGTGCAAAGAAGAGATTCTTGGAAATGTAAAACATGTCTCAATGCAAGTAAGTCTTCTAAAGATAATTCATCTAAGGATTGTTTGCCTCAGGATATGATTTCTAAATTGCATGAAGAATTATTAGAAAAAATTCAGGATACCTTTACTAAACAGTTGAGTGTTTTTGAGCAGAAAATTACCAATCAGATTACTGATTTTAGACAATCTTTAGATTTTTTTCAAGGTAAAATTGATGATTATGAGCAGCAAACTAAAGAGATGGAATCTAAAATAAAAAATTTAGAAAAGTCTAATGATCAGCTAGAAAATAAAGCCAAAACACTGGAAAAAGAACTTAATACATACAAATGTCGCTTTGAGGAGCTGGAACAATACAATAGAAATAGAAATGTTCAGATTGAAGGAATCCCAGAGGGAGATCATGAAAACATGTCTTCCATAGTAAATAAAATAGCAGATATTATAAATGTGCCTATTAATTTTAAGGTCGATGTACAGGCTGTGCATCGTGTGCCTACAACACGTACAACAGGACCTAAACCTATCGTTCTTCAGTTTACAGACAGACGCACAAGGGATGCTTTTCTTGTAAATAGTAAGAGAACAGGATTAAAATCCACAGACTTTATGCCTGGTATCCCTGAGACTAAGGTCTATATTAATGAACATCTCACATTGTTTAATAAAACTCTTTTACATCATGCTAAAAAGCTCAAGAACAATGGGTACAAGTATGTGTGGCCTGCAGAAGGGAAAATATTCTACAAAAAATCTGAAAATGACAAAAAGGTCCGTGTAACTTCTATTGATCAAATAAACAAACTGCTCGCTGGAAACTAAAGTTATACCATTGAAACAATCATTCAGTGTTTCCTTTATTTATGACTCAGGAATTAAGTCTATTTCAGAGGCTTAAAATATTTAATTTAAATATTCGAAGTTTGAGGAAGCATTATGATGAATTGACTGTATATTTAAATAGTCTTCCGGAACCGTATTCTATTATTGTTTTAACTGAAGTATGGATAAAGGAAGGAGAAGAGACAAAATATCAACTGCCCGGATATAACATGCTACTTCAGCCTAGACCAGACAATCAAGCTGGTGGAGTGGTTATCTACTTGGACTCTGCCCTCCACTACTCATCTCAGCTTTACCTCCTCAGAACTGCGGAAGTTATAAATGTAACCATGGACATGATTTGTAACAATAGTTTTGTAAAGCTATCTCTTTTTGCTATTTACCGACAAAGTAAATTTGCATACAATGAATTTAAAAATGAATTTGAAGTAATACTAAAATTCTCAAATGACCCAACAATAATTACTGGGGATTTAAATGTTTGCATTTTAGAGAATAAACTAAATAACGGTTCTGGCAGAGATTATCTTAATTTAATTTCCTCATATGGGTTTGAAAGTCATGTAAATTCTCCTACAAGAGTTTTTAACAATTCTGTATCCTGTTTGGACCATGTATTAATAAGAAACTCAAAAAGTATAACATTTGACAGCAGTGTAATTGTTTTGGGTATAACAGATCACTATGGGGTGGATATTTCATTGTCTGGTATAGAAAATAAAAAAGAATGTTGTGGATTTTTTAGAATAGTAGACTATAAATTGTTAAGGAGGCAGCTTTCGTCTGCCAACTGGAATTCAATAATCAGTGCAGATGATGTTGAAACTTGTGTTAAGGAATTTTACAAAATTTATAATGAATGTTATTTCACCTCATGTAAACTGCGTAAAGCAAATAGTCAAAGTAGAAGAAGGTCAGAATGGGTAACAGATGATCTTGTATTTCTCATTAACAGTAAAAATAGAATATTTAAGAGATTAGCTAAAAATAGAGATAATTTAGTTTTAAGATCTGAATATAAAAGTGTAGCCAAACTTGTTTCAAGAGAAATTAGGAAAGCAAAGGTGAACTATTACTCTACTCAGATCGAGAGATGTAATGGCGAGCCAAAAAAATATTGGGGAGTGATCAAGAAGATAATTAAAAGTAAAAATAAGTCTATTGATAAAATAACTGTTGAGGACAAAGTATTGCAAGTGGTTGGTAATGAGTATAAAATAGCTAATACATTTAATGATTATTATTGTAATGTTGTTTCCAATTTAAGAGAAGAGAATTTTGGTTATGACTTGTTTAATGATAATGATTTGAACAATTATGAGGTATTTTTAAATAATATTCAAGTAAGTCAAGCTGATATTTTTAATGTAATAAAAAGTATGAAAAACAAACCCAGCAGTGGGATTGACGGGATCAATATTTTGACGATAAAAAACAATTTGGATGTGTTTGTACCAGTTTTACATGATATATTTTGTAAATCACTGCAACAGGGTTTAGTGCCTGATGAATTTAAAGTGGCATGTGTTACTCCTGTTTACAAATCTGGGGATCAAACAAAAGTTTCATCTTATCGCCCGATCTCTGTGATTAGCACACTTGCCAAAATATTTGAAACTGTTGTAAAAAATAAGTTAATGATTTATTTCAATGAAAGGTCAGTATTCTCTATAAATCAGTTTGGGTTTTTGCCGGGTAAGGGGACAGATCTGGCTATTGAGAATCATGTGAGTAGCATAACATCCTCCATAGAAGACAGCAAATTTACATTAGCATTGTACTTAGATTTTCAAAAAGCTTTCGATGTCTTGGATATAGATGTATTAATAAATAAGTTTAAGAAATATGGAATAGGGGGCATGGCTCTTTCTTGGCTTACGTCTTTCTCAAAATCAAGGAAACAGGTTGTCAAAATAAATGGTGTGAAGAGTAATGTTTTAGAGTTAAAATATGGCACAGCACAGGGCGGAGTTATGGGCCCTGTTATTTTCCTTTTGTTTATTAATGATTTGTTAGATCTACAGTTCAATTCAAAAATATTTGCATATGCAGACGACACAGCGTTGGTTTGTTCTGCTAACAGTAAAGACGCGTTGATGTTGAATGTAAACATGGATTTAAATAAAATATCGGAATGGTTAGTAAAAAATAAATTGCTTATTAACTCTTCTAAGTCTAAATGTATATTGTTTTTTGATTATGACCAGCGAAGAGAAGACTTGCAGAATAACTATAAATTTTACTGTCACAAACATCATTGTCTGTATCATTGTGAGTGTCAGCCGCTAGAGATTGTCGATTTTGTTAAATACTTGGGTGTTTACATTGATTCCCGACTAAAATGGGATCAACAAATAAACTATTTGTGCAAGAAGCTTAGAAAAGTTAACTACTCATTGTATCATTTAAGAAATAATGTGAAACAGCAATATTTGAAAAAGGTGTATGAATCATGGTTTGTCAGCACGCTACGATATGGGTTAATTCATTTTGGTGGTACTTATCAAACTGTTTTAAAACCCCTTAACATATGTCAAAGAAATGCGGTGCGAATAATAAATAATATTAAGCGAATGGACAGAATAAGTCATATATTTATCGAACAAAATATTCTAAATGTAAACCAGATATATTTGTATAATTGTTTAATGTATGTTTATAAATATTTTCATAACTTTCCTCAGAAGCCAGTTTACAGAATCACTCGCTCAGCTCAACATACATACCTTCAAGTGCCATCATTTAATAGGGAAATGAGTAGAAACCAATTGTGTTATCTGGGCCCCAAGATATTTAACTGGTTTACTGATAAGCATGGTAAGGAGTTATTTGTTGGAAATAAGCCTCGAGTAAAAATGAAAGTTCTTGATTGTGTGTCATTAGAAATTGATAGACCTCAATTGCATGTCATGTAACTTATTTAATTTATTTAACTTATTCAATCTATGTGAATTATATTTAACTGTCTTATATTTATTTAATTTGTTTGCACTTGTAACAGATGATTTCTCTTTTCCTGCTTTTAAAATTAATTTATTATTATTTTGCTGCATATAAAAGCTACTTTGTTAATGAAAGTTAAAAAATTGATAAAAAATTTATTTGAGCATTGCTTTATTGTATCACTTAATTTTTTTGGCATGTACTTAAATTACGTTAGCATGTACTGTTCTGCATGACTGTTAGGTTAATTTGATACTATTAATGGAAAATAACAAGCCCGCACGTGTTGTTATATAGCACATGGGTTGATAATTGTAAATCTTTGTATCAAATACTGAATAAAAATGTTTTGAACTGTTTTTGAACTGTTTTTTGAACTGTTAATGTCGGCAGTATACACATTAAAGAGCAGTGGGGCGAGCACTGACCCTTGTGGCAGGCCATCCTTTAGTTGCCTAAACGTACTTTCTCTGCGTCCCAGATATACTTTTATCATCCTATTGGATTTTATCATCCTATTGGAGAGCATTGAGTTGAGGAGACGCAACAAGAAAGGGCAAGGAATAAGGTCGTAAAATTTAACTAGGAGGCCTTTTCTCCAGACAGTGTCATATGCTGCAGTCAGATCTAAAAAAGCCACAGAGGTTTTCAGTCTTCGCTCAAACCCATCCTCAATGAAAGAAGTCAGAGCTAAAACCTGGTCACAACAGTTGCGACCAGGCCTAAATCCAGCTGGTTCGACAGGGATGCTGGCATTGAGAATAGGGAGGATTCTGTTATAAATCAACCTCTCTAGCAGCTTATAACAAACACTTAAAAGAGCTATAGGCCGATAACTTTCAGGCAGTTTTGGATCCTTTCCGGGCTTCAGGGTAGCTATGATCTTGGATTTTCTAAATATCCCAGGCATGTCGCCGGTTTTCAGAGTGGTGTTAAAAACTTCCAGAAGCCACTGTCTAGCCTTGTTACCCGAGTGTTTTATAAACTCCGGGAAAATGTCATCCAAACCTGCTGCTTTGCCAATTGGCATCGCATCAATCGCCACTTCCAGCTCGTCGTAAGTGAAGGGTCTAGAGACTTCCAAGGGTGCTTGCCGACTCTCCTTTATCTCATTAAGCTTGAAATTAATTTTTCTGTCTGCAGACGTACGCACAGGTTTTGAAAGTACGGAGAGGCGTTTTGCAATTTCACGAGGGCTAGGCTGTGAGGCATCGTGTTTTTCACTTGATTTACCAGCGGAGAGTTTCCTGAGCAGAGACCAAGCTTTCCGACTACTTTTGGTGAAGTTCAGGTTCTCAACAGTTTTCACCCACTTCTCTCTCCTGGAGTTGTCGAGAGAGTTAAGGAGTTGGTCAGCTCTGTCAGCAGTGTCTGTAAACTCACTGTAAAGATCTTCGCACTCTCTGCTCCATCCTGGTATGTATTCTTTTCTAAAACCTCTTGGGATTGGCGCCTTAGCGGAAGACAGGACAAGGCGAGTGAACCGATCATAGTTTTTTTTTATTTTAGAGGGGATGAACCTGATGCCGCTATCAAGCCTTGATGAGAAGGCCTCCCACTCAGCTTTATTAAAGTTCCACCTAGGCCGAGGAAAAGATCTTACGAGAGGAATTTGCATTCCTACTGATATTATTACAGGCCTGTGCTGAGAGTGGGGGAATGCACCAAGGACCATCCTGGAAGTAGGCACGGGTGTTGCTGATGGTTCACGGGAGCAAAAGCACAAGTCTGGAGAGTACCCACGACACCATCGGGCTGAATGGAAGGTGTGTGGGTCCTTGGCATTATATACCAGGAAAAGGTTGTTATTTTCAGCCCAGCTTGAAAGACGAGTGCCGTTGTCATCATCGGACGAGTATCCCCACTGGGTATGATGACTGTTGAAGTCACCTACATATACCACAGGATGTTCGAAAGTTGGGAGAACTGTGACTGACCACTGGGTGTTTGGTGGTTTGTATACATTTACAATAGTAGTCGCAGACACCTTAACAGCAACAACAAATGTGTTGTTATCACAACTTTTGTGGGAGACTGATACGTCGTCTATGTCCTGTCTAACGTACGTCGCCACTCCGTAGACCCTGTGACCTATTTCTTCCACAAGCTTATATCCTGGGATGTTGCCCCTCGCACTGTTTTCTAAGTCTTCTGCATGTGTTTCTTGCAGTGCGAGGACATCGACCTCATTTTCCAGCAGCACCTTGCTGAGGCAGTCACTTTTAGATTTGCTCAGACCCTCTACGTTAAAATGACAAACATTTAAAACACAGCCTAAATTTCTAAATTGGCCCTGGAAAGGGCCGTTTGGATTTTGTCTGGCAGCTGGCATAGCTGAGAGATCACTGTGTGTGACAGTTCAGCTGCCAAAGTTGTTGTTCGTTTAGCACCACCCGGGGAGTACGTGCAACTTTAATGGAATGCTGCGGACGCGAACAACATCACCCCCCGGTATTAAAGACTATACACTGACTTATGGTATGACTTAGGGTCATTTCTGAAAAGGTAATGAAATAGTAAGGTTTGTTTATGAACAAAACATTTGTTTGTTAAAGCAGTTAAGTTGTTATTAAAGGACCAAGTTTTGTTTTCTTCAACAGTTATTGTAAGAAAAATTCTATTATGATTATTAAAATTCACGTTTTTTAAATATTTTTTGTATAAAAGATTTTTTAAGTACTAACTGAAAGACAGCAGTTGCCTTGAGTCATTGTTATTAAAACTTGTTCTTAATTTGCAACATTATAATACTTATCGCACACTTTTCACATTTATACTCAAATTTCGATGATCTACACTATGTCCACTTTTTAAGGTTTATTTCAAAGTTGGAGATTTTACAAAATTCAAATCATTACGTATACTGTACGTATGAGACTGTAAGTGAGAGTCGATGCATTTTAGCAAGCCCCAATGGTATTCTGTGAGTCACAGATAAGCTACCCCTTATCATTATTGAAGTTTATCAATAAGGCCCGACATTAGATCTGCATATCTTCATCTCCCTTGTACATTGTAACCCTACAACTTTGACGTACATGTTCCTTGTTATCTATACTTATTTAATACGCTAAGGGTTTTTTTTGTCTTGAGAACTCCTCCTACAGTTTTCAACCGATTTTCAAGTTTTTGGTTTCGTTGGATAGGGCTTGGTCTGTAGTTGTTTCCGCCAAAAACTGATGAGAATCGGACTGAAAATAAATGCGCTATCCACCATTGAAATCTCTGAATTTCCCATTTAAATAACATTGGGATTAAATCAAGCATTTTAAACATCTGTTAATAATCAGCTGTAAATACATGTAATTTTGGTAATTAAAGAGGTTCACAATATTGGATTGGTCGGACGTCATTGATTTAGAGATAAAAAAAAACATTTGTATTGTATAAAAATAAATTGCTCGATTTCGAGCAACACTTTTACTAGTTATTTTTATTGCAACTAAAAATTTAATTCATATAACTAAAATTGTAAATTTATATATTCACATAAAACACTAAAAATATGTTGGGTTCTCATTTCCCAAAAATAAATAAATGAAAACACTTATCGAAATACATTCTTTCCTTCAAGTTTTTTCTTGGAATATTTCCATAGAATATATATAACTAAAAGATTTCTATAGTGAACATACTAACAATTGTACAACATTTTGTATTTATTCAGAATTTCGCACAGGTTGTCATTTTATTTATCAAAAATAAATTATTTTAACTATATATTTAGATTCTATAAAATATGTAAATAAAATGCTTTAAAATGAAATTGGGGTATTTTGTTTAATAAATCTTTTTAGAATAGTCTATCTTCTTAAAGTACTCTGTATATTTTGAAAAAAAATGTAAAAAATCCAGGATTGTAAATAATACTTTACGTTAAAAAAAAACATTAAGATTATATGAATTTAATTGTAGTATTTTCATAGGGAGCTATTAAACCTGATCCTGTGACTATCGATTATGATAAGCAATTGACTTCAAGCAGATAATTTAATTAATATGTGATTGCTTTCCATCAAATCGCAGTAATCGACTTCGATTGCAATGACGTTGTCAACCGATTACACATTGGTATATTTTAATGCTAAAATTCTCAGATCTGGTACATAAAAGTTTTTTCCTTAAATATATAGGAAGAATCTTAAAATTTTAACTGATCAATGTACTAAACTAGGATTATTTTGTGCTTACTACAAAAATTATTCTTGTAAATGTTTTCACAATCTTTAATCAAATTAATTTGATAAAACGACAGTATGTTTTTCATGTTCTATAATTTGTTGTGTTTTACGAGCACTACCTTTTTGCTTTAGTCCATTATTTCGTAGTAGAGTTTTAATAGTTGTTTTATGGAGTCCATGAAGTTGTTTCACAAAAGTAAATAGTTTTAGCCTCTGTAGTATTTGCCAATACTATAAAATTGAGGAATTAACTTTTATATAAAATATTTGTAACTTTCATTAATGCTAGGGTTTTTACGGTGTTTTAGAGATATTACGAGTAGATATATTTTTTAACATTCAATTGAAAATCTTTCATCACACTGTTACAAAAAAAGATCTTTTTATTCAACCATTACGAGGCTAAAGTACTCGTAGCTAATTTAATGCTGTATTTTATAATTTCAATATTATGGCATACTTATATTATTAAGACCATGTCAATTAGAACTATGTTGATAAGAACCTATGAATAATAATAATAGTTGCAGCTTTAATATTGGAGTATGTATTTCCAATGCATATAGTTTAGGTAAATGTCCAATCCATTATTTTTCAGCTTGTAATATTGTCATGGTTTATTATAGGCTATAATTTGTTTTAAAATTATTTATTGAGTATTTTACACCTTTGATATATTTTTTTATGTTCGTCCTCGAACGCGCCACCAACGTGTTGGGTGCTGATACCCAACGTCAGCCGTCAGTGCCGTCAGCTTGTTTTACATGCACATCACCGCTGAGTGTTTGCTGACTGCAAACTGATACGAATAAACATCTCCTTTTATAAAACACTCCCACTGAAATAATAATAAACGCTCAACAATAAGTGTTTTCTAAATTTTTTTTTAATAAAAAAATATAAATAGTTGGCAGTCCCATAAATTTATGAATAATGTTTCAATATATTACAAAATTGTAAATTAATTCCCCTCAAAATCAGTTCCATTTATTGAGACTTAGAGCTCCCATATTTTATTGTACATTAAAAATTTTTTTCTGTCATCTTTTTAAATGTGAATTTTAAACGGAGATGTTTACCCAATAAAATATGTTTTTATAACTGTAATTACTTATTCAGCGCATCAGAAAATTCTGGAGGCGGATGTATATGTTTATCATTACCTTTGCTTCAAGATTGGAATACTTCAAATTCAATTTGGTCTTAAATCCTGATCTTTGTAGGTACTGTAAGTGGAACGACCGTGTGAAGTTTCATGATTGGCAGCTACATAGAGACTTTGTATGATTACGCTTGAGCGAGATGCGGCTCACAAATATTGTAAATAAATTTAAAGCCTTTGTAATGCCGTCATGGAAGGCACGGCAGACAAACACAATATGTGCCAGATCAGGGAATCACAGGCTCAGCTGCAGTTGAGAGAACTTTCCCGAGAGGATGAACACATCTTACAGCATCTTACCCTCTAGTGATCATAAAATTTATAGTCACTGATCAGTTACAGAAAATCAAACTAAATGTTTATTAATGCTACATTTAAGGTAAATTTGTAATCAGTTTGTCTGATGCTAGTAGGAAATAACCTAAGGACAAGAAAGTATTACTTAATGGGAAAACTTATAATGTCGAGTATGGGAACTTAAACAATAGGGAAAATAATGCCTATAAGAAAAGCTATTAAATTAAATTTTATTAGGAATAAAAGGTGCTACACTCAAACTTGCTAGACTTTTTGCATTACGTGTTTTAAATTATGTAGGAATTGGATAAATTCTATACGAAGACAATTTTTTTACTTCGTAATACTGTTACGGTTTTTTTTAGATTTTACACTGTACAATCAAAAAAGTAGACATTTATTAACTTATATATATATATATATATATATATATATATATATATATATATATATATATATTTGTCAAATACCACTCACTCATGTATCAGAGAATCTCCATAACCATGGGGTATAGAGGGTTGAAATTTTGCATGGACGTTCCACTTTGCTCAAAAATGCTCACTAAGAAACAGTTAAGCAAAATTCCTTCAGGTCTCCGCCCCACAGGACTTCAAAATTTCCATCTAATGTTAATCTTATGGCCAATTTTTAATACAAATAAAAGCAACAACGAATCTGAAAAAACTATGGGACCTAGAATGTTAAAATTTAGCACGGGTGTTCTTCTTTGCTCATAAGTGCTCACTAAGAAACGGTTTTGCAAAATTCCATCAGGGCTCTGCCACACAAGACTTCAAAATTTCCATCTAATGTTATCCTTATGGCCAATTTTTTATACAAATCTAGGAAACAACGAATATAGAAAACTATAAGACCTATGATGTTGAAATTTGGCATGGACCTTCTGCTTTGCTCATAGGTGCTCACTAAGAAACGGTTTTGCAAAATTCAATCAGGGCTCTGCCACACAGGACTTCAAAATTTCTATCTAATGTTATCCTTATGGCTAATTTTTAATACAACTCTAGGAAACAACGAATATAGAAAACTATAAGACCTACGATGTTGAAATTTGACATGGACGTTCTGCTTTGCTCATATGTGGTCACTAAGAAACGGTTTTGCAAAATTCCATCAGGACTTCAAAATTTGTAATGTTATTCTTAAGCCGCGTCCGCACTGACCGAACATTCATGGCGAACTTGTTCGGCGAACACAAAAAATCAACCATATGATTTACATTCTAAAAGGTAAGCAACGAACAAACTAAAGTTCGGTAGAACTTTGTTCGGTGAACATGTTCGGCCAGTGCGGACGCGGCTTTATGGCCAATTTTTAATATGAATATAGGAAAATCATATCTGAAAAACCATATGACATAAGAGAATTATTTGGAACATTTTAAATGGGAGATCCACTTCACCCATCGGTGCTCACAAAGAAACGCATCTTCAGCGCTCCACCCTCGGGTATATGAAATTGGTCTAGAGCCAATGGGGTTGAAATTTGACATAGACATTTCTCTTTGTTCAAAGGTATTCACTAAGAAACAGTTTTGCAAATATAAAGATTATTATTATAAAGTTTTGGAAGTCCTTTAGGGCTCCGCCCCACTGGACTTCAAAATTACTCAAGAGCATATGGGGTTGAAATTTGAACTAGACATTCCTCTTTACTCATATGTACTCACTAAGGAACGGTTTTATAAATATAGTTTTTTATGTCCTTTAGGGCTCCGCCCCACAGGACTTCATGATTACTATAAAGCCTACAGGGTTGAAATTCTACGTGGACGTTCCTCTTTACTCAGGTGTACTTATGAAGAAACAATTATGCAAGTCCTTTAGTTTTTGAAGACCTTTAGGGCTCCGCCCCACTGGACTTAAAAATCACTCTAGGGCCAGTGGGTTTGAAATTTAGTACTTATGTTCCTCTTTGCTTATAGGTATTCACTAAGAAACGGGTTTCCAAGTATAGTTTTTGAAGTCCTTTTGGGCTCCTCTCCACTGCCTGGACTTCTGAATTACTCTTGGGCATACAGGGTTGAAATTTGACTTGGACGTTCCTCTTTACTCATTTGTACTCATTAAGAAAAGGTTATGCAAAGATAGTTTTTTTATGTCTTTTAGGGCTCCGCCCCACTGGACTTCAAAATTACTCTAGGGCATACAAGGTTGAAATTTGACGTGGACGTTCCTTATTACTCATATGTACGGTACTCACTAAGAAACGGTTTTACAAAATAAAGTCTTTTAAGTCTTTTAGGGCTCCACCCCACTGGACTTCAAAATTACTATATAGCCTACAGGGTTGAAATTTGACCTTTTTACTTGTTATGTTGCCTACTAAATAAAAAATGGTTTTGCAAAAATAGTTTTTGAAGTCCTTTAGAGCCCCCTACGTAAGGTCTATGGGGTTTGAAATTTGACATATTCGTTCCTCTTTGCTCATATGTGCTCATTAAGAAAATTTTTTGCAAAATTCAATCCCCTGCTTACACAATTCTTAAGAAAGAAGATTTCTTTGCTCTTAAAGAGATATTATTACATGTAAAATGAATTTAATCACGGGCGAAGCCGTGACGGGCAACAGCTGGTTAACTTATATAAAGAAAAAGTAAGGTGACGTTTAGCTTTAAAAAAATGTAATGGAAAATTCAGGATAAAAATTCGTAATAATAAAATTTAACTTAACATTTTTTATTGCATTTTTTCATCATTAACTCGTTAAAGCAAGAACAATAAAATGCATCTTACAAACAACCTTTTTTTATTATGCAACATTATACTCACAAAATGTTGATGTTTAATATAAAAAAAATCTGTAAAAAATAAATAACAGAAATTTAAAATCACCAAGAAAACATGTAATACACCTGACATACACCTGAGTTGTATGCATCAATTTCCTCCCACGTTCTTTCTTGGAGTGAAAAGCCCAGCAAATCAGCCGGACCTGAGAGAAACAATTCCTTCTGATTGTCTGTTGTTTGTTGTCATAAAACAGTTGCTGATATCAGCTGATTTCCAGCTGTAGACACATTTGCCATCTGCCGTCAGAAATGACGATTGGACAACATTGATTGTACTTTGTTATCTGCATTACACTGTGGTTATCTACTCTACCGATTGATACCTAATTTTTTTTTATTGTGGTATTTTAGTAAATTTCTACTGAATAGTTTACAGCTTATGATTAGAAATTAATTAATAATTTTTTGAATTAATGTGTTTTTCATTTTATTATGTTTTTATTAACAATATAATCATGAACATAATACTAATTTAAATATAATCATCGATATAAAAAAATTATTATTCAGCAAATAATTACTCTTCTAAATGTATAATAATAGGCTAGATATGAGATATTTTCATAGCACAACATACCTCAAATGACATTTAAGTTATTCAGTTATACTGTATAATGACAATCACACAAACGAACAATCACGCAAAGATAAGTTTCTCGTTTGTGAATGTTTAAGAGAAACTTCTCTTTAGCAATTTGAGTGATGTGAGGTAACTAGTAGTTACAGGTGAAACTTGACATTAGGTAATTTCTAGGATGGGTTGTAATTGTTAGACTTCGAATTATTTTGCAAAAAAGTTTATTATTGTGTTTAAACCAAATTTGAAGATATTGAAAAAAATCCTATGAGATATTCAAGAAACATATTTTATTTTTATAAATAAAATATGTTTCTTGAATATCTAAATATCTAAACAGTATAAATTTCTTCGAACAACAGAGCAAAGACTAATTGTATTGTAAAAAATTACTTTTCTTTATTTTTCTTTTTAACTTATTTTTACTTTTTATCCAACAAAAATTATTTATGAAATATATTCAAATAAAACGTAATGTTTATGAAACTACTCATTGAGGCCAATATATCACTAATAAAGGTAGTTTACTATGTAATTTTAAACAGTCGAAATGTCATCTTAACCTTAAATATTAACAATAGGAAAACAAATATTCTTGATCAAACATGGCTTAGTTTTAATATATTAGATTTATAATGTTTGAGGTTCAAAAGAAACTCCTAAAACTTTTTTTATTTCGTCCCTTTACGATATAGTCTTATATCCAGAAAAAGCATGTACGAAATAATCAGGCCTGTAGTCACATGTGAAAGTGTCACAGCAGGAAATATATGGTATGTTATCCTACCCGTTTTCCTACCTTTCGTGATGTGAATTGTAATCGGATATTATGTTTTTTATTATTATTATTACCATGGTCCTAGTTATTATATTTTTTTGAACTAGAAAGTCAGATAAATTTATTAACTTATATAAAATGAGGATTCTTATCATGACTCATAAACTTTAAAAAAATATTTTGGTACAAAACATAACGAACAGAAAGAGTATTAATCAAATCAATGATAATGAACTTTATTATCACGGTTAATATAATTCTCCTTCACGGCACAAAAGTCTTGGCGAGTGCCAAGGGGTTCAGCAAAATGTTCAACCTGAGAGAAGGCCACTAGGCGTCCACAACAGGGCTACTCGTAGGGTATCATACTCTTTCTGCATCGGCAGTCTTGGTTGTTGCCGGAGTGATTCTCCTCCATATGCTCACAGCTGAGATGCACCTTAGGAATCTGCTGACAAGGACAAGAAGCAGGAGCAGACGCATGAGAGTAACAATGCAGGCTTGCCGGCGAAGATGGGAAAAGTCCACAGAAGGATGCTGTACGTTTACGTTGATCATATACCTCAAAAAGTGGATTTCCAGGAAGTCCCGTCGCTGGGGCGAGATAGTAGGATCACACCAGTATGATGTTCATCACTCCTTCTTCGAGAGCAATGTTTCACTCTACAATGAAGAATACTCATATCTACTGTGGGAAACGTCACACCAGATACCATAGTGTAGATGATTCTGCGAAGCAAAACTCATGGAGAGCAGTTGTCATACATATCGGCTTCGTGCGAAGCGATACAAGGAATACCTCGGTGATGTGTAGGCTTCCAGTTTAAAGTGAAGTTCCGGAAATAAACAAGTGGCATATAAATGAATATAGCTGAAAGGGTTCCGGCCAATGGGGTTGAGGGGATATTTCTCTCACTTTGCATTTAAGACAAACCTATACAGGGTGTCACAAAAAAGTGTACCTGGCTATACAGGACCTGATTCTACATGCAAAAATAAGTCAAAAATAAAGAATAACAATTTTTGGATTTCGGCTTAGTTTAGCCGTAATCCGCCATTTTGTTTTTTATACATAATAATTTTTATTTCCGTGACTGTTCGTTGTATTAAGTTCATATTTGGCAAGAACCTTTATGACAGCAATGTCCATTTTCAGGAAAAAAATTATTTTTGTCCGATGTGTATTTTCAAAATGGCGGCCATTTTTAATTTTTAAACTCAAATATCTCAAAACCGGTAAATTTTATCAAAATTTTAAAAGAAACAAAAAAGTTGACAAATAAAATTACCTAACTAATGGTACCAACTAATGGTGGCCATAAAGTGGGTAGGCTAAGCTGGCCTGGGCAAGGTGAGTAATTGATCAAGGTGCAAGGTCCTTCATAAATAACGTTTTCTGTAGCATCAGGACATCTGTTGATCCCTACCACGCTGCCATCTGACGCCGGGAATGGTGAAGGTGAACAACAAACGTCCACCATACCGCTTGTCGCAGTCACTGACTTGACGCTGTGTTCTATCCAGCATCAAACAACAATGAAGAACTGAAATATTGTCAATTATAAGGCTATAATGATACATATGTTTCGAATCCAAAACAATCAGTTAGATTTTACATCTTAGTAAATTTAATCAAAACAAAAAAGGTTTTAATCGAGCAAGATAAAAATTAAAAAAAAAATATTATCATAATTATCCTGTAGACGCACCAAAGGAGGATGAAAAAGGTTAAAAGTTACGCCCAAAGGGTATACATGTAAAATCCTTATGCATGTTAAAATAAGTTCCATGGACTGCACAATTAACTATCTAAAAATGAAAATACTATTAATATCTGAATTGACTACACTATCAAATATTTATATTGCATTTAAGTCAGGAGAAATGAGACAAATAATATATAAAATGTTATTATTTATTTAAGGTTGCTTACAATATAGTTAGTACGAGTTTAATTTTTGAGTACTTCATCCGTTAAGTGTAGAGATCTATTCAAATATTTAGGAAGTTGAAGGCATCAAACTTCAAGGATTCAAGAAAAAAAGCCTTTGAGTAATCAGTTGTTCCTTTTGTCTTATTTGGAATTTCTAAAGGAGCCTCGAGTTTTCCAAAACATACACACACATTTATCTTTAGTTTCATTTAAGAATAATAAATTGAGGTGTAAAAAATTGTTTTATTGAAGCAACATAAATTACACGTAAAATTATACTAGAAAACGTACCTTTTAAAATACAAGCAATTTGCAATCATAGCTGTTAAATAGATTATAACTAGATAGTAATACTGACCCCTTAAAGCCAAATTAAATAATTCAATGATATGAGTGTGTTAAGAATTATCATTTTTCAGTATTTAAACCGTTCTTATCATGAAACGTGGTCAACATGATGAGGCAGACCACCCGAACACAATCTTTACAGGTTAAACAAATTGAGGTACGGTAGATCCCTCATTACAATTTCAAAGATCATAAAAGTGTGTAACGAATTAACTTAAAGGTTGGTTTGAACTCGAGTGATACAAGATTTGAAAGGCAATGTACTGATCATTTGACAATAAAAGTCAAGTATTAACTTGTTGTGATACTTGTGTAAATGATTATCCAAAGGAAGAAACATCAGGGTTTCATCTTTAGTTTTATTGCAACCATATACCCATAACCATACATTTAAGTGTAGAGGATCACAATTTAAAGGGCCTTTGATTCATGCCCTTTTTAAAAATCACTTAAAAGTTACCATACCATCCCAACATTTACACATTTTTAAAATCCACGAATTTTCTTTTGTAGATTGTTAGATATATCTTTGAAAAACAAACAATTTCATTTACTATTTTAAAGTTTGATTAGAACTTTATCTGTTTCGAAATTACCTTTTAAAATATGCATATGTTTTCTCGGTTTTTTAATACTTCACGAATGTTAGCCTTTATCAAAATTCAATTGGATAAATGACTGCATCCAAAGTTTTTTAACACAAATTTCTCATTATAAACCATGATTTACATAAAATATTGTAAATTGTTTTCACTCAAGACTTATTTAAAAGCTTTAATTTTTTATTAATTAATTTTTGTACAAGGATAAAAACGTTTATTTTAATATGAATGTAACTTCCTACACATTGTTTGTAGTAATTATAAATGGACTTTAACTAAATATGTATTTTGAGCCTACCACTACAATTCACTCACTGTCAATTTACTAACACAAACAAGCAGCGCCGGACGGGTCCAAACAGTTCCAATGAATTTATAATTACATTACGTCTAATATGATAATCGGCTTTACGATTTGATGATATGATGACAAGCTGACGTCCCTCTATTTACAGCCTCGGAAATACCAACATAATCTGAGTTCCGTAAACTTTCCTTTTTGAACCCTCAAAATTATTTATATTATGTTGTATGTTCGTGAAACATTTTCAAATCAAATTGTCCTTGAAAATAAAACATATGCAGCTTTGTTGTCTAAAATTATTTAAAAATATATACATGTTTTGCAAAACACGAATAAATATTATTTGATCGTATTTCATCTTAAAAATTAATTTGAGGTAACTTAAAAAGTAATTATTTAACAATTCAAAGTCTACTATACACCAATTTATGTAGCATATATATTAGTTTAGATCAACACTTATATATATGCGATGCCATATTTTTCATATTTTTTTGTAGTATAGCATAACCGATGGTGGAATCCTTTGAACATTTTAAGTTAATGTCGAGTGAGAGTAACAGGTTTCGTGACATGAATTAAATGTGGAAAAACCTGTAAAAACATGTAACATCTTTACAATAAATACAAGAATTACACGTAAACAAACCTCAAAAACTAGCAATCTTCATATGTTTGAATACATTTTTAATTTATCTTCCCATTCAGAACTTAGATTTTAATTTGTCTATATCGTTGTCAGTTCACCAGAGGAGTAAATAAGGCATTAACACCACTGTATTAAGATACAGGTAATTTACTTATTTACGAAATCTAAAAACATAAATGATAGTCCATAAAAAATTCAAAAAAATTAATTTATAAAAATAGGTAATTTTTTTAAACTGTTGTGTTATAAATATTTTCAAATATATTGAAAATATTCTCTGCCTTTCGTAGTTGGGGATTTTTTAGTAATCTCATCAAGTTTTTTATTGGCTATCAAGCTGACTGAATAGTACACAGACTGCTATGTGTTGTACAATGTTCAAAAACATATCATATACTAAATGGAATTTGTCAGATTTCTTAAACATGGCATTAAGTTTGAAAGGACGATTTAGTTGAGTTAATTTAGACCCTTAAATGTCCCGAGAGAAACGTATATTTTTAGAAAACTGCAAAATTTTTGACGCAAAGACATTATTTGTAGCCTTTTCAACTGCACGTTGACCAGTAGTTCAAAACCATTACCAAATATGATCGTATCCATTAACAGTGGTGGCAGATAATCAGATTTTGTGGACGCCACAGGTATTGGAGTGGACCCACGTGCGTCTGTGATTAATCCCTCTGACAGATTTTGATTTAAGAGTACAACTTGTTAGCGTTTTCAAATAAACTATATTTAAGTAAGAACTCCACATAATTTGTAGGCCTACGGTAAAATAAATGTTTTTAACGCTAAACTTTCAGTCCCTTAATTTGAAGGTGTGTAAATGCCGTTCAGTTATTAAATGAAAAGAAATGATCTAATATTGCGGAACATGCAATGCTCTTTGGTAAACTTTCATGTTCAAGAGAGATCTTTTTTCAATAAGATAAAAACTAGGTTAAATCTTAATATACAGGGTGAATCTCGTAAGGTGTCCTAAATGGATTACAGACAAACGCTTTGCCCTACATCCTTCAAACAAAATTATTTCCCACTAAATTGACCCCAAGGAATAATTTAAAAATATTTTTAACGTTGTATAAATACAGGGTGTACCAAAAACTGGGGGTCACAGGTTCGAGTCTTGGAAATTTCAAATACAAACATATGTCATATTATACATCATTAAAAAGGTTTATTTAATATAAACATTTTGGTGAAAACAGAATTTAGTTATCTTTATTCGTTTCAAAATGGCGTCCATTTTTGTAGCCAAAATCAAAATTTACGGAATACCCTGTAATTATTTTATTATTAGTCATAAATGACTTCTGATTCAAAATACTTATTTGAAATAAGCTAAGCTTTACAATGATATGCCACAAGATCACATTTATTTAAAAATTAAAATTTCCAAAATTTTATATTTTTGAAAATGTTTACATAATCTAAACCCAAAAATTTCAAATGCTAACCCACGTCATTTTGTATATCATCTTGAAGCTCTCGTTGAACTGAGCAACTTTGTAATTTACACTAATGCCGTATCTCTTTTGGTTTTGTAGTAATAGCGTAAAAATGTCATTTTCCCTTATGATTTGCATGTTAATTAATCAGGACATGATAGTATGGCAGTCCTTCTTCCATTGTTGCTATACCATTAAATTAACATGCAAGTTATATGGGGAAATAACGTTTTTCCGTTATTACTACAGAACCAAATGAGATACGGCATTAGTGTAAATTACAAAGTTGCTCAGTTCAACGAGAGCTTTAAGATGATATACAAAATGACATGGGTTAGCATTTGAAATTTTTGAGCTTTGTTTATGTAAACATTTTCAAAAATATTAAATTTTGGAAATTTAAGTTTTTAAATAAATGTGATCTTGTGGCATATCATTGTAAAGCTTAGCTTATTTCAAATAAGTATTTTAAATCAGAAGTCGTTTATGATTAATAATAAAAGAATTACAGGGTATTCCGTAAATTTTGATTTTGGCTACAAAAATGGACGCCATTTTGAAACGAATAAAGATAACTAAATTCTGTTTTCACCAAAATGTTTATATTAAATAGACCTTTCTAGTGATGTATAATATGACATATGTTTGTATTTGAAATTTAAAAGAATCGAACCTGTGACCCCCAGTTTTTGGTACACCCTGTATTTATACAACGTTAAAAATATTTTAAAATTATTCCTTGGGGTCAATTTAGTGGGAAATAATTTTGTTTGAAGGATGTATCGCAAAGCGTTTGTCTATAATCCATTTAGGACACCTTACGAAATTCACCCTGTACATCAAATAGGGTGCATAGGAACACTTTCTTGTGGCAAATATGTTTTGGTTAAGTATATAATTATAGTATGGGGCGAAGAATATAATTTAATTTTAAAAGCAACTGTACAAAATGTAACTTTTTTAACAATTGTTTTTGTTTTTAGCGAACTTTACTACACAGACCATAATCGTGTAGTAGAAATAGAGTTTTATAGGGTTTCAAAAAATTCTTTTTACCTTATTTTATAAACTTTAAAAATTTGTCTTTTGACATTTAAAAGAGCTTAAAAACTAGTATTTTCAATTTTTTACTTTTTTAAATGGCATGTTATTCTTATGGGAAATCAACTGAATCCTCTATTTTATTTATTTATTGATACCGCTATAAAGAATTTATAGTTTTACTACGGGGTTAGGGACATTTGCTTACAAAACCCATATGGCGACAAACCTACTTACTCAACCCCATCGTGTTTATGGGGAAAATAAAAAAAATAATATCCAGAATGTGATGAAATTTGTTATGTATATTTACGAGGTAGGGTTTAACTAATATTAGAAAAGTAAACCCATATGGTGGCAAATCTACTAACTCAACCCCAAGGTGATTTTGGAGAAATAATAAAATAGCCTACCCTAATTCCGCTGAGAAATGGAAATTCACTTATTATGCAGGTCTCCTGCAATGAGGGTATTATTTATAGCTCCCTAGGACTAATGTTGACAATTTCAAATCAAGATTACGAAGGAATAAAGCTTTCCAACATTTGAGACCAGTGTACAAATACACTGTAATATCCTATAAGATAGTGTAATTCTATCATTGAATGTATACACTTACGTGAATAGGCTTTTCATCATACCATTGCGATAAACGTTGTTTTCGGGACGGTCAGCTGTGATCGAAACTAGTTGATTCCCGGACAAAGTTTTCGGGACTAGACCGCGAAACAGTGGTTTTCGGGACTACTAAACAAGTTAATTTATTTTTATTTTTAATAACAGCTGTAAATAGTTCAAATACAAGATAAACAAATAACAACATAAGAGTTGGTATCGGAGAGGCTTCGACTTTTACTTGAAACTCGATCTTGCACCGATAACGACCACTTTCCTAACTAGTGACGAAATATACTATTTCATCCAATGCGTTTTGTTTCATAACGAAATTTATAATGTTAGTGTACGTAGCACCAGATTTGTTGCAGTCGATGTTTTAATTATTTAACTTTATCACAATATAAACACAACCCTCAGTTATAAAATTTTTCATCGTTGTTTAAGAAGAGTGTCAATACTGATTTCAATATCATATGTCCCTTGTGCCATATATGCCACGTTAGATCGCTCCCACGTAAATTATTTTTAAACTCACCTATGCTATGAGAAGTCTATTCACTTTAGAGCATGTAGTAAATGATTTTATCTTAGAAATAATGTATGTTACCGTAACTTTTACGTACTTTTATGTTATAATCACCGCAGAAAGATTTTTCTTCAAAACGTTGAAAGTAGAAACGTAACTTCGTAATTGATCTACTTTTATTGATTATATTTGGGTATGCAACGCAGAAAGTTACCCACTCATTTTTTTCACAGTGACTATTCTATTCATTTTAGTTATGCCTGTAAATAGTAATATTTAATATGAGAATTGAAGGTAAATAACGAGAGAAATGTTTGTGGGGAAAACTCATACAATTTACACATTTTAGAACTGAGGAAATTTATAATTCAAATTGTGTTTTATTTTCAGATTTGAACTAATTCATAAACATCTTGTGATACAAAGGCACAGAAAGCATTCACCGCAGACAACTGTTCGTCCAAGCGTTTACAGCACAATAGCATAGTCTTCAGTTCTTCAGCAAAACATGTATTTAAACACTGGAACAGAGGGACTGACGCCGACGAAACAAAAGTGTGTATGTAGCATTGTCAGATGAAATGTTTTTTGTTAAAGTTTGATTTGAATTAAAATTACATCCTTATCCTTATACTTACATAAAATATTATAAGAAAAACGCTTGAAACATATCCGTTAAACTTAGTTGTAAAAGGTTTACAGTATTTGGTTATGTTTATAGAGTAGCAGATTGTTTTTAGTGTAAATCACTAAATTACTCATGCTTTCAATAATGTACCGTCAGTAGCCTATCACTTCATCTTTTTTTCAGAACTAATGGTAGTGACTTTTATGAAAATCATAAACACTAATAGTGACCATTATTAGCTTTTGGTACTTTTAAAACCCATTCTTACTTGAGTTGTGTATATATAAACAAATTTCTAAAGTTTTGGTGGTCGCTGTAGCTGGCACCTCACGTGATAAATCACCAACGGACCATCAGATAAACCTTTCTCCTTTATCTCCTTCACCTCTGCATACTGTTGTCACAGCATCTGGCAAGCGGTTAGAAAAATAGAGGATTAAAAGAAAGAAATCGATATTGTAGTAACATAACAATATTATAATAAATTGTAACAAGTATTAATAATATTGAAATCAAATATGATTACTATTTGTATTGTTTTAGTACTAGTATATTGTTTTACTATCTAAAATTGTTATATGGATGTGTATAATTTACTTACATCCAAACAAACATAGTTTCAGAAATTAGCTTAATAACAATAGTAAGTTTATCAAGAAACCAATAGCTTAGCAGAGCTTGGTTGATAACATGAACTAGGGAAGTAAGATTAACTGTTCTGCGACTGGTGTTTTTCGAAATGTCTGTAATGAATCACAAAATATTATGATATACACCTTGACAACCTGTTTTATATAAAATAACTAGCTAAAAACAGCCAATGAATAAGCTAGCTACAAATAAAAGCGATATATGCACAAATTGGCCATTTTTCTAAAACGTAATTTTTAATAACATGTTTAAGGGTTATTAATACTTTATAAATACTACATACTAATACATACTAATAAATAATACATACTAATAAACTATACTTTTGACATGTCACAGCGTAAATTCAGGAAATTAAAAAAAAAAAAAAACTAGCTCTGTACACTTATAAGGAACAATATTTATAAACAATACATTTTCACTGGTTGACTCGGATATATTGATTTGATTCTGCTTTTAGAAGTAAACTCATAATTGTTTTATTGTGAACACAATTAAACTTTGTATTCCCCTGAATATATGACAAGTCACGGTTCTTATTTTTGTGAGTTCAAAAAATCATCACAAAACTCTTTGTGCAAATTTAATATTGATTGAATTATGCCCTAGAACAGAGTAAATACTACATAATAGTATTTAGATAAAGATAGGTTGTTAAATTTTTAAACCAGAAATAATAAAATTGATAAACAAAATTGATTATAAACTTTTATTTTATAAATTGGTTATCAGATTTGAAAAATAATTCAAAACATCATTTATAGTTTTTAACGAGAAAAATCTAAAATGTGTGGAGGATAAAATTTAAAGTTTGAATAGCCGATTCAACTTTGTAAATTCGTTTATTTAATAAAGAAATGGCTTGTAGGTAATCTATTAGGTTGAGTCAAAATATAATGTCATAATGTGAGAGTAGGTGTCTGACTCGTAAACTTATTAACCAAAAAAACCAGTAAATCTTATTACTAGTAACATACATTTCTCGTTGATTTATAAACAACAGACAAACTCAGATTTTGCAAGCTGAAAAATAATTACAAAACTGACATTTTGTCTCTCATTTGCTACATAGGACTCTGCTTAAAAATAGCACTGAAAACACTAAATAAATTTTATATTGGTGGTAAAATTAAGGTTGTGATAACATTTGTATTGAAATAAAAGTTTTTTAGGAAACTATATATTTTATTTTTTATATTAATTTACTATTAATTGTATTATTGTATTAATTGTATTATTATGGCTTTTATACACATTATTTTGTTAATGGTATATATTTAATAAAATATTACTTAAATTCTAGAGTTTTTTATTTTTATTAAAACACTAATAAATACAAAAGTCATTCATGAATCTTTCTATTAAACGGCGTTTGTGTTGGGTCGGTAGGCAAGTACATATAAATATACTAGGGTAGTGGTTTATCATTTAAACTTTCTGAACATTATGCATTGCTCAAGAAATCATGTGTATTCATCATGAAATATTAGCGGTACAAATCAAATTTCTCGTTTCCGCTGAGAAAGCAGAACATCAAAATCGAGTAACGTAATCATATATTGGTGTGTGCCCTCATCTGATAACCGATTCTTACTCCTAGCGAGAGGATTAAAGTAAACACTTCTTATCAGCAATTCTGCGTATTCAATAGATATCGAATGGCTCATTATGAATATTTTTAATTCCTTTCTAATGTCATAAACCATCAACGCACAATTGAGCAATTACAAAACATCCTTTGGTGTACAAAACATATTGTAATTTAGACAAATGCTAATTCATACATACCAGGTTGTGAAAAAATATACAAAATTATTTAAACCTTTTAAAGGATATTTGTCTTGGGAAATAAATAAAACTATTACATCCATATATTTTAAATAAATGCAATCGAACTAAGGATAAAGAAGTTGGCCCAGGTTAGGTATCGGTGCGGGGTTAGAACTGGTAACATTTACTAACATGTGGATTTGTATCAAACTTTCTTTATTACAAATGTTAAGTTTTTCCACACGAACAAGTAAGATGAAAATAATTAGTTTTCTTTTACCTAATTTTCAAAATTGAAATGAACTCCAAATTAATAGTCAATTGTTTTGCTGTGAAATTCATGATTCAAGTATATGTTTATCAACATTATCATTATATTACTGTTTCAAGTGCTTCTCACAGATTATTGTTAAAAGTATAAAAATATCCAATAAAACCACGTACACACGTTATTAGGTTACCTTGAAATAGTTATTCGGAAATAAATAAACTAGCCTTTGCTACATAATATTATATTAGAGAAAATATTTAGTTGATAAATACTACAAAATAATTTAAATATAAATCTACTTCTACCCTGATGGTAAATGTCATAGATTACTTTATACTTAGACTCATGTGATAATATGCAAACTTGTTAACTTGGTCGAGTTTTCATGGTGTTGTGACTTTTTGTCCACAAATAAATCAATCCTCTGCAACATTCCTTTTTAATAATCTGGCATTTTCAATAAGCAACACAGTACTGAATTCCCTAGCTTCTTATCACTTAACCTATATGTGTTGTCAATTTAATATATTAAAATTATGAATTGGTTAGGTAAAATGGTACAACTAGAACACATGCCATTAATCAAATTTGTATCAAAACTGAAGTTTATAACGATAACTTTTGCCTTATTTGAGTTTCAAATATCAACAAATAAAATTTATACTCTAAGAAAATGCATCTATCATTTCTTAGGCTGTGTCGTATTTTGACTTTACTTACTAAATTGCTAAAACATTACTTAAAAAGAAATATTTATAAATTTAATCAATATATTTATTTTTGGCTTTCTGGCAATATGTAATATTGCCAAAACAAAGGCAAATGTAGGTTCACATAATCTCCGCAGCGAGACGTCTTCAAAAATTAGCGTTGGAAAATAATTCTGATAATCTAGCATTTAACATCACCTAGTATATTAAACTTCACTTTCAATTTAAAGTGATGTATAATATGCTACATGGCTAGATGAATATTATACATTTGAGAACCATTAGTTTTTCAAATTTCAGCAAATTTGTCATAAAACGAAACGTAAAACGATTTACGTCATGTATTATTAAACTTTAAAATTCTGTTCGTACGGTTTTGATGGAATGTATGGTCACATGATATTTTTAAAAAATTTTAAATTAAACCCGGATGGCGACATTATTTTCCTTTTTAAGTTCTTTGAGATTTTATGCTGCTTAGGTGTTATTTAAAAAATAAAGTTGTCTCCAGTAATCTTTATTTCAAGGATAAGAATTTGATTTCAAAATTCCACTAAAAATAACTTCAAAATCCCCTAATAATGTAAATGTGTTTTTGAAACTAGTCTGGAAATTTACAACTGATTTAAAAAAAATGCCGAGAACAGACTGCTTTTGGAGAAACGGCAAATTTTTCTCGATGCAAAGAACCATTTATAAAATGGGACAGGTGATTTAAGTTAAAGTGCACATATGACCAGTACAAGTTTAAAAATTACTGCAAAATCTGCCTTCTGTTTGAGAAGATATTTGAAGAGAGCGTCATGAAAATTAAATTACCCTATAAATGGACTCTAGGGTCTCTCGCGCCATTAAGCTCTAGTCGAATTATGCTAAGATATTCATGTTCCCAGTTATGGAGTTTAAACGATCTCATCTTATGCCCATCGTTAATGTTCTGCTTAACTACAACGTGTTTTGTCACCAAGATATTGTATCACGTAACAATATTTGGATCGAGTAATTCATCGAACGTATACGATGAACAATCACTCCCAAAAACTTATGTAGAAATTAGTTAATTTAGCTTTTTGGTAAACCTAATCATATTATATCACACGCCTAACAATTAGTCCATTAAAAAAAGAAATTGTAAAATTAAATTACAGTTATTTTCAAACTATGTAGTTTTTAGAAGTTGGGTATCGTCGAATATTTATTGTTGGGATTTGCCTTAATGTAGGCCTTTTCCATCGGACTACCTTTATAAAAATAATATCTTTAAATACTTTGTCTTGGATTCACGGGAAAATAATGGAGGAAAACATAAATAATGAAATCTATCCTAAGGCCATTTATTTTCCGATACTCAATCTGAAAAAATATGAATAAATTATTCCATTCACATTGCACAAAATTAAATAAATGGATCAATTTCCGTAAATTTCTTAAGACGATTCAAACTATTCATTGTTTTGAAGAAAAGGCTGAACGTCTTTCTACCTTTAAATCTGTTTAAGTGTCTCATGCACAAAGTGGAAAGTGTATTTAATTATTATATCAGTCATAAAAGGTTGTATTAAATTTAAAATTATTTACAGTTAATTATAATTCTCAGAAATTAAATTCAGAGCGAAAACCTAGTAACTTAGAAATGTGACAGTAAATCTTGTTTAATAAGTGCATGATTTAATTTAATAACCAATGTAAGAAAATTCCCCAAAAAATGCTACCTATGTGCATATACAGTATTACCCTATAATTATTTCTGTATGTACATTACAATGTTTCGTATAACAAAGAGTATTTTTGAAAGTCAGTATTAGTCTCAACAATGGGCATTGACATGAAGGTTACCTTTTGTAGGCAACTATTGTAAGAATCTTGGCTTTTGGCCATTTCATCATCATTGATATGACTTCAAACCATTGTATCATTCAATACAGGTCTGTTATTATTAATAAATCGTAGATAAATGTATTTATTGTATTATTATACTGCAAATTAAAAAATATTATTTAATATTTACTAATACTAAATAATTAATGGTATATAATTTTAATAATTTAATATTTACATAATTTAATACTGAATGATTTGTTTTCAGACAATAATGTTTATATTATTGTATCTATAAACTATAAGGCACATATTAAAATTAAATAATTAAATAAACAAGCAACAAAGAAGCATGGGAATTGTTTAGATTTTTAATAGCAAATTTAAAACATTTTTCATATTGCAACTGCAAAAAATATTATAAAAATGTTAGTAATTATAAAAAAGTCTTTATAAAATTATATAAAATGTTACCTAAACCGTGAGTGTAAGTTATGTTTTCTTCTTACACAATACTTATGTTGTGGCCTAGTCAGCTGGGCAATAGTGGACAAACAAACATTCAGAAATATGGTGCTCCTTCACGCTGTAAAGGAAAGATACTACCCGACTTCCTAAATATCAAGCTTCCTCATTCTTGGTTATTGGATGGGACGAAATTGTTTGATTCCTTGGCCTCTACGTTCCCCAGACTTTACAGACAGACTTTATTCTGGATTTGTCAAAGACATAGTGTCCTCAAAGAAGGTTTAAGAAATGGAGGAACTTAAGAATTAGAGAGGTTATTGGAAAATGTTTAAAAACTCCAGCAATTGTAAAAACAAGGACTGTATAGCCGACATCTTTATTTTTTATGATATAAACTATTTTTAATAAATGTAATCTAATGAAACAATCCTCTTTGTTCTAATTTTCTTATTTATTTATGTATTACCTTTTTCAATGTGTCCAATAATTTATAACCACCCTTCAAAATAAAATACAAACTTTATTAAATCTTCAAACAAAACGTTTTGATTTTTAATAGACTTTCCTCTACTTTTTATTTAAATGTATGCTTAACAATAAGAATTGTCGTTTTATTATCAAACTTTTTACAGCTATAAATGTGTTAATATCGATTATTATGATTCCAAATTGAAATTTCATAAATATGATTTACAATACACAATTTTTACCCATTTTCAGTCATCCAACCAACCCCTTAAACATTCTAACGTTACTGCATTTAATACAATTATGTCATTATTGGATATCTTGGGTGAGCTGTATAGTGACATACAAAAGAATTATTTAAAATACCAATGTTGCTCATAGAACTATTTCAATTAAATTAGGGACAGCTATGAAGCAAACAAACCCAAAACTTCCAATGTGTATTTATTAGTATTAACAAATAATAATTCAATTAAGTATTACATTCCAATTTCTTAATAAACGTACATATTTATAAATATTTACTTCTGAAAGTGTTTTTCAAATTAAATAATGGAAGTATTACATAATTAACTAGTTTTAAACTAAATTTCGGTTGATGGCTTACAATTAATATGTAGATAATGTACGTTAACTATTTTAATGTGTCAAGTTGTAAAAGCCTAATGAGTATGTCACTAAATTTGTTCTTCAACAATGTAAAGAGTTCAACGACTGCTGTCAAACAATCTAGTGGGCTGCAAAACTTATAGTGTAGGGCTACAAAAAATAAACATCACACGATCTCATCCATTTTTTGGCTCCCATGCTTTAAATTAGGCCTACAACTACAAAAGATGTTATTATTCTAATTTCTTAATAAGTTAAATCTTAAATATACTCTATATTTTTACAGCTTGATAAAAAGAAAAATCGTAAAAAAGGAGAGAAAATCGTATATTTAAAATTTTAAGTTATAACTTTTTAGACTGATAAAAATAAAATAGTACGAATATGGCAATGACAATTCCATGAATGAACGAATTAATCTTTTATGTTGTTATAGTTGTATGGTTAAAATTGAGGGATTGAAGTGCACTATCTGAGTTATTATCGAACGACTGTTTATACTCGTAATTGGAAGTTATAAAAGGAATTATATTTCGATTAAAAAGAATGTAGATTTGTATTTCTAGTATATATAATAATTAACATCTTTTATAGTTTAATTTAACTTGGCCAAATAAAACTTCAAGCAGAGTTGATATGTTGGTTTTGACACAATGGCAATCCTCCCCTTCACAAGTAGTACAATAAAAAAGGGTGGACTGATGGGTAACTGCTGATAGAAGGCCAACTGTTATGACACCACCGGGACAACGTCTCGATCGAACCTCTGACACCACCGCGGTGGAATAGAGACACAAACATTTGTAATAAATATTTTATTTTGTGTAACGAAATTAAATGATTTTTACATGTTCTAATACAATTTAGTTCCACCGTGTCAAATCGGGTGGTTCAGATCGGCATGACTTTGGGATGTTAGCCTGATAATTAAACACATTATTTGTTTAGCTGCATTGTTGCCTAAATTTTATCTAAGGTTTTATCAAGTTCAAAGAATTCAAAATATTTTTATCATTAAAATTACATTACATAGTTTTTCAGTATAATGTTGTATTAATATGATCAAATTCAGAGGAAAAGATTGCACTTTGGGTAGGTTTTATTCTCCTACTGTAGCCTATTATTAATCTAAGAAGAAATTCGTCAACAATACAACAAATAGTAAAGCAATGCAAATGAATAAAAAACATTTTCTGTTTCTGTAAAAGTCTATGTTTGGCTAAGAAACGAACTTATTGCTGGTAATAACTAGTTTAAAATGTTGTCTTGGTCACAAAAGTTGTTGTCGCGTTTTAAGACTTGATATATTACGTGATGTGGTGCCGAGTGGGCAATGTTGCCATTTTGTTATTTTCTTCTTCAGTAGTTAATAACAATAACTGCTAGAGCTACTGGTACATTATTACTTCACAGCATACAACATTAGAATCCGCTAAGAAAATATCAAATTAGAATTATTACAATGTTACCAGTAGTTTTATTTATCTGTATGAAAAAGTGTATTTAAACGTAGATATTGGATACAACTAAAAAAATGAAGGTGTCGATTTTATATGAATTTTTTATGTGTAACAATAATAGACTCGATGATATTTTTACACATTTTGAATTAAGAAAGAATATAGTAAGTTTTCGTTTAAGGCGTTAAAACTACTGTCTTACATAGTTAGAAAATGACTAACGCCGATTACGGGATTTCAATAAAACCGACATCGGGATTGAGATGAGACCACTCATACAGAATTGTGAGAAGATAAAAATAACCGGCGCACCGAAACTGCGATCCTAGTTTTAATCCTCAAAAGGGTTCGCTAATCCCACAACCGAAACTGCGATCCTGGCACAGCGGCCCATCAGCAGGTAGCGGAGGGTCCAGTGGGGATTCCAGGGTCCGGTGTAGGCTCTGGAATGATTCGCCGTCCGACGTGTCGCTCAAGTCGCTTTTCAACTAATGCTAATGAACTGAGACTTCCAAGTTGTACTAAACTCGCGCATACCACCCCCTTAAGAGTCATCTTCACCTCTGGGCCAGTAGCCCATTGTTGCGCAGTCGGCAATGTGAACTATACGGCTTTCAATGCAAAACATGGTATTTGATTCCCCTTTTTCGGACGCAGTTTTTCAACCTATTGTCTTTAAACTTGGTAAGTGTTTAGTTGAATAGTTATATTATCTCCCTCAGACCTCGAAACTTTGAAAATTTAACAAATATTACTAAGGAAAATCGAGTTACTTTGCGACGTCACGGAGAGTAATATTTGTTAAATTTTCAAAATTTCGAGGTATGAGGGACCTAATATAACTATTCAACTAAACACTTACCAAGTTTAAAGAAAATCGGTTGAAAAACTGCGTCCGAAACAGGGGAATCAAATACCATGTTTTGCATTAAAAGCCGTATGGTTAACATTGCCGACTGCGCAACAATGGGTTACCGGCCCAGGAGTGAAGATGACTCTTAACCTGGACCAATAAACGAAGACTTTCAGAGTGTACATTCCTTCTTTATTTTGCCCCACCAATATATCAGTCATTCTCAGTTTGAGAGCAAGAGCGGCAGTGTCGTCTTACGTACAGTTTCGTCAGTATCGTCCCGGGGGCGGCCTCCGTGCCAGGATCGCAGTTTCGGCGTCTGCCTGGGGTCGCCCTTGGGGTAAGGATCGCAGTTTCGGCGTCTACCTTGGTTTTGGATCGCAGTTTCGGTGCGCCCAAAATAACATGTTAATGCACTTTCTACTGTAAGCAAATTTTAATAATATTAGTATTTAGCCCATAGTTTGCTATACAAACAAGGCAATAAAACAAAATCTGGACAAAGGTACGGTATTTAGAGTGGTATCACTTCAGTAATTGTGTAGATTGAGTTGGTATTTGTCCCATAAAATATTTGTGTTTACATACAATTTGTTAAAGAAAGTAATTAAAAATATTTTAAAGGCTACAAAAGACTCACAAACAAGACTAACAAACGTTAGTCTTAGAATAAATTGCTATGCTACAAAAATTACACTCTAAATTATCAATAACGAAAAAATGGATGTTACAAAATAATCGTTTTCAGCATAGTGTCGAATCACAAAAAAAATGTGATAAGTATAAACACTTTTTAGACATAAAAAAACATAAAAAGCATATCTTGTAGAATATATTTCTGGTTTATATAACCTACTTATTTCAACACTAGTATGGATAGACTATGATTAACATATTAATTAAAACGTTTGTATATATTACGCTGAATCTGAAGAATATTTTTTCCTATTTAAGTTTTTTTTTTTTTGTATTGTTTGGATTAACACACTGATGGTTTTAGTTAATTTTATTTGAGAAGTAACGTTTTTTAAGTTAACTTTTTAGGGTATTAAATTAAATACTTTCATCACTGCATCTCTGTTATGGTCAGTCATTATGAGAAACAATAATAAGATATGTATAAATAAAAAATACTGTAAAACCTGATAAATAATTTTACTAACGAATCATTGTCAGGTAATTTTTCATTCCCAAATATAGAAATTTTGTTTAGTTTATCCTGTAAAAACATGATAAATAAAACAGAATTTCAATCGTCTATTTATTGCATATGACGTCCCCATTTGCTCAAATCCCATCCAAGCAAATTGAAACCAACGACATTTATGGAGATAATATCTAAAATTGACTAAAGCGAAATGACAAGCTCATGAGATTAGCAAAATAGAAACCTCAGTTGTGGGAATAATTATTGAAAGCTGCAGGCTCATCAACGTTGTATTTCTATTGGGTCAGTTAACTTATAAGTCAGTAATTAAAAAAAAATACTAAATAAAAGTTCAAATATCCTTAAACACGACTTTGACTCATATCTTGGGGGTTAACTGCTGTATTTGTTAAAGTGCTGTTTGGTGTAGGTTAAATATATTAATTACTTTGAAACCACTATTAATACTTATAGTTTCAATGTAAATTTTGGATTATAAAACGTAGGTGAGATTTAAGCTAAGTTAATTGTTCACTTAACTACAGTATTAATTAATACTACACACATACAGAATTTTAAAATTTGTATAGTATATTGAAGAAAAAAATTAAATTAAATTATAATTTGATGTGGCGTATGTATAGTTAAAGCAATTTAAAACTATTTCTAAAATCGAGGTGTAGTACTAAGCAAACTTGATAGGTGACTGAAATAAATTTAAATAGTCATCTTAGATTTATATAAAAATTCAGTTATGTTTTGGAATAACGCGTGTTATATTGAGTAATATAAAAAAGTACACTATTTATATAAACATTGTTCATACTACGGTATTATGGTAAATTCTTATATTAATCATAATGCTTTTAGCTCCACATTAATAGTCTCAAAAACTACTATCATTAGGAACATTTCGCGCGTTACAGTTTTACTATCTAATAAATAACAATTTTCAATTCCCAAAATAAGCCAGACAATAGCCTAGGATATTTGGTTAAAAACCGTTGATTATTGAGCAAGTATATTTTTGATACAGTTATTTTAAACTACATTAAATTGATTGTTAAGATCCTTCTTAAAATTTTACATTAAACTGCCAATGGTTTGGTTAAAAATTAAAATGTCTTGTTAATTTTGTAAAGTATGTAGTTTCCATGGACAAATTAGGAAGGATTTGTTTCCCTGTAATTACATTCCCAGAGGTACAGCTTCTCTCGGTGAAGAATCATCAGCAGTGCCATTAGTTTACACGAACAATCCAATCTAGCGAGACTAAAAAATAGGTTTTGAGGAAAAATAATTACTTGACGTCGAAACCGTAGTAAAATTTATAATAATTCGTATAAGCATTTTTGTTTTGATTTTATTATTAGAATACATGTTTTATTGTGTCTGTCAATTTAGCAAATATTATAAATCTGCCCTGGAATTCATCAGCATACAAAATCACAAACGACTAAAAGGTAGTTATAATAATACAGCAATAATATACCTAATAGTTAAAATTCATAATTTAGATGATAAATATATGAATTAAGGCTTTATAGTTTGTATAAATTACGTTTTTTTTAAATGAAATTTAAATTACAAGTACAAATTAAATTTTTATTAAACAACGGACAGCTAATTTTGAAAATCTAAAAGGAAAACAGTCGAATGCTGAATAAATTGCGAGAGTCACGCTTTATGATTCATATAATCACTCAAAGAGATACAAAATCCGTCTACAAATACCCCCACGCGGACATGCGTTTGCGGCTTATGATATTGCGTTTCTCTCGTTTGCATATATTCTTACTTGGAGATGAATCTTTCAGCACTCTTATATCTGAAATTGTATTTATTGAAGCTTAGGCGGAATAAATTAAGTTTTCTGACTGTAATCCCTACCTCAAATCGGGTTATGTAAAACAACAATCATCACACTGTTAAACAAAATCATTAAAGCAAGGAGATCATTGAAAAAATAGTTCTAATGCCCAATTTTTGCTTTCTCCCTCTATACCATAGTATATGGAGAAAGTATTGTTTTCGTCAAAATTTTCGAATTTGAGTTGTTAGTGGATTTATCCATTTTGGTTCCCCCTGAACCCAAAAAAGTGGTTTTCGGAGTGATGTCTGTCTGTGTGTGTGTGTGTGTGTGTGTGTGTGTGTGTGTGTGTGTGTGTGTGTGTGTGTGTGTGTGTGTGTGTGTGTGTGTCAGGATGTAAACAGAGCTAGAGAATGCCCTAATGGTCCGATTTTAATTAAATTTGGTACATAGGTCCAAATCCACGATAATTCCAGGCGTTTTTTCATTTTTTTGAATTTTTGATTTTTAAGGGTATTTTACCCTCAAAAACCCTCAAAAATCGTCAAAAATCAAAATTTCTCAAAATGGCTCTAACGATTTTGATTAAAATTTTGTGGTTTATTAAGCTTAAAATGGTGAATAAAATGACACCACCCGCATCTCCGGGAAAATCCGCGTTCAAAAGTTATGTAGTAAAAAGTGTTTCAAAAATCAATTTTTTGGATTTTCAAAATAGCTGTTGTTTTGAAATAAATTTTACTTATCACCATTAAATCAAGCTCAAAAAACTAAATAATCCAGTGTTTTAAATTATTGCTCTACGTCAAGTGGTTGCGGAGAAAATTCAATTTTTCGTTTAGCGGTAAACGCAGTACGTTGTTAAAAGTCACAGACGCGCGTAGGGTCAAACGAGCGCTGCTCAGCCGGTAGCTATACGACTGAGTCATCAAGACATTAATGTTTGAAGCTTTTAACATCTTTTTTATATTTTTGGGAGAAAGTATGTGCTAGTTAACTGATACCGTTTATTTAGTTTAAAATAAAAACACACACCATTATCTTTTTATGAAACCGAAGAAATTATATTTTATTTTTTATAATTAAAAAAGGTGGTTTGTATTTTGTATTGTTGTTGTAAAATACAAAATTGTATTTTGTGAACAGATATAACTATCTAATAAATAAATAAATATGTTTATTTTTATTTATTAGTGTAGTGAGGTGAAAAATACCCTTCGAATATCGGCCGAAGAGGTGTTGTGGTCCTCTAAAGTTTTCTAAACCTAGACTTCGTCTTAGTTATAAAACTGAATCTTGCTTGGGTTTTTGGGCTAGACCCCTTTTTCAGCACTTGCAGCAAAATATAATACTTCTTGACTATAGTAACAGAACGAAATGCCCAAGGAACGCCTTTAACTTGCATATTTTGGATGTCGTTCTTCATTCTATGTTCTGGTTCTCGGAAACATTACAATTGAACTAATGTTAAACGCTGTAAAAAAATTCGAAACGACCTTTAGTTTTAACGAATGTTAACTAATTTCACTTACAAGTTGCCACTGTACCCAGGTGGTGACTCTTTTAATTTTTATATCAAAGGAACTTTCATTCTTTGTAAAGCAAATAAAATGTTGAAATCACAAAGTAAAGAAAATCTAGATACAAAAAATGCACAAAATGTGTAACACATTTTACTGTAGGCGATCTGAAAAAAAAACATTGCTTCTTCAAAAAGGATTTCATTGTTGGATTTTTTTATTTAGGCAATAGTTAGACAAAACAAAAAAATAGAGAACAAAGAATAAATAAAAATATTAAAATATTAGTATGTAAATTATTAAAAAAAAAATTAAACACAAAATTAGTTTTAGACTAATCCTTTATATTTAATCCATTGAACGAATTTTATTAATGAAATTACAATTCATTTTAAGCATATTCGTTTATTTTCTCATGAGAATATTAACAATGTAATTTTTTTATATTTTCAACACTTAACTTGTATCTATGTATTTTAGAACATGAAATGATAAGGATCTAATTAATTTTATTTAACATGTAGCCTACTTCAAACAGTGTAAACTTCAATGTGTTAAGAACTTTAATTTACTTTAAATATTCATATTATTAAACTTTATCAGAGGTGATGATGTATGAAAGATAGAATAAGCATAAATTTATATCTTACAATGAATGATTAAAATTTTTAGTTTTTATAAAAATTTTGTAAAAGTGGGGTGAGCCAAATACAGCTTTTTTTTAACGTAACAGCCGATTGAAACAAAGGAACAGCTAGAGGGAAGGAACCGGATTGAGCACAATAAGAAATTATCATTATTATCAGGAATAAGAGTTGAAATCACGAGAAACTAAGGTATTAGCGTTTGAACACATTCAAATGTCAAGTGGAATGAGATTGACAACAAATACACTAGCGCATTGTGACCAGAAAAAAGTAAAACTATTTTGAATAGCATTACACTACGACGACTAAACATTACACTATAATGGAATCATGGATGAAAGCCATTTAGAACAACGAACAACCGGCACTAAGAAAAATAGAACTAAAGAAGAAATCAGCTTTAAGTACAAATAAACTGAGATTGAGGACAGCGCACTGTTATACACTCAATATTTTACCAAGACAAAAATAAAATAAAATTTTTATTGTTATTTGTGTATTTTTAATGTTTTGAAACTAAATTATCCCAACCATGGTATTGTTGCTATCTAACGTCGACCTGTTTTAAAATAGCATCAAGGAGAATCGTATTGGCAAAGTCAGAATTCCAATGAGAGCAGTAAAGTGCTCACTAGGCTATTCATTAAAAATTGAGAAAAAGGCTTTAGCATTAGTTCCACAAAGAAGAAGTTAAACCAAATTGAAAATAGTAGACATTATTACATTACTACCAGAGACAGTAAGTCGTGCAAAACCATTTTGCCATGAATGAAGAGTGTTTATTATTAGTTTTATTTGATAATATTCATTTTGTAAAACTGAAATTGACCTAAGCTGGAGTGGTTTGCGATGTTGTAGACTTGAATAACAAAAATAGTAATGTTTAATAGACATGGCCATGACTACTTCCAAGTTCAATATAGTAAATAAACGAAATTCGTTTAAATATATTATTGTCATAACAAAAATGGATACAAGCCTGATGTTAATGATGGGAAACGGTTATTAATTACCATAATACAGTACCGGGTGTCCTAGACCACCCGTACACCCCTTTTAAAATTTAAATAAATAATTTTTCACAAAAACATATTGTGGCATTATAGGTAAACCAGTTACGCTATATTGATTAACACTAATTTCAATGTACGGTGTGGACCAGAAGTAGCCTATCCAGACCGTAAGTCGCAAATTTTAAACACAAATCCCCACTTTTAATGACAAGTTTGGATTCTACACGTAGTTTTAAGACAACTTTAAAATTTAATTCGCAATCCTAACGGTTTATGAGATAATAGGGGTGAAATTTAAGTTTTTCCCATAAGAATAACATAGGAAAAACTTATTATAAATTATATCTTAACAGTTTAGGGATGGTTGGCACACTTTTTAGGTTGTCAGATATTCGTAATCTCAGCTTCAAAATATTTTAATTAACTTGAAATAAATTTTTCTTTACATTATATATATTTTTTTAATCGAAATCTATACGAAAAATATTAATAAAATGTTTTAAAACCATTACAAGTGTGTCAACTAGCCCCTACGGCTTGGCGTGTTGTGACAACGGCTGGGGTTGGTTGTTCCTACTATTTCTTATGGATAAAAGTAAGAATAAGTATAACTTATTGAAATGGATAAAATCAAACGAAACATTCAAAAGTAACTATAGTTTAATACAAAATTATACTTAAAATAAACTAAAATAAATTCAAGTAGTTTTGAAAACGGAAAACTTAACTTCAAATTAGCTATTTGATTAACATGTGACAACCAACCTCTTACTGTATTATGTGACAACTTGCCCTGAGCCGCCATTTTGGACAAACATCGACATATACCGAAAATTGGTAACCATTGGATTTGTTCAGAAATCAAATTTAATACCTCACGATACGCCTAATATTATAAAGTGGAACTTATGTTCGTAACTCATAGGCCTACTATAAGGATTTTAAAAAATAATTAAGGGACTTAAGAAAATGTACTTACCAAGAGTAAAATCAGAACAAATTCCAAAATTCATTGGAAAGCACAGACATACACCCACGCTCCAGAAAAATTATTCCTATACTGAAGGAAGAAACAGCACACGAAAAACTAGAGCAAACGATAGTTTGGTGGCAGAAGTTATAAGCTTTGTGACAACCGACCCGTGTGTCTTTTAGCCCCGGTCTCCCCTACGTTAAGCAGAACTTACCAAGCCTGCTGGAAATGTCTTAGAAACTTATTTAAAATCATATTATATCGTAAAATATCGATTATCTCTTAAATAGTTTTAATTTATTGTACAGTTTTAATAATATCTGCAATGTATTGTAAATTTACGAAAATATTTAATAATTTTTTATATAACTAATAGTTTATGATAGGAAAATATTTAAAAGGAGAGTGTAATGTATTTTGTGCTGCGATATGTGGTTTTTTTTTTACCGAAAATGTTCAAGAGATAATGGAGTTGAAAATTTGTTACATGTCATTCTGATTTTTTTTTTTTTTTTTTTTTTTTTTTTTTTTTTTTTTTGAGGGAGAGGCGGAAAAATGCATTACGCACACAGGTGGCCAGCCTGTAGTGTGGGGCTCCCCTAAAAACGGGTTTACCCTCTAAAAAACCTCCTCTACTCTTTAGGAATCTAAACCTGGAATTGTTTGTCACATTACGTCAGGCTAGGCCTAAATTTGGCTTACGCCCGTGGGGCTCGCTCCTTATCCAGCCGCTCGATCAAGGGATCTGGGCCACTTCGCGGTCCAGATCGGTTTTCTTTTCCAGGAGGATGCCCCGGACGAACTGTGACAAACAATCCCAGTTGCCCTCATCCTCCAAAATCTTTTGGCAGACCGAGTCCACCGAAAATGCACCAAAGATTTGTGTGCCTCCAGGCGGGGCCCTTCCCAACGGGGACAGCGGAAGAATGTGTGTTCCGCATCGTCGAGAACACCCGGGCAATAAATGCAGTCCGGTGAACCGGTCTTTCCCATCCGGTTCAGGTACGACCGAAAATAGCCGTGACCTGTCAAAAATTGGGTCAGGTAGTAGTCCACCTCCCCATGCCGCCGTTCCAACCATGGTTGGACCTGCTTGATAAGTCGCGCAGTCCATCGTCCTCGGGTGTCGTGCTCCCAGCTGTGTTGCCACTGCTGGAAGGTTCGGGAGCGCTCTTCTGTTCTTGCCGTGTCCTTGCCGATCTCGCCTTGTCTCTGATAAATCGCTTTCCTCTCCCCTGCCAAGAGCTTGACAGGGATGACTCCGGCGACCACCAGGACGGCAGGCTCGGACACTGTCCGGTAGGCGGAACACACCCGGAGCGCAGCTTGACGCTGAACCCGGGCGAGTCGCAACCTGTAGCACTCCTTATCTAGAGCGCCTGCCCACACCTCTGCCCCGTAAAGAAGCACGGACTGGACCGCGGACATCAACAGACGTCTTCTGCTGGATCGGGGACCCCCGACATTGGCCATCAGCCTACTAAGGTAAGTCACTACCTTAGCGGCCTTGTCCGCCGTACGGAAGATCTGATCCCTCCAGCTTAACTTGGTGTCCACCATAACCCCGAGGTATTTGGCGGCACGAGTTGATGTGACCACCTCCCTTCCCACTCGAAACGGGACGACGGTGTCGATCCTCTTCTTCGTAAGAATCACGATCTCCGTCTTACTGAGAGCAAGTGAGAGACCGTGATCGGACATCTAGTTGTTGACCACCCGCATAACTCGGTTCAACTTCAGTTGGGCCAGCTCAACGTTGCGTGCAGCAATGAGAGCTGCGACGTCATCGGCGTACCCAACCAAAGTGGTTTCCTCAGGCATCTCGGACCTCAGGAGGCTGTCATAGGCAACGTTCCAGAGATCCGGGCCGAGTATTGAACCTTGTGCGGCACCAGAAGTGACTTCCATCGTCCGCGTTCCGTCCCTCGTGTCATAAATCAGGCTTCGAGAGCGTAGATAATCCTCGATGAGCCGCAACAGATATGCAGGAATACGAAAGGTGTTGCGAAGCGCATCCAACATATCGACCCACCTCGCCGAGTTGAAGGCATTCTTGACATCAAGCGTAACAAGAAGCACTACTCGGCGGGAGAAATGGTTGTGGCTCTCGGCTCTCTCCACAGCTCTCTGAACTTCGGTGACAGCGTCGATCGTTGACCGTCCCTTTCTGAAGCCGTACTGACGGGGGCATAAGTCCCCGGCAGCTTCCACGGCAGAAGTCAGGCGGGAACGGATCAGCTTCTCGAACAGCTTCCCAGCCGTGTCCAACATGCAGAGAGGCCTGTGGGACGACGGCAGCTCGGGATCACCTTTGCCCTTGCTGATCAGTACAAGCCTGGCTGTTTTCCAGGGAGCCGGAAACACCCCTTCTACCAAACAGGCATTGTACATTCTCAACAACAAGTCAGCGTTGATTGAAAATACTTTCCTTAAAGCCTCACTGGGAATCCCATCCGGGCCAGGAGCCTTGTTGCTCTTCAGGGAGAGAACGGAAGTTTCCAGCTCCTCGAAAGTGAAAAGTGGAACGTCCTCTACCCGTCCGAAGTCAACCGGCGGTCGCTGTGGATGTTCAGGAAACAACGCAGCGACGATCCTCCCCATGGTGGCGCCCTCCATGATGGAAGGTGGAGAGCGGGCGCCGAGTTTCTGTTTTACAAGTTTGTAACCCAGGCCCCCACGGGTCGGAATCAACGTCGTCACGAAGTCTCCTCCAGCTATTCGCCTTGCTCCTGTTGATCGCCTGGCGGAGAGATTTTCTCGCAGCTTTATAGGCCTCCGACTTACGAACTCTGTCTGCGGGAATTCTCGCTCTAGTGGTGGCTCGTCTAGTTCTTAAACATGTTCTTCTGAGTTCCGCAATCTCTTCAGTCCACGAGTAAACGGGTTGTTTGTCGCGTCGGGGTTTCCTTCGCGGCATAGACTGGTCGCAGGCCGAGACGATAAGTTCCATCGTGGATGTTACTAGTGCCTCGGCTCCAGCCTCACCAGGATTCCCCTGCGCTCCCCGAGAGATGACTTCGGTGAACTTGACCACGTCCAGTTTGTTGGTGTTCCACCGGCGTGGCCCTTCCCGAGATGCGGAAACTCGACGATTTGCCTGATCATGCAGGTCAAACACGATGTATTGGTGGTCGCTACCCGTGTAGTCCTCCACAACCCTCCAGCCAGAGATCCTCGGAAGGAGCGACTCAGACGCAAAGGTGACGTTAGGGATCGTGCCTCTCTGCCCGGGGCGCCGAAAAGTAGGTGTGTCGCCCTGGTTGAGGACGACAAGACCGGCCCTGGCGATGAAATCCAGGATGTATTTCCCCCGGGAGCTGGTAGAGGGCATTCCCCACTCGACGGCCCTGGCGTTGAAATCGCCACCAACGACGACATGCCCGGTGGTGCCGAGAACGCACTCCTCTAGGCTATCTATCTTGTCGCGGAAGTCCTGGACGGCCTCGTTGGGTGTGAGGTAGCAACTGAAGATAGTCACGTCCCTACACCGAACCCAGACGAATCCTCGGCCGCGCCCGTGACTCCGCACCAAGACATCTCGTGTATTACGTGCCCAAAATGCAGCAGTACAGAGGCTGTCCGAGATCCAAATGTTTGGGTCTCTGTCCCGATACTGTTCGCTGATAAGGAGCGCGTCAGCACCAAGTTCTCGGGCGAGCTGATCTAGAAGGTTATCAGCTCCCCAGGATCTATGAAGGTTGGCCTGGAGGATGCGAATTACCGGCCGCTGCCTTTTGCCTGTTCAAGTGCGGCTCTGAAGGCACCGCACTGACCAGACCCGGGTAAGTGACCGAGGGCACTGGAGCCTGAATCCTTGCAGAGGAAGCAGGAGGGGCTCGAGGAACATTCCTTACGTTTGTGGCCCTGGCTTCCACACTGGAAGCAGTTGGCACTCCTGTCGGGCCCTTTACAGTTTCGGGAGGAGTGGCCGAAACCGAGACAGCGGAAGCATCTCGAAACTACCACCCTCCGTTTGAGCCTGCAACTGACCCAACCGACTCTGAAGTGCTGAAGGCTAAGCAGCTTATTGGCGTGCTTTTCGCCCATCTCAGCAACAGCCATCCGGAGTTGACTTCGGTTGGGCTTAGTCAGCCATACCCTCACTCCATCAGCCGGTATCTCCGGGAGTGCCGCCTGGATCGCACGGGTCACCTCCTCTTCGGTGGAGAGGGCATCAAGGTCCCGAATCTCGACCGAACACTTCGGTTCTAGGGCCTTGATTGAGCCTTTGTCCCCAAGTGCAGTCTTGAGGGAAGCGGCAAAACCGATCTTGTCACTCGACTTCCCCAGTTCGAGGAGGACATCCCCGTTCTGGGTTCGCCGAATAGACTTGATAACGGTGTCGGTCTCTTCCGGTTTGGCCTGCGATCTAATCTGACCCAGAACATCGGCAAAAGATCGCCCCCCTAAGGGCTTGATCAAGATTGCCTCCGTCCTGGGCTTCTTAGGCCTGGGTTGTTTAGGCTTTCTGACAGACTTGCCAGAGGCCTCCCCAACCGGGTTTGAGACTTGCGTCCGCTCCACCCTCGACGCACTTTTCGAAGCCACCTCCGCTTGCTTCTGTCTCCTCCTTTCTTTCTTAGACAGGCGCGTCTTCCAGCCCCCCAAAGGTGTTGAGGCAGAGTTTGCTGCCAAGGCAGGACTAGCCGCCGAAGCAGGAACCTCTGCAGGAGTAGCCGCTGGAATCACGGCAGCGCCCGGGGCGGACTCAGTAGCCTGGACAGGAGATGTCTGCGATGAGCTTGAGGCGAAGCAGACATAACTCGGTTCACAACGTCGCGCTCCTGCTTCATTGCCTTCAGCCTGATCTTCCGGCATTCCTCGATTTCGCCAAGGAAATCCTCGAGTTTCGGAATTCCGTCCTTAATCGCCTTGTTGACGTTCTTCTGAATAAGGAGAGCCTTGGCCATCTCCTTCAAAAGATCGTTCATTTTCTCCAGGGACAGATTTTCCTCCTCGTTGGCATCGTCCTGCTGCTGCCGAAGCATTTGCATCTCGAATGCCGGACGAAGAGGGCTCTTCCTGGGAGGAATTCCTTGGATACCGGCTAGAGGTGTTACCGGCTCAGTCACCCCCATACCCAGCTTAACCTCATCCTTCTCCTTTCCGGTTACGGCCGACGATCCGGCGACACCAGCAGCCTTGAACGGGATCGGCGGAGGGGAGGCTTTAATTCCCCCCGTCGGCGTCCCAGTCTTCGAGGTCGGAGACCTCTGCAGTTTTGAGCTGCGCTTAAAGGCGGCCTGCTCATTCTCCTTTAATTTCGTGTTTTGGTTTTGAAAATCCATACTTTTGTTTCACCAGCGCATCGTGCGGCAAGAGGCGGCCCTTCATTGGCCGGGAGCGGGTACACCCTCGGAGGTCTACCCCCCGTAGGAGATAAGACACCCCTACCCCAGGACTCTGGGGCCCGAAACCTCCGTTTGCCCAGCACCGATACACAAAATGTGCCGGACGTGCTGGGGGTCGCACCGTGACAATGCAGAGTCCGATCTCTGCATCCATGCCGCACTTCCTGACTAAGGTCCGAAGCGGCTGGCTTCTGACGACACACTGGAGGAGACCATCGGCAGTGCGAGGCACACATCAGTCCCTGCAACACAACAGGGACACTCCCAGGACCCCCCAGCGTGCGCCGGTCGAAAGAAGGTGGAAAGACTCCCTTGATTCGGGGTCGAAAACAAGAAGGTGAGCAAGGTTAGCTCAGGAAAGAATAAAGACGGTGAGCTAAGACCTGAAAGAACTTTCAGGTTCCTAGCTCAGGAAGAACTGTGAGGAGGGTCTCACAGCTTGGCTCAGGTACCCCGGGGTCGCCAAGAAACACCCGTACAGTGGAAAGCCCACTGCCCCTGAGGGGACATGTCATTCTGATGGGAGAAATCTAAACTTCAATAATGGTAAACTTCTAAACCAGTCGAATTATTGGTATAAATTAAATTGTAAAGATGACTTTAAATTACGTGTAAAATCCCAAAATGTAAATAGTGGGGGTTTGTATTTAAAGTGATTGACTTTCGTTGTGGAAAGGTGACTTCAAGCACACACTTTACATTGTAATTACTGTCACTGGATAGAGCGTAACCGGTTTACCTGTAATGGCACAGTTGGTTTTGAAATTAGTTGGTGTTAAAATTAATTCTGTAAATTTTAAAAGGGGTGTACGGGTTGACTTTGGCACCCGGTATTGCACTAGGTATAGTAGGCACCGGTATAGTTGGCCTAGTAGATGGAGTGTCATAAAAATTTATCTCATGTAGTTAACTATAATAGAGTATTATTTTTAGAGTTGTAGCTACTGTTCATCTTTCTTATAGTGTGTTAGAGATGTTTAAAAACAATGTTTATAATTTCTTTTATCTTTTTGACTGTACGATGTTTCATTTCAACCAAAACCGAACAAAGGACTCTCTACCTGACAGTGCTTATTTAAACTTATTTAAAATCATATTATATCGTAAAATATCGATCATCTCTTAAATAGTTTTAATTTATTGTACAGTTTTAATAATATCTGCAATGTATTGTAAATTTACGAAAATATTAATAATTTTTTATATAACTAATAGTTTATGATAGGAAAATATTTAAAAGGAGAGTGTAATGTATTTTGTGCTGCGATATGTGGTTTTTTTTTTTACCGAAAATGTTCAAGAGATAATGGAGTTGAAAATTTGTTACATGTCATTCTGATTTTTTTTTTTTTTTTTTTTTTTTTTTTTTTTTTGAGGGAGAGGCGGAAAAATGCATTACGCACACAGGTGGCCAGCCTGTAGTGTGGGGCTCCCCTAAAAAC